>CM038679.1:681775206-682285206 GCA_021605205.1 Aegilops longissima
ACTCCACGCCGCCTTCAGGCTTGGATCCATGCCTTGCATCTTCTTCTTTCTCAGAAAAGAACTCAGATCGTTCAGATTCTTTGCCAGGAGAGTCCCCGGCTCCGGAACACCGCCGTCAGCGTCAACTTGATCGACATCTACTTCCCCTCCCCTCCCCTTCACCCCAACCCAACCCTAAAATGGATTTCCACTAAATTGATTGATGATATCTTGCTGTTTTTTTTTGCTGATCATACTGAAGAAACCAACGCTGTCACTCAAACCTTCATTGTGTCACTTACCTAGGTTCAGAGATGTCTCGAGCCATGCACAGACATTTCAGTCGATACACTCCAAGTTTGATTGGATAATCAGAGACAAAGTTACTTGATGTTATTGCTCACTCAACACAAGACCGAATAAAATAATAAATGGTTCGATTTGTCTGTTACCTTGTTGCTCCACAATATTGCTCTGTTTTGTAGTATATATCATCAGAGTACTGTATTGCGTGCTTGTAGCAGTACTGCTGAACACAAGTAAACTGAGTCACAGGAATTTCATGATTTAGTTTAACTAGTAGCAAGCGAGGATTCTACTTGGCGATGTTTCGAGTAAATTACTGGAGGATAATAGTTTGGTAGTATTTTCTCTGGCATAACTTACGCTTTTATTAAGAGTATAACTCTGTTACGCTACAGATCGTATCAATGTTAACGGACTGTTGGAAAGTTTCTAAGTTAGCTAACATTGCATTGTGTATCTATATGCTAGAGGGACTGGCGAATCATTACTCATTTGTGCTGGTGTATAATTTGTTTTTTCTATCATTTTCTAAAATCTAAATATGGGTGGATGCTGATAACAGTTTTTCATTTCTCTAAAGCTCCTTTTGATCCGGGTAGAGTTGGAGATATAACGCCTGCCAGGCGACCCAGTACAAGCTCCCCAGTCGTTGGATTTGATAAAATCACGGATGGAAAAGATCTTCCAGAGCTGCATTGAAGGCATCCATCAGAATACTTCACAGCAAGAGCTGCAACATCAACATCCAGGGCGCGGCGAGATATTCACACCCAAGCATCCCCAATTATTTTACTGCTGTATATAGTTCAGTTTAGTGTTACAGCTGTAAGAATAAAAGGAGCATATAGTACATAATTGATGCTAATGTCGTTTGTTGCTGATTTACATGTGAAGGCCTTAGCGCCTGACAGCAGCTATCTTGATCCCTAAGCCGTCAACAAAACACAGAAAGGAAAATCTCCACTGCTCCAGGAAAAACAGAGCTCCAAACCAAAGCCAGAAGCCGGAAACGATGCCAAGAATTACAGAGTAGCACAGCCCCAGGTCTCTGAGCTTTGTGTGGTCTTCAGCTCCCTCGCCCAACGCGGGCTCACACACGCTCAATGGGAAGCCACAGAGCCCCAGATTGTTGCCATATATTGATGGATCTGTGAGTGTTTGTAACTGATACCCGGTTGGTATGCGGCCCCATAAGTGATTGTTTGAGAGATTTAACATGCCCAGGGACAGCAGATTTGAAATGCTAGGAGGAATGCCACCTGAAAGTTCATTGCTTGAGAGGTCAAGGAACTCCAATAACTCCAAATTGCCGATTCTTTCTGGAATACTGCCCGATAGATCATTACTGGATAAGTTCAGAAAACGAAGACCTTCGAGGTATGTTATCTCATCCGGAATGTTCTCCAAAAGTAAATTGCATGATAGATCGATACCTGTTATTAACCCGATACCGTTCCAAAAAGTCTGTTCACGACCCTTCCAAGATATGTTGACTCTTTCAAGATGGAAAATCCGACTTGGTTGGACCAATGGGGGAAGATTATGCCTCATGGAGTTCAAGTTGCCGAAGGCTACCGGAATTGATCCTGTCAAGCTATTTTTGGCCATATCGAGCAGCTGAAGTTGCGAAAGCCTCGATAACTCGGCGGGGATTTCTCCGGTGAAATTGTTTGATCTAAGTCTAAGGATATTCAATAATGGAAGCTGACTCCCGATCCATGTAGGGATACCACCAACGAACCGGTTGTTCCCGATGTCCAGGGCGACCAGGGAGTTACAGCCTCGGAGGAACGGCGGGAAGGCGCCCACGAAGCCATTGCCTGCAAGATGAAACGACTCGAGAGAGCAATTGTGGTTTGGCATGGCCGTGAGGATCTCACCTGAGAACGAGTTGCTGGACAGGTCCAAGACTTGCAGGTTAGAAACTTGGGATAACTCGAGATGGAACGACTTGAGAGAGCAATTGTTGTTTGGCATGGCCGTGAGAATCTCACCTGAGAAGGAGTTACTGGATAGGTCCAGGACTTGCAGATTAGAAAGTTGGGATAACTCGGGTGGAATGACACCACTGAAATAGTTGGACGGGAGGCTCAGAACTGTTAGACGGGGAACACTTGTTCCAATCCAAGAGGGGATATCACCGAAGAACTTGTTGTTCCCAAGATCTAGGATGACGAGATCTCTGCAGGTTTCAATTGCGGATGGAAAAACTCCAAGAAAGTTATTGTTAGCAAGACGAAGAGACTGGAGTTTTAGACCCAAGCTCGTTGGTATGGGAAGTTCACCTGAAAAGCTATTGTTGGATAAATCCATAGCAAACATAAGTTTGAATTCCCACCAGCAACTTGGGAGCTCCCCAGTGAACTGGTTATATGATAGATCCAGATACTGGAGAGAGATCAATTCGCAGAAGGTTGCATCAATATTGCCAGATATTTGATTACCCTTCAAGTTTAAGAGTGTAAGCTTGGTACATTGTGACCAATCAGATGATAAGTTCCCTGTCAGCTGATTCCCCGAGACATCCAAGTAGTCCAAGCTGGGATGGACGCCAAACATCTCGGAGATGTCGCCAGTGAATTGGTTGCCTTCCAGCCGCACCCGGAACAACCCCGTGCAATTCTTCAAGCAGGGCGGCAGCCTGCCGCTGAAGTTGTTGTGGTTCGCCGTGAAGTTTTGCAGCGTAAGGCCATCACACAGTCTCTGCGGCAGCTCGCCGGAGAAGTTGTTGTTTGCGAAACTGGCATCGGTTAAACTTAGCCCCTTCCCAAGGTCCGGTGGTATGGTGCCGTTGAAGTTGTTGTCAAACAGGGCGATGTATTGGAGATTTCTGAGCGATGTGATGGTGGCAGGCAACTCCCCTTCTAAACTGTTGGTGTTGACGTCCAAGACTTGCAATGCCGTCATGCTGCCAATCTCCGCCGGGATCACACCAGTGAGCCGATTAAAGAAGAGTGCCAGCCTCGTGAGCTGCGTGAGGTTGCCGAGTGAGCTGGGAATAGATCCCGTGAGAGAGTTCACTGACAAATCCAACTGATTCAATCTCACAAGCTCGCCCAGCTCTGCAGGAATATAGCCAACAAGGCTGTTGCTGAAGAGATACAAGATTATGAGCTTGGTTGCCTTGCCGATCTCTGGTGGAATCTTCCCTGAAAATGAGTTATTCTGCACTTGGAATGATATGAGGTCTGGCCAGCTCGTGAACAAAACTGGTGGAATCTGACCATTGAGTTTGTTCGACTCTATGCCAAACTCCTGCATTTTGTGTATCCCAGCCACTGCTGGTGGCAGGACACCAGTGAGCTGGTTCATGGACAGATCCATGAAATTGATATTGGCAAGGTTGCCCAACTCCGGTGGAATAGTGGAGACCAACATGGCGTTTGAGATGTCAAGGTGGAGTAGAATTTTGAGCCGGCCAAGAACCGGTGGGATCGATCCACCGAGCGGGTTGCCGCTGAGTTCCAGAGCTCTCAGCTGGGACATGTAACCAAGGAACTCAGGGATTCCGCCCGTCAGCTTGTTATTACCAATCCGCAGGTCCTGGAGCTTCCCCAGCAATGACAATGACGCTGGTATCTTCCCGGAGAAGGCATTGGTGGACAGGTTGAGGTACATGAGCTTGGGGAGGCTCCCTGGCAGCGAATCCGGTATCGGGCCGGAGAGAATGTTTCGCGACAGGTCGAGGTAGGTGACGTTGCCACTCTCGAGGATGAACTCTGGGAAGCTGCCGTTGAGGTAGTTGAGGTAGAGCGAGATGAAGGTGACGGTGGGCATGGGCGAGAACTTGCCGTAGTCTGGGTTGGTGAGGTAGTTGGAGCCCAGGTCAAGATGCACTATTCTGGGGAGCCAGCTGAGTTGGTGCGGGATGCCGCCGGCAAGATTGTTGTTGTAGAGGCGGAGGTCGACGAGGCTGGAGAGGTCACCAAGCTGTGGAGGGATGGAGCCGTTGAACATGTTACTGCCAAGGTCGAGCGTGACGAGGGACCGCAGCCGTGAGAGGCTTTCCGTGATGGAGCCGTTGAGGTTATTGTTGTTGAGGTTGAGTGTAGCCAGGGCCGGAAGCACCGTAGCGTCGAGTGCGTCGAGCGTGCCGGAGAGACCGAGCCCCCGGAGAATGAGCGATGTGACGCGGCCGGCGGGGTCGCAGGCCACGCCACGCCAGGAGGAGCAGACCGATGTGGCCAGAGTCCAGCTGGACAGCGCGGCTGGGTGGCCGAGGCTGGCCTTCCAGGCCAGAAGGGCGTCGGCCTGCGAGCGTGCCGCGGTGGCCGGCGCCTCGGCCGCCAGCAGGAGGAGGAGTGCGACGGCGCGAAGGAGGTGCGCGTACGCTGGTCTCATTATGTCCTTGAGTGAGATGAGAATGAGATGCTGCTGGAGTCGAAATGGTGGGAGCGACGTGGGTAGCATCGAGCGAGTGCGTTTGTGCCTCCAGCACCAGTTGACTTCCACCCTGGTCGCTCTTCTAGGTCCCCTCTTTGGCGCCAAAGAATCAGCCCTTAATGATCGTCGACTGTTGGAATTTGCGCGTCGATGAGTTGGGCCTAAGGCTACTCATACCGGGGGTGAGGGAGGATCATATATTGGTATCATATATACGATATTAGTGTATGATATTATCTTCATAGTTTATACCAACTCTCTCTGTTTCTAAATATTTGTCTTTTTAGAAATTTCAACAAGTAACTATACATGGAGCAAAATAAATGAATATCTCCAGGATTTTCTACAAGTGCTTGCCACAAAACTAGTTAAGGGGTTCAACGGTGCAAAAGTTCTCAAAAATTTTGAAAAAAAATACTGAACCGACACACCTATAATATAACATGATCCAACGGAGGGATTAAAAAAATACGACTGTATGTGTCCTGGACAAAAAAACAAATAGTTCAGTATATATTTATGTCGCAGTGAGCTGAAATGCTTATTATTTTTGCCGAGGACGCATATTTTGACAATCCCTCCGTTGGATCATCTTATTACATTAGAGAGATGCTCCCATATTTATTTCATATTTTTTGATAACTTTTAAACCGTTAAAAGTTTAGCGACCCTTAACTAGTTCTGTGGCAAGCTATGGTAGACACAGTTTTACCCTCTAAAATATGTCTATATACATTCATATGTGGTAGTACATTTGAAATCTCTAAAAAGACGAATATTTAGAAACGGAGGTAGTAGTATCATAGAGTAGTACTCTCTTCGTTTTTGTTTACTCTGCATATTAGAGCTGATTGAAGTCAAATTTCTTAAAGTTTGACCAAGTTTATAGAAACGAATATAAATATATATCATAAAAAAGTTATATGATGTGAAAGTATATTCAATAATTAATCTAATGATATTAAATTGTTATTGTATATATTAATATTTTTGTTTATAGATTTGATCAAAGTTTACAAAGCTTGACTTTGACCAAAGCTAATACGCGAAGTAAATAAAAAAAGAGTGAGTAGTATAGCATTTAACATGATACGGTATCTACCTATGTACTCTTTCTCTTCTTTAATTTCCTATCACGTCAGCATGTTTGTTATTCCCGAATGCATGATACCGGCTAAGATACTACCACTATGACCAGCGTAATCTGATTTGGACATGAGTTGTGTTAGACTAAACAGACAATCATTAACACAAGACCGTGGGCTCCTATTTTTTACTCGGCCAGGTGTCGCAGTACAAGCTCTCCAGTTGTTAGACTTGACAAAATCCCGGAAGAAAAAGATTTTCCAGGGCCGTATCGAAGGCATCCACCACCAGAACACCTTAACGCAAGACTTGCATCATCAATCAACATGCGGGTGGTGGCTACATATTTACACCCAAGCACCCCCGTTGGGTGAGGTCACATTCAAAGGTGACTGGGTGAAGAGGCCCATCTTGATCTTGGAGACCAAAATGGCCTGGCTCGCGACGCGAGTATCCTAATCTGCCTCTCTGATCCGGCTGAGGCCTCGTACAATGTAAGGTGCTTAGGAGAGGTGCTTGAAGAAATAAACCATATTCTTTTTAAGTATTGATGTTTATTTATACAGGACAGACCCTTAATTAGACGTCTCTTCTGTAGAAATAAGCACTGGTGCTTTAAAAAAATCTGATTTATTTTTCTAACCGCCTTTCTAAACATCTAGCATTGTACAAAGCCTAACCGACGCCCCTTGACTTTTTTTTTTTGCGAGAAAACTTTCAATCTATTCATCTTCCATCACGGCAGTACAACGAACACTAAAAATAATAAAAATTACATCTAAATCCGTAGACCACCTAGCGACGACTACAATCACTGAAACGAGCTGAAGGCGCGCCGCCGTCATCACCCCTCCCTCGCTGGAGTCGGGCACAACTTGTTGTAATAGACAGTCGGGAAGTCGATGATAGACATGAAGTTTAACCAGAACGAGCGAGGATGGCGGCCTTTGCTGTCTGTTGGCTGCTTGTGATTTTGGGAGAGGCAGTGCGAATGAAGATCAATCTGGGAGTTTTTGCTTCGAATTCATAAGCTGCTTGTTGCTGTACGCGGTGGTGTGGAGACCGGAGAGTGCTTGTTGCTGTGCTCTTGCGGAAGAGGTTGGCACCCGTGTACTGTACCGTAAAATTAACCAAAGGGAAAATGTTGATGTGAACTTGCGGTGTCTTTATGGTCCGTTGGCTGGTCAAAAAAGTTAAGTCGTCTTGTGCAGGGGGCCGAACCCATCATGTCCAGTCCCAACTTGTCAATCCTGCTTAGAGCATCTCTAGCACACCCCATAAAACGCCGTGACCCGCAAAATAACCGCCAAAACACGGGTTCGCGCGGAAAATTCTGCTCGACCAAGCCCCGCAAACGCGTCCGGCCCGTAAAATATTTTGCGAGGCGCGGTATAATTCCCGTCCCAACCGGCGAAAACGCGGGTTCCCCCCGGCCCGTCGGCGCCTTATATATAGCGGGAGCGGTTGGTGGGGGAGATATTTGAGCCCGTGCTTTTCCCCACCCACCGCCGCCCCTCTCCTCCTCGCCCCGCGATTTTTCCCACAGCGGCCGCCGCCTACAGCTCCGGCCAAACTAGCCGGCGGGATCACGCCGGAGGGCAGCCAAACGCCCGAGCTTGCCCTCCGCCACTTTCTCCTGCGTCGTCAGGCCGGAAAGTTGCAGATTGGCGGTTGTTCGACGCGGTGGCCAGATTTGGCGTTCCCGGCCACTGGTGTCTGCGCCAAGCCATGGATTGATCGAGGAGCACCCCGCGCAGCCCCGGCAAAGCCCCAGCGCCGCATGCAGGTACGAGTTCGTCCTGTAGCAGCCGCCGTCGGTTTGCTGGCAAGGATTCGGCCGGCCGGCCGCCGGGCTCGGTGTTCGCGCAGCGGCTCGCCACTGCCGCTCATATAGTGCGACGACTGCACGCGGGCAGTGCTGCGGCTAACGTCTGGCATGCCGAAGCACCCCAGATGGGTGTTCTTCAAATACGAAAATGAAGGGGTACGTGTTGTTTCCATTCGGCTTTGTCACTATATTCTTCAGTTCAATTGCGATAGCTCATTTTGAACATCGTCATGTGTGTAGGAAGATGGATGCTCATTTTGGTTTTGGGAAGGAAAATACATTGAATTATTGATAGAAAGAAACTTAATAGATGTTCGTGCATTCTTAGTAGAATTGAGGCTAATGATGCGGCTGCATGTGCAATTAGAGAAGAAAGTAGAGGGGAAGCAACGTCTACTTCTTTAGAACCAAAGAAGAAAAATGAAGAAAGCAAGATCAAGAATCCGCAGATCAACAACGAATGCATGAAGAAGATATTGCTACAACTAGTGGGAGCAGTTGTGAAAGTTGAATATCTTCTAAAATGCATAATTGTGGTTCTTGTTTTTTTTCATGGTAATATGTCCCTCATTCATATCATACAGATTAAAGTACAAGTCACATAAAAACCGACATGGCAAAACTGAAAAGACAGCATAACGTCTCTGAACTTGACACCAACGTGTGTCACCTGCCTCCGGTACCACCATAGCAGCCACCAAAAAAAATGACGGATCACCTTCTCACCCGAGCTCGACGCGGATCCATTGCTGATATGCAGCTTTGCGGACCTCCAATGTGGCTCGCCAAAGACGAAACCATTACTGTTGAACGAATCAGATCGGGGCAACACCCGGACACGCCATCGAACTCCAGATCTAGCACCCCACATGACTAAGACGTTGGAGGAGGAAAGCAGACCCGCCATCCACGAACCTTCTTCCAGATATCGTCGATGTAGACCACAATCTGCATCCGCTCCTCGACTACTTCCCAAGCTCTGCGCCGGCGTTGGAGCAGACGCCATCGCAACGGCGGAGCCTGAGGACACAAGTCCACCACCAGAATGCCACCGCCGCCACGCCATCCCCGCTTGAATAGTCCCAGATCCTTCGCCGACAATAGAGACGATTGCCTTGCCAGAGAAGAATCCGGAGCTTCTTTATTCAGCATCGTCGTCGCCGCCGCCAAAGCCAAGACGTCGAACTATCCAAAACCCTAAGCTTTTTGGGCCCTAAAACCTAAAGCTAAAATGATGCACACGCACGGGATCCGGCGACCCCCCTCACCACCGACGACCAAAAGGTCGCCGGTGGAGGAGAGTCGCCGAAAGACGGCGCGGAAAAGAGCGGCTCTCCTGTGGCAGGGGCTAGGTTTCACTACAGGAGAAAAAGGAAAGGTTGGTTCGTGTTTTCTTTTTCTTACTATTCTAGCAAAGATTTGATTAATTACTATGTATCCAATGCCGTTGAAGAAAATAAAAAAAACAACGAAATATTTTGTCATGTGCGAAATTGAAGTGCAAATTTAGTATTTGCGGGTCGGCGGGGGCGGCGCCCGGGCAGACCCTGCAAAGCCGACCCGTAAAAAAGCATATTCCGCGAATATTTTTTTATGGGTCCGTTTTACGGGGTCTGGCTCTGCCGCCGCTCGCGCCGGCTCGCAAATCCGTTTTTCCACAAACTGTAAACGCGTTTTGCAGATCGGCGTTATGTGGGATATGCTAGAGATGCACTTAAACCCACTTTAAGTGGGATGGGATGGTTAATCCCACTTAACCCACTTCCACTTGCAGCTTGGTTGTTTTGCTCACGGATTTGCTACTCTTTTGGATGGTGAAGAAATTAAAGGCAAGTCGTCTCGTGCGGGGGGCCAAACCCACCATGTCCAGTCCCAACATGTTACCGCGCGCGTCATCATGTCCAGCAGGCTGCAGTTTGTTTCTCACTCACGCTCACGGACATGACGACACCCGCCCATGCACGCCTCCTGGCCCACACCGTCGCGCTCCTCCTGCTGGCGGCCACAGCGGCCGCCACGGTGCAGGCCGACGCCCTTCTCACCTGGAGGGCCAGCCTCGCCGCCACGGCCGCGCTGTCCAGCTGGAACAAGGCAACGCCGGTCTCGCTCTGCTCCTCCTGGCGCGGCGTGGCCTGCGACGCCAGCGGCAACATCACTTCGCTCAAGCTCCGGGGGCTCGGCCTCACCGGCACGCTAGACGCGCTCGATGCCGCGGCGCTACCGGCCCTGGCCGCGCTCGACCTCAATGATAACAACCTTGGCGGCGCCATCCCAGTGAGCCTCTCGCGGCTGCGCTCACTCGCCACGCTCGACCTCGGCAGCAACAACTTCAACGGCTCCATCCCGCCGCAGCTCGGCGACCTCTCCGGCCTCGTCGACCTCCGCCTCTACAACAACAATCTCGCCGGTGACATCCCGCACCAGCTCACCAGGCTTCCCAGGATCGTGCATCTCGACCTGGGCTCCAACGACCTCACCAACCAGGAGGACTACCGCAGGTTCTCGCCCATGCCCACCGTCACCTTCCTCTCGCTCTACCTCAACTACCTCGACGGCAGCTTCCCGGAGTTCGTCCTCAAGAGCGGCAACATCACATACCTAGACCTGTCGCAAAACACTCTCTCCGGCCCGATACCGGCCTCGCTGCCAGAGAACCTCCCAAACCTCATGTACCTCAACTTGTCCGTGAATGCCTTCTCCGGCCAGATACCGACGTCGCTGTCGTTGCTGGAGAAACTCCAGGACCTGCGGCTTATCAATAACAAGCTGACAGGTGGAATCCCTGAGTTCCTTGGTTCCATGTCCCAGCTGATAGCTCTCGAACTCGGTGGCAACCCACTTGGTGGATCGATCCCGCCAGTTCTTGGCCGGCTCAAAATGCTACAGCGCCTTGACGTCAAGGTCGCCGGGTTGGTTTCCACTATTCCACCGGAGCTAGGCAACCTTGGCAATGTCAATTTTATCGACCTGTCCATGAACCAGCTCTCAGGTGGCTTGCCGCCGGAGTTGGCCGGGATGCGCCAAATGCGTGAGTTTGGCATATCGTCGAACAAACTAGCCGGTCAGATTCCACCGGCTTTGTTCACAAGCTGGCCAGAGCTCATATCATTCCAAGTGCAGAACAACTCCTTTTCCGGGAAGATTCCACCGGAGCTCGGCATGGCAACCAAGCTGGAAATCCTGTATCTCTTCAGCAACGACCTAACAGGCTCTATCCCTGCAGAGGTCGGCCAGCTGGTGAGCCTGAAAGAGATGGATCTTTGTGTGAACTCTCTCACAGGACCAATCCCCGGCTCATTCGGAAACCTGAAGAATCTCATGAGGCTGTCACTCTTCTTCAACAACCTCACCGGCACGATCCCGCTGGAGATTGGCAACATGACGGCCTTGCAAGTCTTGGACGTCAACACCAACAGTTTGGAAGGTGAGCTGCCTGCCACCATCACATCGCTCAGGAAGCTCCAATACCTCTCGTTGTTTGACAACAACTTTAACGGCACCATACCATCGGACCTTGGGAAGGGGCTAAGCTTAACCGATGCCAGTTTCGCGAACAACAGCTTCTCCGGTGAGCTGCCACGGAGACTGTGTGATGGCCTCACGCTGCAAAACTTCACGGCGAACAACAACAACTTCAGCGGCAGGCTGCCATCATGCTTGAAAAACTGCACGGGGTTGTTCCGGGTGCGGCTGGAAGGCAACCAATTCACTGGCGACATCTCTGAGATGTTTGGCGTCCATCCCATCTTGGACTACTTAGATGTCTCAGGGAATCAGCTGACAGGGAACTTATCGTCTGATTGGTCACAATGCACGAATCTTACAATCTTAAACATGAATGGTAATCGAATATCTGGCAATATTGATGCAACCTTCTGCGAGTTGATCTCTCTCCAGTCTCTGGATCTATCAAATAACCAATTCACTGGGGAGCTCCCAAGTTGCTGGTGGAAACTCAAAAGTATGTGGTTAATGGATTTGTCCAACAACGGCTTTTTAGGTGAACTTCCTATATCAACAAGCTTGGGTCTTGAACTCCAGTTACTTCGTCTTGCTAACAATAGCTTTCTTGGAGTTTTTCCATCCGTAATTAAAACCTGCAGATCTCTCGTCATCCTAGATCTTGGGAACAACATGTTCTTTGGTGATATCCCCTCTTGGGTCGGAATGAGTGTTCCTCTTCTAACAGTTCTGAGTCTCCCATCCAACAATTTCAGTGGTGTCGTTCCATCCGAGTTATCCCAACTTTCTAATCTGCAAGTCCTAGACCTATCCAGCAACTCCTTCTCAGGTGAGATCCTCACGGCCACGCCAAACCACAATTGCTCTCTCAAGTCGTTTCATCTCGAGTTATCCCAAGTTTCTAACCTGCAAGTCCTGGACCTGTCCAGCAACTCCTTCTCAGGTGAGATCCTCACGGCCATGCCAAACCACAATTGCTCTCTCGAGTCGTTTCATCTTGCCGGCAATGGCTTTACGGGTGCCTTCCCACCGTTGCTGCGAAGCTGCAAGTTGCTGTCCACCCTGGACATCGGGAACAACCGGTTCTTTGGTGGTATCCCTACATGGATCGGAAGTGAGCTTCCATCACTGAAAATTCTTAGACTTAGATCAAACAATTTTAGCGGAGAAATCCCCTCGAAGTTATCAAGGCTTTCACAACTTCAGCTGCTCGATATGGCCAACAATTGCTTGACAGGATCCATTCCGGCATCCTTCCGCAACTTGAATTCCATGAGGCATAATCTTCCGCCATTGATCCGACCGAGGCCAGTTTCTGCTCCTTCTTTTCAGATTATGCCCAATGGCCAACTGCAAGTGGATGAGTTCCCAGATAGAGTCAACATATCCTGGAAGGGTTGTGAACAAACTTTTCAGAAAAGCATCGGGTTAACAGGTATTGATCTATCAAGCAATCAACTTTCTGAGAACATCCCCGAGGAGCTGACATACCTCAAAGGTCTCCGGTTTCTGAACTTATCCAGAAATGATCTATCAGGCAGTATTCCAGAAAAAATCGGAAGTTTGGAGCTCCTGGATTTCCTTGACCTCTCATGCAATGAACTCTCAGGTACCATTCCTCCCAGCATTTCAAATTTGCGGTTCCTCGGCGTGCTAAACCTCTCGAACAACTGCTTACGGGGCCGCATACCCACTGGAAACCAGTTACAGACGCTTGTGGATCCATCAATTTATGGCAACAATCTGGGGCTTTGCGGCTTCCCACTGGGCGCGTGTGAGCCTACATTGCATCAGGGAGCCGAAGTCCATAAAGAACTCGGAGGAGATGTGTGGCTGTGGTACTCTGTAATTCTTGGCATTGTTACCGGCTTCTGGCTTTGGTTTGGTGCTATGTTCTTCCTGGAGCAGTGGAGATCTTGTTTTCTCTGTCTTGTTGATGGCTTAGGCAGGAAGATAGATGACAGACGTCAATAAGGTGTATTATGCTCACATGTTGTCATTCAGAAGCGATGTCATAGCGTCACTTATGTATGTTTCCTTTTTTAAGAAAATGTGCAAGACTGTACTGAATTATATACTCCAGATGCAGCTTTGTTACTATCTGTTGCCAGCTGAAACAAGAGTTCATTTTACTTAGGGATTCGATGCATGAGCTGGCTCAAAATGGCTGTACTCACATTTATCCTGGGTAATTGGAGTTTTCTTTCTCGTAAAAAGGGGTAATAAAAGGGGTAATTGTTTTCTATATTGATTTTATTACAGGTAACCAGCAAACAAAAGGGCGATTCGTACATATTTCAACCCCCAACTATTGCCCTAGTCTAATTTACAACTGCCAATTCTAATATCGTCTACGTTACAACCCCAAACTCTTAAAACGGCGAGGATTGAACCCTCCCCTCTTCGTTGATCGGTTTTGACCTAGTTGACCATCTAGTCCGCAAGCCACATCATCCAGAAAAAATGAAACAAATCTGTAAAGCAATTCAGAAAAAAACTAAAAATAAATTTAAACTTTCTGTAAAATAGAAAAACTATAAATAAATAAAAAACCTTCTGGAAAATAAAAAAACAAGTTTGGGTTGTTTTCTAATTTTTTTGAAAAAAGTTCAAAATCAGAAAAATAAAAAAGGTTCGGGGCCGTTTTATGAAATTCTGAAAAAGTACTTGCATTTTTTTTGCTTTTTTATTTTACAGATTTATTCTTGTAATTTTTGAATTTTTCACTTATATGGCTTGCTCACTAGATGATCAATGGGTCAAAATCTATCATTGGGAAGGGGAGGGTTGTGGAGGTCGGCAGGGAGTTGAGCGCGACGGCGGCGGGTCTCTGCCTCCCGCACGGGACTTGTGGCCGGCACCGGCTGCACCGAGACCCTATCTGGGTTCAAATGACGTCCGACCAGTGCACGAGGACGGGGATGCCATGCTCCCAGTAGTGCCGGCATCGGCGGACAGACACGCACTGATGTTGCAGCACCCAAAGATGTCAAAGGTGAAGGTCGCCGCGCGGCGGCGCCCCAAGGAAGAGCCGGCCTCGTGGTTGTGCTTGTCGTGAGTACGCTTCCAGTATGGCATGGTGGGCGGCTGCTAGGGCTTGATGTTGAGCAGCTGGGGCCAAAGGGGGAGGAAGAGTGGGCAAGGGTGGCCGCCCCCTCCCTCGAACACGCGCATTAAAAAGGACCAGCGGGACGGTTGGGTGGCTGACATATGAGGCCAAGGCGGATATCGAGCGGACGGGCGACGCGTCTATCACTTATCCATGTGAATGAAAATCCGACGGACAGGAAATGAGTTTGCATCTGTGCGTTGGGCAATATTTCTGCCCACGCAGACTCAAAACGGACGAAATGCATCCGTGCCCTAAGCCATCCATGGTCTCATAAAAAAAAGATCTGCATCATGTTTTCTTTTGTTCATGTGTACAATTCGAACTGCGTTTTTTCTATGTGACATCTCAACTCGTGTGTTTTACCTACTCCATCCGTCCATTGAAAATTGTACATATAGAAATTACCCCAGTGAGCTATGGAGTGAAGTAAACAATGCATTGAGAAGATGCAAATCACTGGGAAATTCGATTCTGAGCTCTAAGCTTAGATGCTCTCGCTATCACTGCCATCGACTCTCCTCAGATGGCAGCGCTGTCCCGTATTTCTCTCTCGTATCTCCTCTGTATTTGCACACAAACACTAGTCAGGCCATCGCATTTATTATGGTAGTTGGAGAAAGCACCGTTTGGGTCCATAGAACAAGGAAACGGCGCTGCTTTTAATCCTGGGCCATGCTGGACCGTAGCCTACGCCGAATAACCAAACGGACGCCTCGTTTTCGCATCAGGTCGTGAGTCGTGACAGTGCCTCGTTCTCTGCATGCGATGCAAGACCACCACGACATGGAAGAACATCAATGTCCTTCTACAGAGGTACCAACAGCAAGCTCATCAGAAACATTTGTCATCTGCATCTTGGCATCAGTTCTACATAAGTCAGCTAAGTATGCATATCAGTTCAAAGATATTTTTACTCTACGTTTACAAGGGGTTCACAAGGGGTACACAGTTCATGCGCTGGAGGAACAAGCATAAGCTACACAACTTAACTCAAATGACACATCTATTTTTGCACACCATCAACTGGTCGCGCGCATGTGTTTGGATCGCAAAGTTCGTCTGCCTCAACTCCACCCTGCACAAGGGGACAAGTGTTAGAACAATCTCGAATCAATCATCACTCTAGAAATGCGTCAATGGAATGAAAACCGAGACTTACAATCATCGCTCTTTTTTCCTCATAGCTCTCATCTCGTTCACGGTCGAATTGCAACCTCATGTACTGACTTACAAACATATATATGCATCAGTATTCAGCGTATGATTGGCGCTCTCGGTCCGCATGTGATTGCCATTTTTGCAAGAAAACACCCTTAAAAGAAGGCTTTGCCCACTTTGTTTGTATCTCATAAATCTGCGTCATATGTGGGTGTTGTTTCAGATTGTACTTCTTCAGCGACATAGCCCAAGCATTTTCAAACTCGTCCACTGTGAGCATGTGGTTGACAACCTTGTGGAAGTCCGCCCTGAACTAGTGTACAGAGGTCCCAAGAACTCTTTAGCTTTCTTCAATATGTGCCATTTGCACCACCGGTGCAGACACAGGATAGATTTATCTTATAGCCACCTCCATGGCTTTATTCTGATCTGCATTGATTAACACATGAGCATTAGCTCACAGAGCAGTGGCGGCGCCAGGAAATGAAGGCTGGGTATTCATTAAAAAAAGGTTTTGCTCTAAATGAGGCATATGAACCAAACAACACAGAAAAAGCAGTAGTGCTAGTTGTAGGTTGCTCTCAACCTCAACGGAAAAAGCAGCTGGTGTGGATGCAGAACTTATTTTTTTTCCTTGCCTTTGAAGATTTGTCCCACAATTCAAACAAGCTAACATCTTTCTTCTTCGTCTACATCACAATCACATAAACAAAGTAGAAATCAGTGGCAGTGGCACTGTGGCATCAAATCCATCACATAAACAACCTTCTTCTTCAAACTCCAATGTTTATTTAGTTCAATTTCAGTTTACAAACAAATCTTCAAATTTCTTAAAAAAACAGAGGACAAAAAGCCAAAAAATACCTTGGTGGAGAATTGGAGCTGTGCTGCAGTGCTGGTCTGCTGGAGGAGACGCCGAGACGGTCAGCAGTGGAGCCGTCGAGAGAGCACTGGAGGCCGGCCGGATCTCGGACCGGGAGGCGGAGGAGAAGGAGAGTAGGAGACAGTTTGGGGAGGGGAGAGGCGGAGTGGCAGTATTGGATTTGGATCCGCGGAGGGGAGGGAAGGAGAGGGCCGGCCGGACCTGGATCCGCCGCTGGCCGCTGCCGCCGCGGCGCCGGCCGCTAGGCGCTAGGTTTGGGAGGAATCGGGGAAGGGGAAGGGAGACTGAAACTGGCCGCTGTCGATAGGTTCCTCGCTTCGCCCGCGCGTACAGCCAGACGCACGTCTGGACGTCTTGTTCGCTGCGTGACTGTCCTCTGTTTGGGCTGGGCCAGTATTAGATGTGTATATTGATATTTTTTTGGGCTTAAATCTTGGGTATTCCCGGGAATACCCAGGAAGACCCCCAACGCCGCCACTGTCACAGAGCCATTAAAATGTAGAGAACTGATGTTTTCTTGAATAAAGTACCTGTCAATATTATTTAGGCATTGGTCAACCCATCATTCCCAGGAACTCGACAAAAAACCACTCAAACCTCTCGACTTGCTCGTCTCTCATTAGCACTGCTAGTATCACACTCTGAAAATGGTTATTGATGCCCATGAAGAACCCGAAAGGCGTGTCATATATTCATCCTTGCGTGGTGTCAAAAGTGACCACATCACATAACCTGTTCTGCATCCTGCTGCTACCGTTAGTCCACATCAAATTCTTGATCTTGATCTGACTGTCCTCAAGCACGCGGTAAGTGAAATCTGGGTCCGTGGAAACCTCCAATGTTTCCCAGAAAAGTCATCATCTGCATGCCTGCTAGCAACTTAACTTGCCACATATGTTTCCCAAAGTCCTCTTCGTTAATGGTAATTTCTCCATAGACCCGAAGAAACTACAGATGATGACCTCTATGTGCTTCTGCGATGGCCAGTGCACTTTATCCCCCCATGGTAGGAGACATTGAGTGGTGTCCGCAACCCTCAAGAGTCTGATCAGTGTTGGGTACTCACATCGACAAGTCCAACTATTCTCTGCTTCAGGCTTCCCCTGCAAAGATAATCAAAACATAAGCATTCATCCACAAACATTTCAGCATACCAAACCAACAGAAGCAAGCATTTTACGAAGTTTGGATCAGAATTCTCACCAGGCGTCCGCAGACAATTTCATGCATTGATTTCATCATCTCAGCGTTCAACGTACTTTTAGGCTGCCTGTAATGGCAGTATCATAGATAGTATCATGCATGCCAACTAAGCAATTTTGATGAGGTGGCATAAAATTAAATAAAAAAAAAGATGCTTGAGTATCATACTCTCTCTCTCTCTCAGTTTATAAGGCGTGCGCGTACCCCTAGGTCGTTAATTTGACCAACCTAATACAAGTCATATATTACAAAAAAAAATATCAATATAAACTTCAGATGTTCTATTTTCAAACAGTATAATTTTTATGTTATATAGTTGATATTAGGGTGATAAAATTGACAACCTAGGTATACGCGCAAGACTTGTAAACTGAAACGGAGTGAGTATCATGATACCGTATCCTATCCTATTAAATAATGTGCTACTTTGTGTCATGCATGACAATAAATGTAGTACCCTATGATACCAACACATGATACTTTACATTACGGATGTAGTATCATACACTAGTACTAGTATCTAGTATATGATACTCCCCATTACAACCAGCCTTACCATATCTTATGCCGAATCCAACTTCCAACGAGTACAAGTTGTAGAAGTCGCCTCTCCGAGGGATTCGGAGCTTAGCCCCAGCTCAAAGTTTGATCAGACTTGTCGATATGGTTCCTCCGCAAATTTCCTAATTGCTTTGCTCGAGCGGACTCATCTTGGACGCGCATGGGGTTCTGTCTGGTGAGGCGCTACCGAGCCTCAACCTGCAAACAACCCAGTTTCAAAAAAGTTCAGTAAAATTCAGTAGTTATAGTCATGTCACTGTCTATTTTACATTTTCTGCTTATTTATGTACAGCAGAAGTATTTCGCTCTAAGGCCATTTCTACGAGCCACACAAAAATCCTTGCCAACTTTGCCTAAATGCACACGCTTCCCTTTGAGGTTCTCTTGCATTCCTCAAACAGCTAAATCATTGGTTATGCGTTCACAAAATTATTCAGTTCCTACCTGTTCGCTAAACTTGAGAGCTTTCATGCGTAACATTCTAGTTCAAGCCATCTAAAATCAGAACTACAAATTGGATTTCAAGGACATCACCATGTTGTCCAACTGGGTGCTTCCGGATTTACCTTCGCAGTCGACGACTGCGCAGAATGTACAGGAGAAGCTTTCCTCTTGCGTCGGTCGTGGTTGACGCTCTCCGCCTATGAGCACCCAGAAGCGACATTCGACTTCTCGGCCGCTTGTGCCCCGGTCCTCCCCGCCGCAGCGCGACAAGGGCCATCAGATCGGTGCTCGAGGCTGTCCGCGAACTCCTGTCGCAGCGGAAACCTGCGCCGAACTCTTCAATCATCAACGGCAGATAGGTTGGATGACCAGTAGAGGTTTGGATCAAGAAAGGGGAACTCACCTGTCGACTGGATCCATCAAGATCTCCATCCCGCCGGCCTTCATCCCGTCGGCGGATGCGCGAAGGACAAACCTGTCGCCGCTCCCCTTCCTCGCACCGCCTGCGCACCCTCGCCTCGCCTCACCATCACCGTTCCGTCCACGATTTCTAACGCACAGGGCTCGGAATAAGCAGCGGTCTCATGGAGCAGCATGGACCTTCGCTCAAGAAAAAAGAGACGTTCGGGCACTGTTCCGCGGACGGCCACGGCTCCGGCCACACCCGCGTCTCCGCCGGCTCGCCCATACCCTCTGGACCCACCTTGCGCGCACTGTTTGTACCGTATTTCGCCTCAGACCCCATTATCCGCAGCTCGCGTCTGACACGCCAGCTCGTGATTCACCGATCCCGAGCGCGGAAC
Organism: Aegilops longissima; assembly: GCA_021605205.1. NCBI lineage: Eukaryota > Viridiplantae > Streptophyta > Magnoliopsida > Poales > Poaceae > Aegilops > Aegilops longissima. The sequence continues at coordinate 681,794,415 of CM038679.1, forward strand.
GGAAGGCATAGACCAATAACACCCTGTCCCAAATCACTATATCTCCCTCTTTATTTACCCCAGTGAGCTAAGTGCAGTAGAAATTAAGGAGACCATGTGTAAAATGTTATTGGTCTTGATTACCGTGTGACGAGAGAAAAAAAATGCTGCTTTAAAGTGCATTGGAAAGATAGAAGTATGTATAGTCTTCACTGAACGAAGTGAATATGTTTTAAATTCCTTTTTTCCAAACCGGGCTTTAAGGCATAGTTTAAAAACCCGGGTCGGTGATCAAATCAGTGATGCCGTCGGTTCAGGGTTTTACGGGTCAGACCACCGTTTCATTTGCTGGTTTTTAAGCCATAAAAATAGGTCAAATGTACTAAGTTTCCAGCCTTTGACAGTTAAGTGTGATGGGCAAGTTGATTTGCCCTCTTTCCCAACGATGCTAGTGTGTATTACCGGTTCAATCGGTTTCGACTTTTCGTCCGGTTTGGGCAAAAAATTGACCGGTTCAACCGGTTTTGTCTGGTCCATTTGCAAAACGGTCTAATTAGCTTATAAAACCGGCAAGGCCGTCGGTTCCCTTTTTTCCCCTGTTTGGTCATCGGTCCGACCCGGTTTTAAAAACTATGCATTAAGGTAAAGCCTTTTAGCTAAATTCGGCATCAGCAGTACCCCACGCGTTGGGGTTCTTTAGACCCTTCTTATTTAACTGTGTGATGGAAACTACTCCTATATCATAAAAATTATACCGTAATCTAAAAAAAATCAAACCGTAAGAAACCCCTTTCAAGTACAAATTCAATAGCGAACCAACCTGTGGTTGAGATGGTTAGGTGGACAGTGGTATCCCCCAACCCACCAGGGTTCAAATCCTGGTGCTCGTAGTATTCCTGGATTTATTTCAGGATTTCCGGCGATGCGCCTTCAGTGGGAGGAGACGTTCCCGTCGACGACGAGGTGCCTACGGTGGCTTCGTAAACCTCAAGATGATATGCCGACTCAGTCTTTCGTATGTGCTCGTAGGGGTGAGTGTATGTGCGTGTATATGAGTGTTCGTGTCTGTACTGATGTTAAAACAAAGAGTACAAATTCAATAATGTATTTTCTTAGCATATACTCACCGCCCAAAATAAGTATCTTAAGTTTATACTCACTTTAATATAACCACTTTATACATGAAATTCGTTAGTCATGTTTCTTTTTGAGCGACTGTGAGCTTTTTGAGCAACGAGTGGGTGTTAGTGATGCACTAGATGGTCAAAATTTGACCGAAATACGTGGTGGTCCAGTAAACTCAAAGGGAGGGAGTACGCAACTAAAATTCCCTCTTTTTTCGGGACGGAGTAAAATATGATGATCGTCGCGATATCATCTACTACCTCCGTCTCAGTGAATAAGTCATTCGCATAGTTCTAGGTTGACGATTTAACTATCTAAATATATATTATATGTGATAAAAAATATATATTCAGAAACTACATTCTTGTAGAAATCTAGTGATATACTTTTCATGACATATAGCACATATTTAATTCCTCAAATCGATGACCTAGAACTACGCGAATGACTTATTCACCTAGACGGAGGTAGTAGTACTTCGTCGATATGACCTTGTACTGCTTAAGGATGCATGTTGACTATGCATGAAATTGTTGTCTAGTACTCCGTTCGTTCCAAATTACTTGTCGTGGTTTGAACTAAAACCACGACGAGTAATTTGGAACAAAGGGAGTACTATCTCAAAAATGCGCTTTGGTGGCCGAGCTACCTGTAGGCCGGTATCAGACCCGTCTGTGCTTCGTCGTGATCAGTGTCAAACCGGTATGCAGCTACTGTATTTGTAATAAAGGCCGTTGCACAGTGCCTGTATTTGCTAGAAAGTAAACAGTGGCAGCTCATGTATACTAGCAGGCACAACAGTCATATAGGTTTCTAAAATCCGGAAAGGATACTAGCGGTCTGAACCCACGAACACAGATACACGCACGATCTCATACATGCACTGTTAGTTTCAGACGACAAACATCTGATTTTCCAGTCTGAAGTTTGATTTTCAAACATAAAAAACAAATAGAATCGGTCATTGAAATCCGCTTTGGGCGTGTTGGTGCATGTGTTCCTCTGGTGGAGAGGAAGAAGTCAAAAAAGAATTGCAGCAAAAATCAAGCAGCAAATTTCTCGTTGGAAAGAATAAGAGGAAGAGACATAATTTGGCAGACTTGGTAGTTTTTTCTTACCCTGATTCCGCTTCCCCAAAGAATTCCAGGCCATCCATGGCGAATCGTTCCTCGCCCAGCTACCACACGAAGGAGATTAATGGTCTAACAAGGAAGAAAAAACTGAGCACCATGTTTTTTTTAGACAAAACTGAGCACCAAGTGGAGGTTAAGCTCCCTGAAGCGCCAGATGGGCCATCGAACCAGAAATTAATATCACACCACACCAGCCGAACAATTTACTGCCAGCTACATGTGCGGTTTTCAAACCAGCCCCGAGGCCCACGTACAACGGGAGCACATGGCACCGGTGTATTTTAACTTAACGATCAGTGTATACACGCGAGAAAACAAGTCAGCACTCATCACAGCCCTATATTACACGGCGCAGATACCGGCCTGCAGGTAGCTCGGCCACCAAAACGCCTCTCTCGTACTACCTAGTACTTATAATGGTTTATGAATTTGATATCTAGTAGTACATAGTATCTGAAAGGAAAGAGAGGGAAAGGGGTACAGGGAAAAAATGATGAAAGATATAGCAGTAGCGAGGGACACCAAAATCGCTACAGCTAACTAATAGTAGCGAGTTCCGCAAAAGCGCTGCTAATATCGTCAACAGTAGCAGCGCGGGTACGGACCGCGCTACTACTATAAGTTAGCTGTAGCGCCTTATTAGTAGCGCGGCTACCCACGCTGCAGCTAGCCTGAAAACCCGCACTACTGCTAGAATTTTCCCTAGTAGTGTAGGGATGGGTCCCGTTAGATCTCCGACAAATCCAAGTGTTCCAGACTCACCAGCCCGCTCAGCTCTACGGGTATAGAGCCCACAAGGTGATTGTTGTAGAGGAAGAGGGCGACGAGGCCGGAGAGGTGGCCGAGCTGCGGCGGGATGGAGCCGTTGAATCCGTTGTCGCCGAGGTGGAGCGTGGCGAGGGAGCGCAGCCGCGAGAGACTCGCGGGGATGGAGCCTGTGAGCATGTTGTCCCTGAGGTCGAGCACGGCCAGGGGCTGGAAGTGCCACGGCGGCATCGAGGGCGTCTAGCGTTCCGGTGAGCCCGAGTGACCCGAGGCTGAGCGACGTGACCAGGCCGACGGCGTTGCAGTCCAAGCCGGCCCAGGAGGAGCAGACAGGCCTTGCCTTGCTCCAGCTGGACAAGACGGTTGGGTCGCCTAGGCTGACATTCCATGCCAGAAGGGCGTCGGCCGGCGAGGTTGCCGCGGTGGTGGTCAACAGGAGGAGGAGGAGGAGGAGCGCGACGGTGCCAAGGAGTCCCGCCATGTCCTCTCCTGTCCCGTGGCTGAGATACTACTCAGGGTGGGAACGGGTCGGCCCGGACCTGGCCTTGGACCCGGCCCCGTTGGCCTCGAGGCCAATTTGAGAGGCCACGGGTCGACCCAATTCAAAAAATTCAATGGCCTCGCCGGCCCGATGGGTACTTCGGGTCGACCCAAATTTTATTTTCTTATACAATATTTGGTTGTGGTTACAAATAGAATATTCTCAAAAATATGTTATTAGAAGTAAAACAAATTATGACCTAAACATGCATGATTGAAATAATTAAAGTTTGCAAATGAACCACAATATACAGTTCCAGCTCTTTACACATCCGGTTTATAAAGGAGGATTGGGTTAATGGATTCCAGTACGTGTACAAATGTTAGCTAGTTGATGTTTTGGCTAATTAGTATACTGTAATTAGCTGATCGCTAGTTGCCATATAAAGGTATAAGCTAAGCTAAAGATGAATTTGGTGATACCGATGGACTCCAGTATTCGGAGATGGGTCGGCCCTGCTGGCCCAATGGGTCACTCAGTGCCGGCTCTATTGGCCCGACTTTTGTACGAGGCCGACCCGACTGACCCATTGGCCTTGTTATCTTGGGTCGGGCCAAAGACCCGATGGGTCGACCCGGCCCATTCCCACCCTGGGATACTACTGGGTTAGAAATGCCGGAGGGTTTTGTGTGGTGTGACTTCAACCAGTGACCTCGCTGGTCGTCGGCCTTTAGCGCCAAAGGATGGGGATCTTTCCATGTACTACTGCTTAGCATTCGTATTGATAAGGTGGACCTCTCTGCCTTTTATAAAAATACTAGTAAAAATGACGTGTGTTGCAACGGGAGAAAATTATAATCTTCAATGGTCATGACCATATTTTGCTTTTTTTACGCAATGACCACATTTTGCAGCATCACAACATACACTATCACTCCCAATTTCATGAAATCATGAACAATTTTTGAAACCATCAACATTTTTTAAAACTCGTGAACGTACATTATTTAGGAAATCGTTAACTGGTAGCTCCTCGGTTGGCTTGCGAGTAGGGGATTAATAGGCTAATCAGCAAGTTAATCGGCCATTTAATCAACTAATCGGACGATTTATTGGTTTATCGGCTACACGGTGACCCTAGGAGTAGGGGTTAATCGGCAAGTTAACTGGTTAGTCGGACGAATTCTTGAACAGGGCGTTTGAAATCGTTAACATTTTACAAATTTGTGAACACCTTTTCAAACTTTTGAACTTATCTATAGTCAAGAGTTTTTTTTTTTGAATTTATGAACATTTTATACTATTAGCAAACTTTTCTTTTAATTTCTTGACTCGGTGAATATTTCTAGAATCGACGAACATTTTTTGGAAATTAGACGAAACATTTTTTAAATTCACGAACATTTTTATGATTTAATGAATACTTTTTGAAATGCATGATAATTTTTTGAATCCGCAAACATTCTTAGAATGACTAAACTATTTTGCAAGTCAAGAATAGTTTTTGAATTTTTAGGACAATTTTTCATTCATGACCATTTCTTTAATTGATGAAATTTTGTAGAAATTTATTAGCATTTTCTAATACACGAATTTTTAAAACTCATGATAATTTTTTGATTTCCCAAACATTTGTTTTAAAAATTCCGATTTTTTTTCTCAATGAGCAAATATTTTTTACAAAATAACAAACATTTTGTATTGGTGGGTAATATCTTTGCAACTTTAGGCGCAATTTTCCGCGTCGTACCGCCAGAGGCAATAGCCCCTTTATTATTAGTAGCAAAAAGACCCGTGCGTTTCAACGGAAAAAGAAATTCACAATATCCATTGGCCATGACCTCATTTTGCTGCATCACGGAGAAATTATGAACAATTTTTTAAATCATGAACAATCTTTCAAACCCGTGAACATATTTGAAACTGTGAACAGTTTCAAATTTTTTTCACACTTTTTAATTTTTTAAACATTTTCAAAATCAAGAACATTTCCAGAATTGACAAATATTTTTTGAAATTGGTGGAACAGTTTTGAATTTCACAATTTTTGTAATTTAACAAACATTTTTAAATGCATGATCATTTTTTCAATCAGCGAATAATTTATAAACGAATAAATTATTTTGTAAGTCGCGAACAGTTTTTGTATTTTTAGGACATTTTTCGATTCATGAATATTTTTGAATTGGAAAAGTTTTGTTCTTAATACATAAACCTTTCAAAAAATCTTGAATTTTTTTACTTCCTGAACATTTGTTTTAAAATTTCGAACATCGTTTGAACAAGCGAACATTTTTTATAAAATCGAGAACATTTTTAGTCCACAAACATTTAATGATTTATTAATCATTATATTACAAAATTCTCATTTTTTTTAATTTGGAACCTTTTTGAAGTAACAAATTCTTTAAAGTAGAAAAACAAAAAAATAAATTATAAAAATGAAATTTAACAAATAGGCTGCTCATATATGGGCTAGCCCAAATGGGGACGCTGCATCTTCTCCCAGCGTGCGCAGAGCGCTGTATAGGAGTGCCCTACTTCATGCGCCGGCCCAGAGTGGGGACTTCCATGTGTAAAACCATTTCTTATCACTTATAAATGGTATTGATGGGTAATAATTCACAACTTTGAGGCAATTTTTGAGATGTACCGACAGAAGGAATAGCCCTTTTATTGTTAGGTATAAGCAAAGAAAACGTCATGTGCGTTACAATGGAAGAAAAAAATATAAAAATCTCTAATGGCCATGATCACATTTTGCTGCATCATCGAGATATACTATCATTCTCACTTTCGTGAAATTGTGAACAATTTTTGAAAAAGATGAAGAGGTTTCTAGAATTCGTGACCATATCCGAAATCATGAATATTTTTCATATTTGTGCACAATTTTCTAGATTTTCGCACATTTTTAAAAAATCATAGTTTTTTGAACTAATGAGCATTTTATACTATATGCAGATATTTATTTTTAAATGTTGAACATTTTCTAAAACATTTTCTTGAATAAGCAAACATTTCTAGAATCGACCAACATATTTTTGGAAATAGGTGCAAATATGTTTGAAAGTTATGAAAAAATTTTAAGTTAATGGGCGAAATGTATGATCATTTTTGATATGGCAAACATTTTATGAATCAATAAAATATTTTGTAAGTCGCAGACCGTTTTTGAAATTTTAGAATATTTTTCAATTCATGAATATTTTATTAATTGGCAAAAAATACATGAACTTTTTTTAAGAATCATGAACATTTTTTGATTTGCCGATCATTTGTTTTCAAAATTATGCACATTTTGTGAATAAGCAAACATTTTTAAAACGGCAACATTTTCTGAATTCACAAACGTTTATGAACTATGAAAAAACTATTTCAATTTTTTTTGAAAGTTTTTTGCGGTCCCAAAATATTTAAAGTTGAAAAAAGAAGATGGAAAAAGAAACAAAATTTAATAAACAAGCCGTCTAGGCATGGGCCGGCCAAACAGACGCCCAACACACAGAGGGTAGTATAGAAGATTCCTAGTGCATGGATTGGACCAGGTAGGGATTCCCCTGTGTGAAATGTTTTTTATATTTATAGGTGGCATCGGTGGATTCTCAAATAAAAGTGGCATCGGTGATTAATATTTTGCAACTTTAGGGGCAATTGGGTGGTGTGCCGCGAGAAGCAATAGCTCATTTATTCTTACATCATTGCGTAAGTTTGGATGATTGGATTTTTTATTTACAAAGAGAGGGGAGATCAAGTGAATGGATGGAAGGTGGCACCGGAGCGGGAGCCGGGAGGTAGACGAGGTGGCCGATCGATGCCATTGACGACCTGCTCCACTCGCCTAGCACCCTTCCAACCTGTCTTCTCCTCCATATCCCCTGTCGCCTCCACTCCCCGCCGCTCCAACTCACCGGGTCTTCATACATTTTAGGGGTCATCCATGGATAAACCGAATCAATAGGGACTTCTACATGTGCTCTCTTGTGAATCTCACAAACACATTAGTCCCTTTATCAAGTTTGTCGTCAATACTCCAAAACCAACTAGGGATGACACTAGATGCACTTAGAACAATCAAAACCGAAAGACCCTGCCAAACCTTCTAGACGGCTCTTCGCAATCTATGTCTCCACTAAAAAGAACCATCGGCGCACACTCCTGCGCAGCTCATGAAGCATCGCAAGAGTGTCTAACCAATGATAGTTTCAACAGAGTGTATACATTAAGGCCCGACAGTCATCCTCCCGGGAGGCCACCGATGATGCCAAATTGTCATGAGTTTCTTGCTTGTCAGCCTTTTCCGGAAGTGATGTTTTCCTCAGTTTCTTCTTTGTCCCTGGTGAGATATATGGAGGTGACAATGCGGGTGTTATTTCGTGTGTTTATGCATCCCCTCCATCCACCATGGTCACCCCCTGACTTGAGAAGTCAATCTTCTTTCTCACAACTTCAACCGGAGGTTCCTTTATTCTCTCAGATCAGTAGGTTTCAAAGAGCTCGAAGTTGTGTCATCAAGATCACACTTTCGTTCCAAGTCTGCTTCCTCCGATGTACAATTTCTGGGCCTAGCGTTTATCCGGACTCCCCTTGCCCCTTCCTCTGGTATGTCCTCCACCCTTATTGGCTTGACTAAGGGCCGACCTCACGATGACAGGGTATAGGACACAACCCTCCTTGGGGCGACCAGCAAGCTCTTACCCCACTACTTGTCTTTCACCTGCCTGACTCCATTGCCACACTCGTCAAAACCATGATCCATCAAACCCCAAACCTAGTAGAAAAAGGGAATTTTCTCATACTTAACCAGCAACATGCGCCGTCCTTCTCTTCAACTGTCAATGGAGAAAATTGGGTCAAAGGCTTTGCAACAAGCACATGAGTACGAACACGCACATAGTTTCCCTCGTAGTACAACGACGGGGATAGCTGCACCTCTCTTACCCCACCAATTCGACGAGCCAGTTGATTCACCACCTGTTCCCGATGATACAGGTCAGTAACTTTATCAATCTGTGCTGAAACATAGATTCCATCCAACGCAATGTTCGTTGGATCAATTTTACCATCACAGTCCCCCAAACCAGTCCATAGCAACAGAAAATCCATGGGCCCCCACGCACAACCTTCTTCCAATCGCCCAGGTAAAATATCTGGAACACAAACAAGCTCTCTCCCGCTTCTCTAAACTTTGGGATATGGGACAAGCTCCACACGAATTTCATCTGCTGAAACATCGCAGTAGTTGCACCAAAATAACGATCGGTATTCAATCTTCCCACCGCTAGCCAACGGTTTTCCGCCTCCATCTGTTCCACTTCTGCTTTCCCGAAGACGACATCATCTAATTCGTTATCCCGAAGGTCCATATGCTTCAGCATCTCCTCTAGGTTATCCCCCGTCCAAGGACCCGCGGCAGACGAGGATTCAGGCGCATCCACCTTGGTTTGACCAAAGAGATCCAACAATGAAAACTCCCACCAGGCGCCAGCCCACGGGATTAAGGTGTGAACTCTCGGCGTAGATCAGGACCGCCATCGAAGAGTACGATAAACCCTAACAGGGAAGGTACACTAGAATCGAGAATGCCATGACATCTGCTGTCTTTTCAGTTTTGTCATGTCGGTCTTTACGCGACTTGTACTTTGATCTTTATGATATGAACGAGACACATAGTACCATGCAAAAAAAAGAATCCTTTTGGTAGGTGGCCCAATAAATGCGGACATGGCTAACATTTATTGGGATTGAATCTATTTTGTGGGAACAAACTATGGGATGATTGGATTTTGATTTAGAAAGAGAGGGAAGGTAACATCAATGGATGGAAGGTGGCACGTAGACGACGTGGCGGATCGATGACATTGACGCCCCGCTCCACTCGCCTGGCACCCTCCCAATCCGTCTTCTCCTCCCCCTCCCCCGCCGCTACTCCTGTCGCCGTCACTCCCCGCCGCTCCAACTCGCACCCCGCTGCCCGCCTCCGCCTCCGCCTCCGCTGTTGCTGCTCCGCCGGCGATCCGGCGGCGATGGTGAAGGCCATCAGGGTCCACGAGCTCGGCGGCCCCGAGGCAAGCACAAACCGCTACTGCCTCCTTTCCTTCTCCGGGCGGGGTTGGGTTCGGTCCTCTAATCGATTTCTGGTGCGCAGGCGCTGCGGTGGGAGGATGTGGAGGTGGGCGAGCCCGGGGACGGCGAGATCCGGATCCGGAACACCGCCATCGGCGTCAACTTCATCGACGTCTACTTCCGCAAGGGCGTCTACCCCGCTCCCCTCCCCTTCACCCCCGGTACCAGCGAAACCAACCCAACCCTAATTCCTAAAGCAGATTTCCACTAGATTGGTTGATGATACCTTGCTGTCTGTTGCTGACGAAACTGAAGAAACCGTGTCTACCCCGGGCCAGTTGCCACTCAAACTAACGCTGTCCCACTTACCATTTTACTAGTTGACACACCATACTTTGATTTGATCGATCGTCAGTTGGTGTAAATGCTCAGGGGCAGGATTCTCGAGATTAACTGAGTGTCACGCCGAATGGTCCAACTAATTTTATAGCTCAGAATTAGCGCCCAGTTGTGTTATCCTGTGACATATAAGTATTACGATATAGCATCAGAGTATTGCTTATATCAGTTTAGTTTATTGCTCAAAATTGCTGCTCACTTTCCTTTCCCTGTTTCGACTAGATTCATGATGGCTTGCTGATGAAACTGAAGAAACAGTATCTATCCTGGGCCTATTGCCACTCAAACCAAACGTTGTCTCACTTACCTAGGTTCAGAGATGTCTCGTAAGTTTTGTCGTCGGCTCGTTTAGATGCTCAGGCAGAAGCGTGATTCTCTCGAGATCATTGCTCACTGAACATAAGACTAACTGGTCCAATTTATTTTATTGCTCAAAGAACAGTTGCTGCTCTCTTGTGTTACCCAGTGACATGTACTATATAGCATCAGACTGTTGCTTCTATCAATTGGATTGTGGGTTGTGCTTTGTACCGTTATCAGTGTTTCTGTTCTATTATTCTCTAGCTTTATGGTCTGTTCCACCTCCAGGTATGGAAGCTGTTGGCGTGGTGACTGCCGTGGGGCCTGGACTGACCGGCAGGAAAGTCGGGGATGTCGTCGCGTACGCAGGCAAGCCTATGGGCTCTTATGCTGAAGAGCAGATTATTCCAGCCGATGTTGCTGTTCCTGTCCCGCCTTCGGTAGATCACAAGACAGCGGCTGCCATCATGCTCAAGGGGATGACTGTTCATATGCTAGTTCGCCGCATATTTAAGGTACATCATGTCTTGTTCGTGTTGCGTAATGTACTAATAAAGTCCTAAAGTTAAAAATTGTGCATAGGTCAATCGGAGCACCTAAATAGATAAAACACACTGTATGTATCCAGGGGCATGATTACTATTGATTACGTGTTGCTTGTTGAAGGCCTGATAAGCAATTTAAACTGCTTTTTAGTGCAAGGTGTTCATACATCATATACTAATATAAACGATCCACTGTAAGAGTGAACATGGGGATTTTCGTTATCATTGATTATTGCAAAAATAATTGCTAACCTCTACAGCATATATATGTTGGATCTCTACAACCTGTAAGTACTGTGTGTGCGTATGTTACATATGCTCAGAGATCAACATTACTTCATGACTGCCATGACAAAAAGCTTGACTGCATTTTGATTACTGTGCAGGTTGAGACCGGCCATACCGTTCTCGTCCACGCTGCTGCTGGTGGAGTTGGATCACTCCTTTGTCAATGGGCGAACGCCCTTGGTGCCACTGTCATTGGAACTGTTTCAAATGAGGAGAAAGCCACACATGCACATTTTGATGGATGTCACCATGTGATCATGTACACAAAGGAAGATGTTGCAACCAGAGTCAAGGAGATTACAGGTGGAAAAGGTGTAAATGTGGTCTATGATTCTGTTGGAAAGGACACATACAAGGTAAGATTGCTGTACCAGGTCCTAGTTTGGAAGCTTGATTCACTTGGAATGCTTTTATTTTTTATCCTTTCGATGGTACTTTGCGTAGAACTAGTATTTAGAGAACATCTGAATACTGAGATCTGAACATGATCTGCTCGTGTTGCGTCATCCCACTAATAAAAAGAATAACTAATATATATATTTAATACCTTGTTAATGTGATCTGAGCACCCATTTCAAAATAAACGGTTGGTGTTTCCCTTCACATTGTCATGACTCAGTAGCATTCCTGGGCATAACTGGTTGTAGCTACGCCACCTGCATTTTCATATCTTTCAATAGGCACAGCATGTTGTCTAGTGTTTTGGCTGCAGCCCATGGCCTTCTTGTATGGCGTTTGTGTAACTACCTGATATATCGCCTCTTATCTTTTTTCCCCATTAATTCATGTTACGAGTTTACATACATATGCATGGTGTCATACTGACATGAGTAATGACACCCGATCTGTTCCTGTGTGCAGGCATCCCTGGAGTGCCTGGCGCCCCGCGGTTTCCTGGTGTCGTTCGGGCAGTCCTCGGGCTCACCCGACCCGATCTCCATGGGCGACCTGGCGGCCAAGTCGCTGTTCCTGACGAGGCCGAGCGTGATGCACTACACGGGCACCCGCGACGAGCTGCTGGAGGCGGCGGGCGAGGTGTTTGCCAACGTGGCCAACGGGGTGCTGCACACCCGCGTGAAGCACACCTACCCGCTGGCCGAGGCGGCCCGTGCCCATGCCGACCTCGAGGCCCGGAAGACCTCGGGGTCCGTGCTGCTGATCCCGTAGAACTAAGCACCGTCTTCTTTTCGGTAGGAGAAGAAGGAATAAACCGGGGGACGCGGCGATGTATGCGCTCTACAATCTACGGATGCTTGTGAATATGTTGGCAGGAGTTGGCATCTGAACACTGAATCCTCTGTCTGTCTGTCTGTCTCACCTGGTTATGTTGGATTCAGCATGAATGAAAGAATGTTTGGTGGGTATGAGTTGAACTGGATTGTGGTCTTGTTGTGCACATCACTGTCTGTCTGAGATTTCTCTTCGTTCGGAATTATTGTTTTGAAATGGATGTATCTGTAACTAAAATACGTCAGATACATCCATTTCTGACAATAATTCAAACGAAAAAGATATGTGAATGTGATCATCTCATGTCATGTGTTGATTGGCTGTGAGGAGAGATGGACAGGTGTCAATGTTTTTGCACCTACAAGTTGACCCTTTTGCCCGTCCCTGTCCCTGTTTAGGTGGAGAAAAGTAGGAAATCAAGAGATACATATTATCAAATATTTGATGTGTGATGATCAACATTTTGTCTAGTATACCATCTCATTTGTTTGTTCCATTCAAAATATCAGAAGGAAAGAAGAAGAGTTGTTCACAAGTCACATTTTGGATGAATATTAATACCGCCAATAATGCCACTAGTATAATTTGTTTTTGAAAAGGCTACTTGTATAAAATTGGAAGAAGAAACACAAATTGAAAGCTTGGGCCTTCATCTTTCCTCCTGTGTTTTAAAGGAAGATGAGAGCTGGTTGGTTGTTTCAGAGAGGAAGAATCCAGACAAGAAACAGCAGCGCTGCCTACCACAGTACTCCTCTTCTCCAAGAAACAGAGGAGAGGGGAGAAAGGCTTGATCTTGACCGGCCGGCGTCCATGGCGTCGGCGGCGGCGGCGGGGCGGCGGCAGAGGGTGGTGGTGATGCGGCACGGGGACCGGCTGGACCACGCGGAGCCCATGTGGCCGGCCAACAAGCCGCGGCCGTGGGACCCGCCGCTGACCGACGCGGGCGTCCTCCGGGCCTGGACCGTCGGCAAGCGCATCCGGGCGCAGGCCGCCGCCGACGGCTACGCGCTCCACCGCGTCCTCGTCTCCCCCTTCCGCCGCTGCCTCCAGACCGCCGCGCAGGCCGTCGCCGCGCTCTGCGCCGTCCCCGACGACGCCGCCCTCGCCGCCGTCCTCGACTCCAGCGCCAATGTGCCCCTCGACGCCTCCCGCGTCAAGGTCCCCTCTCCTTCTTCCTCCTCCTCGCTCCCCTCCCTCCCCCCATTGTTCTGTGTTGGATTCATTCCTTCATGCTCGCGTTGATATTGGTTGGATCTGCGCCATGTTAACAGACCTGAACTTGAGTTGTTGTTCTTCAGTTAACTGAAACACACCAGAGAGGTTTCAGACTTTCAGTTAACTGAACTCAAGTTAAACTGACTGACTATCTGTATACAGATACTCATTTACGATTAGGTTAATCGTAACAACAGTTTAGCTTTCCGATTTGCGTCCTTACAGCCGATGAATTACTGGGGTAACCGACCGACCGTTCATATTTCTTCCTTAAACCTGAACTGAAGCTTCTTTGTGTGGCACACACCTGAGCTCACTCAAGTTGATTCTCTGAACGAAACTTAACTTGTTGGAACAGATATACACTGATTTAGGGTGATTGTAGCATTAGGTTTACCTCTACCGCCCTGCCACCGTGGTCGAGTTGCATCGTGGAATCGAGCTTCAACTGTTGTGAGCTTATTGTACTCTCATTATGTGATTGCTGCTTCTACGTTCGCTGCATTTTGTGTTGCAGATTGGTTAAGCTAGTGCAGAGACTGAACTATCAACTTTGTTGTTCCTGCACTTGACAGTTATGCGCAGTGATAAGAAATACCTTTGTCGATTTCAGGTGTCGATCGAGTATGGACTCTCTGAGATGATGAATGTTGAAGCGATGGGCGCTATCGTCAGCCAGGTTGCGCCCAGTGTCGAGAAGTGGTTCCCTGACCTGGCAGAACTCGAAGCCGTCTTGCCACCTGGAACCATCGACCATTCTACAGAGCCGCTCTTCCCGGAGGTCAGCTTGGTCCATAGATTGCGATTTCTTTCCTTTTTGCAGTCACCATTGACACATCTTATTTTGTTAAGTCACCACTAATTTCCAGCTATGTCTATTTTTGTGCACAAATTGGCAAACAGTTTGTCACAGAAATTCATCATATATATACCTGAAACTGTCAAACAATTTCCACTGCAGGTACCCAAGTGGGGAGAATCTGTGAGGGGGGCAAGGATCAGATACGCTAGCGTGATCAAGGCTCTCGCCGACAAATACCCCGACGAGAACCTACTCTTAGTAACACACGGTGAGCTCGAAAGCCTTTGTTTAGCCTCTTCTAGAGCGAAACACAGCAGTTTAGATTCAGTAAATCACAATCGCACCGCATATGTGGTATATCGTTCGATTCAATCCTGCAATGGACTGGTGAGTTGATGCGATTTGTTGCTGCTGCAGGGGAGGGCGTGGGTTCGTCCGTGGCGTGCTTCGGGGCGACAGGCATGGAGGTCTACGAGGTGGAGTACTGCGCATACACCGTGCTCGAGAAGCAGCCTGGCGGTGAGGGCGGCGGTGATGAGAGCGTGCTCAAGGTGGTGGCGGATCGGAGCGGCCCGACCACGGGCATACACTACCTGGTCACCTGATGAACACAATCAAGCAGCATGATGCCATGGCCATCGCCATCATCATACCGCTCCTCGAGCACTGGACGGTCACGGGGAGCTTGATTAGTTTAGTTCTGCAACAATCCGCATTTGTTTCCACGAGATTTGGTGTTTGGTGTGTCATCTTTAGAAAACCATGGCTGGCTCGTCCCGGAATTTGTTTGTACTGCCAATCATGGTAATAATCAGCTAAACTGTTTTTTTATAAGACAAAAACTTTGCATCCAGCTGGTGAAATTCCACAAGTACGATGTTTTTCTCTTTTCTGAAATGAAGGCAACGGATTTAACTCATCCATTAATTAAGCAGAAGATGGTTGTCCGATTGAGGGAAGAGACTGTCCTGCAGAAGTGAATGGCATGCACTCCATAGGCCCCGGCAACAACAGTTGCATCACCTAGCCCTCGCGTGTCCTAGAGCGGCTCAGGTGTGGCGACTCCTCGATATCCATCCTTCTTCCGACATCGACCTTCTGTGGGACGACACTGCCGCTCCGGACGGCCTCGGCATCAACATTTGGCCCACGGTGGCCCTAGCCATCCTCTGGAAGCTCTGGGACTCTCGTAACGCCCAGGTGTTTCGCGCTGAGACGCACTCCGCATTGGATACTCTTAGGAATGTCATCTCTGATTTTACTCTATGGGTCTTTGGGTCTTTAGGTTTAAAGACCCCTTAGTAGGGAGGCTGGCATGTCATGGCGCTTATACCTCTCCTCTCACTGTAACCTCTGATGTAAACAGCAACCCCGGGCCCTTTTGAGTCCCCCCACCAGCAGCGTGCGTTACTGTTCAAGAAAAGAAAAGAAAACAATTGCATCACCTGACATGCCGACGACCAACATCGAACGAATGCCACGTCGCCAACACGACTCTCCATAGAAAGGATGATACTAGTGATTACGTGTCTCTCTGCTTGTTGATCTGCGTACGAGCAAAGCTACGTTCTAGAAGATGCAGGTCGCCATCTTTATGCGTATCGATCTAGTCATCTAGATCTAGGAGTATATGGTTACACGACGATCCACGCATATACTGCAAAGGTGGCAGTGCACCATCATCGGGTGGCGCTATAGCTTTACGTCTGTGTTGTGTACCAAAAATCCAACAGCAACATAAAGATTGCAAGACAATGAAATGAAAAGGATGGATCGTCTCGTCTGCCCTAAGGAAAATGAAGTGCAATCTACTATCTCGTCGATCGCCAGTCGACCATCTGTTTCGTCTACCTACTACACGTCCTATGTCAAATGCAATCCATGCCCAATTCCCCTGTTAATTAGTTAATGATGATGTGTATGTCTCATACTGGATACTGCCTTTGTGCTGCTGCTGCTGCAAAAGCATGAATGAAAGGGATAAAAGAGAGAGGGACCGGCCAAGCCAAATAGCCAAGTGTATGGGTTTGGGTGGTGGTATATGTGTAGTAGAATCTTCCATCCTTGCCTTTTCTTTTGTAATAGTAATGCACTAGTGCAAAGTAAGTCATGTCGATCGCAGCTAGCTGGATCAATCTAGGCTATGCATATATACAGTTTCTAGCAGGAGTCGACCGGACACAATAGCTACACCTCACTAAAATGACATGCAGAAAAATCGCTAGAGACACCGTTTATCCTCCCCTAAAAAAAAACCGTTTATCCAAAGTGAAGTTAGTATGAAGAGCCTATAACAAGCATGATGAACACACACAAACACACTACATGTTAGCATGGCTCACGCAAAAATCATGTGGTAATGCGAAGAGTGTCGGGGTTTTGATCTTAGCTCGTAAAGAACCGAGCGAAAAGGGGGAGTCAATCCCCGCATGTCCGCGCTTTGTTCACAAGCACACAAAACCAATGGTTGGTTTCGGTCCCTGATCCCTTTTAGCACTATATTATAAGAAGGACATCATTCGTCCATGCACATCCTATACCTAAAACTATCGACCTTGAAAGGGAAGGGCCGAAACCGCAAGTCAGCAATCTACCTTGAAAAGGAAGGGTTGTGTCTCTCGCTGATTGCACTATCTAGTTGTCTTGTCTTCCCGTGCTAGTGTTATCCGTATTGGTGAGCGGTTTTTCGATATAGCGTGCGTGCATGAATCGGACATCCATGGTCACCTGCAGATTCAGCAACATATCCTTGGGTCTATGTCAAAAATTGTTTTGTTTCAAAATGTCATAGAAGATTGTTGTTGGTGTTTTTTTCCTGTTTTTTCAGAATGTATTATAATGTTTTCTATGTGTACGCACCACTGACAGGAAAAGTGTATGTGCCATTAGGTTCTCGTCGAGCTCTCCGTCTTGTTTCTTAGGGGCATCGTAAAGTTTTGCTCAGATCCTCAACGCCAGGACTGAAATTTTAACTCGAAACGCACGAGCTGAAGGAGTAGCTCGTGACTCAGCTTGACTCGACTCGAACTCGGTGGTTAACGAGCCAAGCCGAGCTTTAATCTGAGCTTGCTAACCAAACAAGTTTAACGAGCCGGCTAATTAACGAGCTACTCGATCAGCTCATTAAGCTCGTTGACCAGAAGGGGCATAAGAAAAGTTGTAGATTGTTATTATTTGGTGTACCCAAATGTTCCTTTGGTGTAAATTGTTGATTAGATTTGTAAAGAAAGTTTATGTCTACAAATATATTTTTGTGTAATATGTATGTTTTGTTATTCGCATCTATTTTCTTTTGTTATTCACGTCTATAACTAACTTAACAAGTTAAGTAAGTTCCGTACAGCCGCTGCCTCCCCTAAAAAGTTAAGGTTTCTTTGTCTCCCGCCGGCGCTGCTGTTGGCCCGCCTCGTCTTTGCCGGTGGCAGGACTCTATTTTTTTAAATCTTTTTTCGAGTTTGGTTAGGGTTGGTGTTCTACTTAGGAAGACGAGACGACAGCGGCTCCCTGAAGATGGAATAAGGTTCTCCCCGCCCAGGCCCCGTTCCGGTGGTGCTTCAAGCATCGTCGATGGGCGTGTGGAGATGTGTCTCCGACAGATTAGTCTTTGGTGGATTTTCCCAGATCTGGCCGTCGTTCGTCTATATTCTTGTGTCTTCAGGTTGGATTCTTCTAATCTACGCTACTCTTCATCGACGGTTGTTGTTGTTCTGTTGCTTTGGTCCTATGAGGACTTCCCAACTCTCTACTACAACAAGTTTTGCCTGGCTCCGGCGAGGGAGGGGCGGTGACAGCGGCGCGTCTTCGGCTCGATTCAGTGCTTGTAGTCGTCGCTGGGTGGCCTACGAATCTGGATGTAAAGTGTTCGTTGTATTGCTATAATTGAAGATGAATACTCCCTCCGTTCCTAAATAATTGTCTTTTTAGAGATTTCAACAAGTGACTACATACGAAGCAAAATGAGTGAATCTACACTCTAAAACATGTCTACGTACATTCGTATGTTGTAGTTCATTTGAGATGGCTAGAAAGACAATTATTTAGGAATGGAGGGAGTAGAACGTAAGTTTTCCCGCAAAAAAACGAGTCATGAGTTACACCAGTCAAGCTGAGTTTGAATCTTATCTTGTTATGTTAACGAGTCGAGCCAAGCCAACTCGTTATCTTAGAGAGAGAGAGAGAGAGAGAGAGAGAGAGAGAGAGAGAGAGAGAGAGAGAGAGAGAGAGAGAGAGAGAGAGAGAGAGAGAGAGAGAGAGAGAGATATGCTCAGCTGGGATAAATGAGAATTTTGTTTTCTCCCGCAAGAGGTTACTGCAAGCGGAAAGAGAAGATATAGGAAGAGCTTGAGTTTTTTCTTTCCTTTTGGTTATTATATTTATATTAACTTTAATAAAGATATGGCCTTGAGTGCTCAGACCCTCCAAGCTTCGCCGGCGAGCCCTTGGATCCGCCTCCCCTTCCCCTGCCACTCACGCGGCCGTGGGTGGAGGAGGATCCCGATGCCTCTGCTTCGGCAAGTACTTTAGGTTAGTTTTTTTTGCTTGCAGGAAGTGGCGTTAGAGTGGATGGCGACACTTCATCTTCGAGATGGTCTTCCAGGCTGCAACCCTTTTCGAGTTCGTCAATCCGGGCGGACTCGACGGAGCTGCGATCTCCTTGAGGATGCGAAGTTAGGGGTTCTCGCCGTGCGTGCGTGATGGCGAGGAGATTTGATGTGAGGCGCTTCACAATGATTCAATGGGTTCACCAAAGATGCCCGGGCTGGGGGGGGGGGTGCTGGTCCTTGGACGCCTACAAAGTCAAGTTGGCTTTGGTAGGGAAGCGACATGTACTGACGACGGCATTGGCCATTTCGTGGTGCAGGGTCCTTGAGGTGATTTTGATCGTATCTAAGGATGCTTTGTATTTCTTACGAACCTCCGGGGTCGTTTTTTTAATTATTTATTTTTGCTAATAAAGATAGAGTTTTTGTACTACATTGTTGTTTTTCGGGAGTAAAAGAAAGGAAAGAATGATGAATGCGGAGTGACACAGCACGTGGCGGCATGCTTGGTTGCTCGCTCCAACTGGACCGAGGATTTTGTTCAAAAAAAAAAAAACTGGACCGAGGACCGGGCCGCCGACGCCGACGCGTGGCCCCTACCCACCGAAACCGAAACCGAAACCGAAGAAGCCAACGCTGGACAAAATTCGGCACCAGCTACTCAGCTAGCTAGGCAAAGAAAGATTGATTGGTCCGGTCCGGTGGATGCGGGTGAGGCTGAGGAGCGGCCCCCACATCACGTCCTCCTGGTGCCGCTGAGAGGCAAAGCCAAACCGTCGGCCAGAAGCATCCAAGTACTATCCAACCCGACCCCAACCCGAGAGACCCATCCTCACCGCCGCGCCGGGCCGGGCCGGCTGTAAACATCTGCTAGGACACAGGAGAGGAGAGGCATTGCCGCTGCCATTGCCCACCCGAACCACAACCAGAGCGACAATAAATAGCCACGCCCCACGACCCCTTCCCAACGGACTCTCACTCGCTCACTCACTCCCTCCCCACTGCCAGCTGCTGGCTGAGCTCCCCCAATCCATCTCCAACTCCACCCAGCCAAGAATTAACCAATCAATGGCGATAGGGGGGCCGTTCGTGGAGGGCCCGGCGGGCGGCGCCGGGTACAGCGGCCGCGTCACCTCCTTCGTCGTCCTCTCCTGCATCGTCGCCGGCAGCGGCGGCGTCCTCTTCGGCTACGACCTCGGAATCTCAGGTACTCCTGCAATTCTGCAATTCTTCCACCTCGCAGCTCGCATTCCTTCCTGGCCCATCCTCCCATCCTCCCTTCCAGGGCAGGGGAGCCTGAGAGTTCAGACTTCAGAGTGGGTGGGGAGAAGGACTAGACGGTGATTAAGGAACGGTTAGTAATCAATTCTTGGGCGTACTTGCGGTGGTGCCAGATTGGAAGCCCTCCCTGTCTTTCTTTCTTTCTCGCACCAGATTGGATGGGATGGATGCATGGGCTCCCCTCCCCTTCCCTTCCCTTCCCTGTGCATTTAACACCTACCCACCCACTGCCCGTACCACTCTGCACCCGTATGCACGCATGATTCTTCTGTCTTCTGCTCACGACTACCTGTACAAGCACTCCTAGCTAGCAACAAGTTCACCTCATCAACATGACTTTAGCGGCGCCTCCACGAATTTGCAACCGGGTATGCATGCGTTTTCATTTTGCCAAAATCATTACTGTTTTCCGAAAATTGCCATTGTTTTGCCAAAACCGTTACTGTTTTTTTGGAAAATTGTCATTGTTTTGCCAAAATCAACACTGTTCTGTAAAAAACATGGGCGGGAGGACCCAAGAATACCCCTAGCGCCGCCCCTGCACGACTTCTTCTGGAAATGACGAACTCATCACCATGACTTGCGAAATTCACCATACCAACTTTACAGTCACCACTTACTTCTACCACTCCCTCCAATCCATTGCATGAGTTCTTGCCGTGGGGTCAGTTCAAATTCTAAGCTAAACTAAAACCACGGCAAGAATTATGGAGCGAACGGAGGGAACGCTTGTCACTGTTGTTTTTTACTAAAACCTGTCGAATCAATCAAAAATTAATTAATTAATTAATTAATCCTAGTACGTACGAGCAGTACATCCATCTGGTCTAGTTCAGCTTAATCAGACTACGACTTGATGTGATTAGCCAAGCCAGCCAGCTAACAATAACTCCTGTACATACTCCTACATGTACAAACATGATGTGATTCTGATGTTGATTGATTGATTGATCGATCGATCGATCGATGGATGACCAAATGCACAGGCGGCGTGACGTCCATGGAGTCGTTCCTCAAGAAGTTCTTCCCGGACGTGTACCACCAGATGCACGGCGACAAGGCCGCCGCCGTCTCCAACTACTGCCGCTTCGACAGCGAGCTGCTCACCGTCTTCACCTCCTCCCTCTACGTCGCCGGCCTCGTCGCCACCCTCTTCGCCTCCTCCGTCACCACCCGCTACGGCCGCCGCGCCTCCATCCTCATCGGCGGCTCCGTCTTCATCGCCGGATCCGCATTCGGGGGCGCCGCCGTCAACGTCTACATGCTCCTCGTCAACCGCATCCTCCTCGGCATCGGCCTCGGATTCACCAACCAGGTTCTTCCTACCTGCATGTCACAATAAGATACTTAATCATCAGTTAGTTATTAGTCCTTGAATAGATAGTATTCCAGTCACAAGCAAGTCCATGATCCATTGACTTTGACACTTGGTACCGAACTTGATCACGAGAGGCAGACGTCGCTGTGCAATTTGTCCAGATCAAAGCTTCCACACACACGCACACACCCAAGATTATTTAGTGGACTTCGTTTTCTGTAAGTACCTTTCTTACATCACCATTCCAGTCTAGCCGGAAAGCAACCGGCTGTGGGCACCGTCTCACTGTGGATCCACTTTTGTCCTTGTCAAAATTGGCAAGTGGCACCACACCTACACACTTCATCTGTACTGTCCACAGATTATTCACTCATATTATCATATATAATCACCTCGAGGGAAAAATATTCCGTTTGAGAGTGCGCATCAGTAATAATCAAAGTCAAGTCAGCACTTGTCTTCATGAGCACAACGACAATTTAGTCGACAAGTCAACTTTTCAGCCATTATTATTGTGGCCAGAATGAACTGGTGTAATTTTTAGTTTTGGGCATTGGATGGATTCTTCCTACTTTATACGACACGGCAATTCGTCAATTAGATAAAAACAGGAAAAGAAAACAACAAAATAGATCAGTGTCTCAACTTGCTGCAGCAATGTGCTGCCTGAACGAAAATGTTACGTTTAGGATATTTCAAGTTTATAACTGCAAGAATCAAAGTCAAGTCAGCAGCCTTCTTCATGGACAAAACAACAATTTAGCCCACAAGTCAAATTTTCAACCATTGTTAATTGTGGCCAGAATGGATTGGTATAATTTTTATTTTTGGGAATTGAATGGATTATTTCTACTTTATACCACATGGGAAATAGTTAATTAATTAGATAAAGCCAGCAAGAAACCAACAAAATAGATCAGCATCTCAACTTGCTACAGCAATGTGCTGCCTAACGAAAACGTTCCGTTTGAGATACTTCAAGTTTATAACTGGAAGAATCAAAGTCAAGCCAGCAGTCTTCTTCATGGACACAGCGACAGTTTAGCCCACAAGTCAAATTTTCAACCATTATTAAACTTGGCCAGAGTGAATTGGTACAATTTCTATTTTGGGGAATTTGATGGATTATTTCTGTTTAATACAATGTCAGGATTCATTCGTTAGATCAAACCAGCAAGAAACCAACAAAATAGATCAGTATCTCCATCTCAACTTGCTACAGCAATGTGCTACCTCATGGAAAATATTCCGATATTTCAAGTGTATAACTGGAAAAGTCAAGTCAGCAGTCTTCTTCATGGACACAGCGACAATTTAGCCCACAAGTCAAATTTCCAACCCTTATTAAATGTTGCCAGAATGAATTGGTCCAATTTCTATTTTGGGGAATTTGATGGATTATTTATTCTTAATTCAATACCGGGATTCATTCACTAGATCAAACCAGCAAGAAACCAACAAAATAGATCAGTATCTCAACCTGCTAAAGTGGTGACTATCCACATCAGCGGAAGAGCAGAAAAGGAAGTTCACTATGATCATCACCAAAAGCAACCACCAGCGCAATATGTTTTCTTGCAAAAGAGAAATATAAGATGCTATATTGCTATCTCCTGAAACTTTTATGCTGTCTCAACTCTCTTTTCATATTCGTAATCTAGAAAGTATATTCATGTGCCCTCCTTGCGATATGCTTTTGCCAAAACGAAATACAAGATGCTATCTCCTGAAACTTTATGCTGTCTGAATTTTCTTTTCATACGCAATCTAGAAAGGATATTCATGTGTCCTACAAGTATATATCTTTTTCAGGAGAATTGCAGGTTAGACTTTTATTGTACTGGTAACTAACTAATGAGTAAATTTGCATTGCAGTCGATTCCACTGTACCTCTCGGAAATGGCGCCGCCGCAGTACCGTGGCGCCATCAACAACGGCTTTGAGCTCTGTATCAGCATCGGCATCCTCATCGCGAACGTCATCAACTATGGAGTGCAGAAAATCGAAGGAGGATGGGGGTGGAGGATATCACTGTCCATGGCTGCTGTGCCTGCTGCATTTCTGACTATCGGCGCGATCTTCCTGCCCGAGACCCCCAGCTTCCTGATCCAGCGTGATGGCAATGTCGACGAGGCGAAGATGATGCTCCAGAGGCTGCGTGGCACAACGGGGGTCCAGAAAGAGCTCGACGATCTGGTCACTGCCAGCAACATATCCAGGGCAATCAAGAACCCGTACCGGAACATCCTGAAGAAGAAGTACAGGCCGCAGCTCGTGATAGCTCTCCTCATTCCTTTCTTCAACCAGGTCACGGGAATCAACGTGATCAACTTCTACGCGCCGGTCATGTTCCGGACCATCGGGCTAGGGGAGAGCGCGGCACTCATGTCAGCGGTCGTGACACGCCTCTGCGCCACAGTTGCCAACATTGTGGCCATGATCGTCGTCGACAAGTTCGGGCGCAGAAAGCTCTTGCTGGTAGGCGGTGTTCAGATGATCCTGTCGCAGTTCACTGTCGGCGCGATCCTGGCTGTGAAGTTCAAGGACCATGGAGTCATGGACAAGGAGTACGGATACCTGGTCCTGGTCATCATGTGCGTGTTCGTGGCAGGGTTCGCCTGGTCCTGGGGACCTCTCACCTACCTGGTGCCAACAGAGATCTGCCCGCTGGAGATCAGGTCAGCAGGGCAGAGCGTCGTGATTGCGGTCATCTTCCTGATGACCTTTGTGATCGGGCAGACGTTCCTCAACATGCTGTGCCATCTCAAGTTCGGCACCTTCTTCCTGTTTGGCGGGTGGGTGTGCGTGATGACGCTGTTCGTCTTCTTCTTCCTGCCGGAGACGAAGCAGCTGCCCATGGAGCAGATGGAGCAGGTGTGGAGGAAGCACTGGTTCTGGAAGAGGATAGTCGGGGAGGGGGAAGAAGAGGGGGATCAGGCGCAAACTGGAGCAGGAGCCATAGCCATGTCCACCACACCACATAGCAGTTAGTGACATTCTTTTGGGGGGTGTAAAACCTGCACTCCGAAAATGATGAACTAGCCTGATGATCGGTATATCTGTATGTACAAGGGGATTACAGTACTCATATAGTCATATACTGTATGTATCCTAACTCGCTCAACAGTTCAGTGTTCCCGTGAGGAGTACGTAACCTATATATAGTTAAGTTGACATTTTGAGTGGCAGAAAGTAGTAAGGTGTATTGCAGCTTGACTAAATAAGATAAGGTTTTGTAAGCTCTGCTTATAATTATGCATGTCAGAAGACAAGCCCTCACCTGTACTGTATATGAAAACCAGCTTATAAGTATATGATTGGGTGTTTCATCAAAACACAAGGAGCTATCCACCTTTGGATTCAGAATTTCAGATAAATGTTACTTCTGTGAGGGTGCTCATTTGCTCATCATATTTGACTGCCTCGAGTTGCTGGCAAAACCTTGTGTTTCACCTGCAATCAAGAAAAGAAGAAAAGAGCAGGCAGTGAGTCCGCCGCGCCGCGACAACAGTACGAGGGAAGCTGAGCAGAATGTCATGAATCGAACAAGACTAGATCAATGTGCAGTCCAGATTTGGAATGAAAATGTAGCAAACACTGGTAGCAAGCATTGCCACAGAGAAACATGCATACTGAATACTGATGCTAACATTTTGCTAGCTTGTCAGGAGACACACTTACTACAGGTACAGAGAGAGAATGCCAGAGTTGGCCCTAAATCCCAAGAAAATTCCTGCTGAGTGTTCAGTCAATTGGAGGGAGGCAGGCATTGGTTGCCATAGGAGGGCGAATCGATGGTGATTCTGCAATCAGCAGCTCGGGGGCGGAGGAACGGGAGCGGGGAGAAGAGAGGGAGGGGTATACCTCCGGTCGGAGCTCTTCGTCGGAAGGGAGCAGCGCACGGCCGGCGGCCGCAACTCCTCCCCTCCAGCGGCCGGCGGCGGCCGCGACTCCTCCCCTCCAGCGGCCGGCGGCGGCCGCGACTCCTCCCCTCCAGCGGCGGTCCGTCTCAGTGTGCAGCGATGTCATTTTTTTTTGAGGGGGGCAGAGCGGAGGCGGGTGGGCCGAGCCGAGCCCTAGAGCAAGAAAGGAAATGACGGGCCCAACAGCCAGCTGGCCGACCAAAGTGGGCTTTCACTCCGCCCGACCGGCCCACGAAGCCAGCGCGGCCCATACGAGCAGGTCCGTTCCGTCCTACAAACTCCGCACCCCCCTGCTCTCTTCTTCCATAACCGCCGCGCCGTAGCGTAGCTTCCCTCCTCCTCCTCCGCTCCGGGGGCCTCGCCGTCGCCGTCGCCGTCGCCGTCGCCGACGCCGGCCGGAGCGAAGCGCCGCCCGCGCTCCACGGGTAAGCCCCGCCCCGCCCCCCACCAAATGCATGTGAAACCCCTCCCCCGCTCGCTCGCGCCGCGCCCCCTACCCCAGAGCGCGCCCGCGCGGCTCGGCTCGAGCGGAAGTAGCCTCGTCGGCGGCGGAGGCGGTGCTTCGCGCGGCAGCCGCAGAGGCGGAGCCCCTGTGCTCCTCTCTCTCTCTCGCTCGCCCTTCCCCGACCAGAGCGCGCGCGAGCGCGACTGCTCTGCTCGGCTCGAGAGGCCCTACCCTAGCCTAGTCGGCGGTTCCGCGCGCGGCATCCGCGGCGGCGGAACCCCTGTGCTTGTCTTATCTCGCTCTTCTCCGACGAGAGCGCGTTGTTAATTTCCTGCTTCTGTTGCTGATCGATTTCATTTCCGCGCCTCTCGCTGATGAACCAGGGCGTGCGACTGACCCACCCATGGCCGCCAACGAGGGAGACGGGACCGGAGCGGGCGCGGCGCCCACCGTCGTCGGGCTGGCGCTCGGCGGCTCCAAGTCCAGCGCCTACGTCCTCCAGTGGGCGCTCGCCAACTTCGCGAGGGACGACGCCGCGCCTCCCGCCTTCAAGCTCATCCACGTCCTCACCCCGGTCCTGGCCGTGCCCACGCCAAGTACGTACGCACGCTACAGCTCTGCACGCCCCGCTCCTTCTTACCTCGTCGCTTCCGCCCGCTTGAGTTGATTTCGCTGTATGCTCACCATCTGTTTGTGCCTGTGCCTGTGTGCGGCTTGCCTGCCTTCAGTGGGCGGCCGCCTCCCGATTGACGAAGTCAAGTCCGCCGTCGCCGACGACTATCTCGGGAAAAAGTGGATCAAGAAGCAGCAGATGCTGTTCCGCTGCAAAGACATATGTGATGAAAACAAGGTGGTTTCAGTTAGCAACTGTACTCCATTTTCGTTTCATGTTCTAGACTGAATCTGAATGAATGAGTGGATGGGTGGATCGACCCCCTTGTATGTTGGTTGGATTTATCTGTTTACTTAGTTGGATCAGGTTGGCTTGCCTTAACAAGTAGGAGTACTCCATTTCCATTTCATATTCCACACTGAATGAATGCATCAGCCCCTTTGTCTGTTGGTTGAATTTGTTTGTTTACTCACTAGTCACAGGTTGATTTGCCTTATAACAAGGAGCATGTTTCCATTTCCTATTCTACACTGACTGACTGAATGCATCAACCCCTTGTCTGTTGGTTGAATTGATTTCTTTACTTTCTTGGCTCAGACTGAAGCTCAAGTACTACTTGCTAATTCAAATGCATGTGGGTTGGGTTTAATTGTTTACTTAATTAGCTCAGGTTGACTTGACTTGACAAGTAGTCCGTTTCCATTTCATGTTCTATATACACTGAATGAATGCATCAACCCCTTGTCTGTTGGATGAATTTATTTGCTTGCTTACTTGGCACAGATCGACTTGCCTTGACAAGCATATCTCCATTACCTATTCTAGACTGACTGGATGAATCAACCCCTTGTCTGTTTGTTGAATTAATATCTTTTACTTACTTGGCTCAGGTTGAAGCTCAAGTACTGCTTGTTGAGGGTAACGATGTCGCGGATACCATTTCCAGTCTTGTTTCTCAGTACCAGATACAGATCCTCGTTGTCGGTAACTCTTCCAGCATGATCCCATTCACTAGGTACCTCATACTCATACTCATACCTGTACTGTACTAATTCGTGGTGAATAATAATTAATGTGCATGCTCCTGTTGATCATTGGATGATATATGTCTTATAGGATGTCCAGTGTAACTAGGACCTCCTCCAAAATCTGCAAGAGTGTCCCCAGCTTTTGCACAGCATATGTTGTTTCAAAGGATGGATTGTCTTCAGTTTATGCTTCTGAATCAGAAAGTGGCTCGCCCTCTTGCTCTCTAGTACCAAAAGGCAACTCCGAGAGCTCCGAGACCGAAGAATTTATAGATTCCTCAATATCAGGTAAGGCCGCATAGCCGTCAAGCTACCATCAAATATTTCTCACGTATTGTTCCCTTCCTGTGCATCTTTGGCGTGCAATATATTCCTTCCCATTTCTCATTGCTGCTGGAACTGTGAAACTGCAGCAAGCTTGTATGAAGACATAAGCCTATTATTGTTTCTAGTACTTGGCTTAAAAGTATAATCTCAAATGCAAAGATAGACAAGTTGGAGTTGCTTATTTCCCCTTCTCATCATCTGAATGTTACCTGTTCCCTCGTTACATCAGATTTGGATGACAGTTCAGGGCGGGGCCTGTCTGGTTTTCCAAGCCTGCCACGCTCCAACCTGGCATCAGAGAACCTCGAAAGTATTTCATCTGTTGAAGGTTTTAATCTATATGATTATATCACTGGAAATGCATCAGTATATGCCGACAAGGACAGAAGAATTACCCCATGCACTGGTGCTCAAAGCTCTATATCAAGTCAATTTCAGGGTTCAGACAAGGTGCCAACAAAAGAAAGTTCACTGCTGGGATTCATGCTTTCAGACAACAAGGTTGGTGGTGCAATTTCTTGGTTATTGACAGGATTTTAATTATATGAACGTCTTCATTGGTACTGTATTTACGCGTCCAACACATAGCTTTTGTTTTGGTTAATTGCAGGGTTCGGACAAGGTGCCAACAAAACAAAATTCACTGCTGGGATTAATGCTTTCAGAGAACAAGGTTAGTGGTGCAATTTCTTGGTTATTGACAGGATTTTAATTATATGAACGTCTTCATTGACACTATATTTACGCGTCCAACCCATAGCTTTTGTTTTGATTTTTTCCCCAGATAACAGTTAATATATTAATAATTCCCTAGTTTTTTCGCTAACTTTGCCACAGTAATTTGTTTTCCTCCAATCCGATTGATAATGAGTTACTATGGAGTTTGCACGTGCCTTATGGATCTTGAATTATTATAGATGCATTCCTTAATTAGGCTATTATTGATGCATTCCTTAATTAGGCAAATTTACTGTTTCGCTGGAAAAAGATGTGAATGGAATATGGTATGTTTTGTGGATTGCACTCTAATTCTGCTGTGCTCTGATAACCTAACTCAATGCAGGATGATATCAGTACAGAGCTTGAAAAGCTGAAGCTTGAACTGGGACATATACAGGGAGCATATAAACTCGTTCAGGATGAGTCTGTCGATGCATCTCATCAGGCAAGTCAGTGGTTTGGCTGCTGTCAAAAAAGGGTGAATTTACCGATTCAGCACAAATGTTTAAATCATCTTGCCTCTGATCCTTATTGATGTCGATCAGGTGAATGAATTAGCTGCCAGGCGCATGGAAGTGGAAGCTCAGTTAAGTGAGATACAGGCCAGGGTGGATAAAGCCAATGACGATGTACAGGAACAGATGGCGCAGAGACTCCTCGCAGAGGAGGCAGCAACCCAATTGAAGGATCTTGTGAGGGCGGAGGTTATGCAGAAAAATAGGCTGCTGGCAAAGGCATCCAAGGACGCTGATAGGAAGGCGAGGCTGGAGAAGCTCCTTGTACTTCAAGGCGACTCGTACTCGACGTTCACTTGGGAAGAGATTGATAACGCCACAGCATCATTCTCAGAGTCACTCAAGATCGGAACTGGGTCTAATGGAACGGTGTACAAGGGCCATCTCAACCACTTGGATGTAGCGATAAAGGTCCTTCATTCTAATGACAGCTCCAGTACCAAGCATTTCAATCAAGAGGTACGTATTGGCCGAATTCATTCTGTGCTTCTTCTTCTTCTTCTTCTTCTTCTTCTTCTGGTGAGCTGTTTGTTTATTAGGCAGCACTCTGTGTGGTTTTAATGGCCTTTTCATCATGCCACAGTGAAGCAGCTAGGGTCCCATCTTGAGAATTTTTATGTCAAGTTATTAAGTGACAATGTTCAAAAAAAAGTTGATGCAAGTGCCTGTTTCTGCAGCTTGAGGTTCTGAGCAGGATACGCCACCCACACTTGCTGATGCTCCTGGGAGCCTGTCCGGACAAGGGCTGCTTGGTGTACGAGTACATGGAGAATGGCAGCCTTGCGGATCGTCTGCAGCGCAGAAAGGGCACACCAGCGATCCCATGGGTTGATCGCTTCCGCATTGCCTGGGAAATTGCTTCAGCCCTGGTGTTCCTGCACAGCACGAAGCCCAGCCCAATCATCCACCGTGACCTGAAGCCTGAAAACGTCCTCCTCGACAGCAACCTAGTGAGCAAGATTGGCGACGTGGGCCTGTCGACCCTGATGCCACAGAAGGAGACTCTGTCAAACCGCACGGTGTACAAGAGGACGGGTCTGGCGGGCACACTGTTTTACCTGGACCCGGAGTACCAGAGAAGCGGGCAGGTGTCGGTCAAGTCGGACACGTACGCGCTTGGCATGGTGATCCTTGAGCTGCTGACGGCCAGGTCGCCGATCGGACTGCCTGAGCTGGTGGAGCGAGCAGTGGAAGACGGGCAGATTACTGACGTCTTGGACACGAGTGCGGGGGACTGGCCCGTGAAGGAAGCGCATGAGCTTGCCCGGCTAGGGCTAAACTGTTTGGAGATGCGGAGCAAGGACCGGCCTGACCTCAAGAGCGTGGTGGCGGTGGATCTGGAGCGGCTGAAGCATTCCACGGCCGTGCCAGGCTTGGCCGGGCCGCCCAGCCACTTCATGTGCCCGATACTGAAGGTACGTACGGTTTCTAGAGCAGATTTATGATTATGAATGTGGCAGTTTGTGTGATAGATAGATAGATAGACAGGCTGATCATCATTTGGTGCATGGACGTGTGTGTGTGTGTGGTTTGTGCAGAAGGTGATGAAGAACCCGTGCCTGGCGGCGGACGGGTACTCGTACGAGCACGACGCGATAGTGATGTGGCTGTGCGACCAGAACACGTCGCCGGTGACCAAGGCGCAGCTGCGTGACAAGAAGCTGGTGCCTAACCTGTCTCTGATGAGCGCCATCGCGAGCTGGATGGCCCAGGGGGGGAGGCCTCTGTTGGAGTGAGGGAGGCTCATGCATGGTAAATACTTATACGAAGCTAGTCTAACAGAGTGCTGCACATATCATCGGGGCTTGCTTGGGTTGGGTTGGGTTGGGTTGGGTTTGGGAGAGAAGGTTTATGCCAGGTATGGAAGAGAGTAGAGTGTGTGTTGTTTGGTACCAGCTGCTCGCTTGTGTGTAACGTGAAGGAGCAATTTTGATGCAACCATACTGAAGTAAGTAGAACACTAGTGGAGATGTCCAGGACCCTTAGTGGAGAGGAAACCCTTAGTTGAGTTGGTCTTAAAAATAGAATACGGAAAATTTTGGTTGGATTGGATTGGATTGGATGGATGCATTGAAATGAAACTTGGAGGATATGACTTTTTGTTGTTGTTGTTGGCCTTGTGCTGTGAAGCACTGCAGATTGAGATGACACGAATGGAATGTGTATATATACCGTTTTGGGTGCAGTTTCTTTCTGTTAATGATTGATTTTGGTTGGTACGCAAATGGATATTATTATATTATGATCAAAATACACTTAATTTTGGTGGGTACGGTATCGTACCATGCATGTGTGAAGCTGGGAAGCTGCACCGTACGTGGTCGAACCTGAATCCGAGCTCGAGTCCCCTTGTTTATAACACTGGAGGCTGGACCAAGAAGCCTCCCTCCCTACCCAAATCCATCCAATCCAAAGCTAGCTAGCTAGCGTTCCTAATCGGAAGAAAGAAAATTCCGCCCGCCGAACTTGCTGCCTGCGTCTGCGTCTGCGTCTGCGATGGCCGGTGAAGAAGACAGCGGCAGCGCGGCTGTTCCTGATGCAACGGCGGCTCAGAAAAGGGCGCACGAGAAGGATGCTGATGCTGATGCAACGGCGGCTCAGAAAAGGGCGCACGAGAAGGTGATGCCGACGGAGGAGGTGCTGTACCTCCTCTCCCGCGACCACACCAAGCCTGTCCCCCGCCGGGACGACGACCACCACCACAACCCGCACAAGGACTTGTGGAACGACTCCGCCGACTTCTTCGATGACCTGAGCAGGCAGCTCGCCGCCAAGCAAGCCGTGCTCCGGGCTGAGTACATTGCCAAGGGCTACGTCCACCTCGGCACCCACCAGGTGGCCAGCAGATCGCGGCTCAGTCACCAGGTGTATCTCGAGGCCAAAGCCGCCGCCCATCACCATGGTGATTTCATTGAAAAGATCAACCGTGATAAGGAGGACGATGACGAGTGAGTCCGTCACCATGCAAACTGTAATATCTATGTATCATCTAAAGTTGTACTAAGTTCAGTGACACTTATTTGGGACCGAGGGAGTAGTACGGATGTCTCAAGTTGGCTCTACATAGTTTATCTTGTTGTGTTTAAGTCCTGCACCTTGTTATGTTTTCGCTATTAATTACATTGTGATGATGTCAGCTGTGAATTTGTTTAATCTTCTCTTCCTCTTTGGTAAGATATTACCGTGTTAGCCTTTCATTTATTGAAACTAGCACAATGCCCGTGCGTTGCTATCAAGCATGAGAGCCGAGTTATCACCAGCTTAGGAGATCGTCAAAAGACGATGGTATCTTGCGGCCGCTGCATGATTCACGATCGAAAACAGAGCGAAAATACAATGAAAGATTATGTTGTAGTCACCAAAGAGTCTTGAGCAATCATAGTAGGTCCTTTGCAAGATTTATAATGAGATACTATTTTGAATTCAAAACATATTAATTAGAATGTGCATGAGTAAGTTTTTCTAATGGCATGGGTATGTTGAAATTGCAATTTGTTTGCCCTCATCTTCTATGACGTTCAACTCGAATAATTGGTTGGATAGACAAACTAAAATCAAGACCTTGATTTTGAGTTGAAATCACAGACGTGTGTTTACAATTTGTGTTTCTACAATAGTGTTATTCTCACATTAAGATAGCAGTGTATTTGTTTATTTGGAATGTCTCACGCCTTGTGTAAGTAACCTTGGTTTATTATGTCAAGCCCCACATGTGAATAGAAGTGCATTTGTTTATTTTTATGGCCCCACAAGTGAACTCATAACCGACTCACTGTTTTGGTTACCGGTCGAAATTTCAAAATTTCCCATGGTTACCGGGTATTTCCGTGCCCCTCGGTAAATCACCATACCGAGCAAAAAATACCTTTTTTTTGAAATTTTTGAATTTAACCACTCAATTTACTGTAAAGTACGTAGGATCTACTTAATGCCATGAGAGTTGGTTCTGGCGTGTTGATAGCAACCTAGTTCCTGTTTTGAGAGGTCTCTGGCTCGAATATTCATTCATTCACTTATTTGAATTCAAAATTCAAATACAAAATTCGCTCAAAATATTTTCGGTATTTCTCGGTAACCGTGGTAACCACATTTATCAGTCCCCCTTGGTAAAATTGCCTCATTCGGTAACCAAAACCTTGAACCGACTCCAACCTTTATAAGTAGGAAAGATATCTTGTCATCATGTACAATCAATTATCAGATGAGCACTAGGTAAGATGTTTTGGTGTATTTTACCTAACATAGGATCCTATTTAAAATTAAGTATCAATTGGATCTAAAGCAGAAATGTGACTATTACCATGAAAAAGGCTTGCACTCCGATATATAAATAAAGCACCGCCCACATACAACCCAACTCATACAACTCGACACCACATGACACACAATTAATCAAGACAAGATACATCCACTCCAAGCAAACTGCATGTAAGAAGAAGGGCACCACTTGAAGTTTCTAAAGTCATTCACCATGAGTGTGGGTCACCATGAAGAGACGAAATCGTGCATGATGAACTGAGTACTACAAGGCGACACCTTCAGGAATGGCACCACCACCTTCCATTCAGGGATTAAGGTTTCCCCAGAGCAACATGGAGGACGAAAAGGAACCGATGCTTTCAAGTAGGATATGACGGCCATAGGGGCCGTCGCCGTCGTCCTGGCAGACCAAAGCTAGTCTTCACCCCGGGAACCCTCTTTGCATCCAAGATGTAGTACAACAAGCCACGAGAACACTCATCGTACCCTGGCCACTACGCCGCTCACACGACCATGACAACCAGCCAACACCCGAGACGCGAGCTCCGCCCATGAGCACCACGACCCCACCTCCAAGGCCGCCACCTCGACAACCATGGCCCTGACACCATCCCCACCCCAGACTTGAGAAGCGCAGGGGAAGGCACCTCCTCCCCACCCCTGCACGCCCCCTCCCCCTCCCCCCCCTCCCCCCTCCCCCGAACAGCCAGATCTGCCACCACCATGCTATCTTGCCCCAGTCGGAAAAGAACGAGCTCCCGGTGGTACACCGCCACCACACAGGAGGCAAGGATGGTTCCGTGACCCTCTTGGTGATGGATGCATCCCTCAACAGTGGCCAATTAACAATTGAGAGAGGTCCAGCTTACCAAGGCGGAGCACCAACTACCTGTGGCAATCAAGCAACCACCTAGCCCTGATGAAACTCTAGTGGTTTCACCATGGGCGGACAACCATTGATGTCAGCTTTGTGTGCCGTTAAGCCTTGAAGCCGTTCTTGTCTTGGTCATGTTGATATAGATGTGTTTGGACCCCCAACTTGGTGTCTCTTTCTTGGATGTGTGATGTAGTATTTTTGTACCACTCTTTTTCTCTTTTGAGGGAAAATCCATCATGGCAAGCTTTATTAATATCAAACAACACTTACATGGTCCGCTAAAAGATTAAGGATAAAAGTCGGAGGTGAGTCCAACCACATATTTCGTGGATCAACACGTCCATGTTGCGTCGCCCAAAGCCGACAGCATACATGTTGCCTCACCCAAAGCTGGCTACATGCAGTACCCCCTCCGTCGTAACAAGTAATTCAGAACAGATGGAGTAGTATATTGCTCGAGCCATCTTTATTTCCCCCCAAATGAAGCTAATAAATAGATCTGAGTGATGAGTAAATACTTAATTAATTAGATTTAGGGAGTGTGTGATGTAATTAATTAGATTTGCAAAGTTCAAGTTCTTGCCTGAGCACAGGTCTCCAAAACCCCATGTCAACAGGATGATCAGTAAGTACATCGACTCTCTCAACACGATCCAGGACAAGAGGGAGGACACGTACGTTCAACACCCTACAGGACCACAACATGAGCAAGGAGTCGCGGGCCAACGCAACGCAAGCAAGAAGATGAACAAGAAGCTGCACGCCATGGTCAAGTCGGTGAAACAAGACTTGAGCGAAATCGTGAAGCTGGGCGGCAATGCGCGCGCCTGCGGTCCCTGCCCGGTTCGATACCGATGTCAAGGCTCCTCCTTCTGGATAGGTGGTGTACGTGCATGCAAGTCCTCTGACAGACAAGCTATGCGGTTGCTGGCCGGTGTGCGCTGAGACGTACGTGCTTCCTTTCCGGGTGGCGAGCGTACGTAGCGTACAACTAGCAGTGTTTCAACTCGTGCCGATCGACAACTATATGGAGTATACTAGTATAGTATAGACAAGACGTACAGGCAGGTGCTCGACTAGCTTGTGCACGCGTTGCTACGTACTATTCCAGGTGCATGCTTGCTTTTGTGTATGTTGCAGTCGCTGGCGAACTACGTACGTACGTACGTTGCCTCTCCCAAGTTAAGCCCTTGTGACATTGATCGCCTGTCAGTAGTAATTCCTCTGCTTCCTGCCTGCTACTGATTCTTTACTAGTACTACGTTTGGTCGGATGTGTTTGTGTGTAATTTTGGCCGGCCGGCCGGCACTCATGATGTTAATTATCTGCCACACCATGCATGCCTGTCATCGGAGCAACAGAAAAAATAGCAAAGGATTAGCTTCTTTTAGAATCTTGAATCCTTCGTTTATACTCCCTCTCTGCAAACTAGTATAAGAACGCTTAGATAATAACTACATTAGTAATCTAGCTAAACACTCTTATATTAGTTTACGGAGGGTCAATATAATAATAAGCTGCTCTCGCAAAAATAACTTGCACGTAAAATGTTGACGTAAGCATTCAAATTCTCCGAGAAAAAAAATATATTTGTACAACTTCCAAATAGATATATTTCTCGCTAACTTTCAGTAAATACATAATATTTTCAGTTTTGCTAAAGCACATCTAGATTTTGGGAAAATGTTTATTTTAAACCGGCTGATTTCTGTCTCGCGCAAACCGCCTCCTATGCTCGCCACGTGTCCTCGTGGAGCCCATCCACCGCCCGCGCTCCGCTTCCTTAACCTTTCCGCCCAACTATATCCCCTTTTCGTCTAAGGTGCACCGTGATCCAACCTCGTATTCATCTAAGGTGCACCGTGATCCAACCTGAATAAAGTGCTATTCCGGTGCCTTCATTTGGTGTCGCACCATGCATGGAAGCAGCTGCAGGGTCTAGGTAGAGCCACTCTTTTTTACTAAATGACCCCTGGAGGTCTTTATTTTGTCCACTGACCCCCACTAAAAACTTATTTCATGGCCTTGTGAGCGTGGCGTTGCGTTTTTCAAAAAAATAAAAAAATTTCAATATATACTTCAAAGTTTTAAAAAATGTCAAAACAAATTCTGCAAAGACATATGCATGTTCTTCAAGTATGTATAAAGTTTCATCAACTAATTTGACTATTTGCATTCCACACAAAAAAGACAAATACCATTCCCAAAAACAAAAAAGAAAAGTCCTATTTTACTTCATTTATTTGTCTTTTTTGTGTACATCACATATGAAATTTTATACAAGTATACTACAAACATATGTCTATGTCTATACTTTTTTTCAGATTTTTTTTTTGAGATCTGAAAAAGTATTTTCATTGAAAGAAAAATAAAGAGTTCTATGGAGCTCGGGTGCTGCTTGCACTTTTTGATGGCCTGACCCCCTTCACTCATGCTGATTCATCCGGCGTCTTTAATACACGGGATGACGCCTAATTGACTGACGTCCCCAAATCCTCGCCTAATTGACTGGCATCCCCAAATCCTCGCTGGAGTCAAATCTGACGTGAGCGAGAATTTGGGGACGCCCGTCAAGTAGGCGTCATCGCGTGTATTAAAAGCGCCATGATCCATCCATCATTTCAAGATCTACGCCGTAACAAGATATACTACTTTTGAATCTGAAACAAGGTCTAATGATGTCTGCTTAAAGGTTGGGAACCAAACTTCCGGTAACTTAGTAACCAACATTTTCAGTTGAACTAGAGCCGTTATTGACTGTTCTTGTGATAAATTAGACCATATAGTAATTTAATATGGCTTGGGTTGTTCAAGCACCAGTTTATTTCTGCTTCCTCCTGCTTATATTAACCACTGCCCTGCACCTAATTAATCTTTTTTCATATCAATTGTTTGCGACATTGAAAGTTTTCTTTCATGGGATGATTCACATGGTGGCGGACCAAGGATCTGAGCATGACTGGGGCTAGAACTTTCAAATTGCAATAAAAAATCCGCGCAAACTCCTTCCTACAGTATATAATAGGATTTAACGGTAATATGACAATGTTAATCGGTGATATGTAAAATAAACCTGCTGATATTTAGTAAGAGGTTTTTTGGATACTGATTGGTTTTATTCCCTAGCAACACACCCAGATATTTGCTATAATAATTTTTTTTAAAGTCTCCAAAGAAAGCCTAATAAATAGCCTATTAGGATGAGAGGATCAACATGGGAAGTAAAAGTAAATTTTCTACTGCTACTGTAATTCTTATTCGTAATAGTCTCCTTGAACCGGGTGGCCCAGTGACCCACCAGGTTCTCGGGTGACGCACCACTTGACGTACTCGTCGTCGTCCGCACGACGACGCTGGCGCTGGCGCTGGCGCGGATGCCGGCGAGGAGGGCCATACGGGCCGTACACCGGGGATGCCGCGTAGTGCGCCCCGTCGTCGTCCCCGACGATCTCGTCTTGCGCCAGGCAGGAAAAGTCGATCTGCGTGACGCCGACGTCGCACCGGATCATGATGCAGTCGTTGCGGATCAGATCCCCGCGGCGCCTCTCCAGCTCTTCCTTCAAGATGAACTCGTCGTGGCCGCGTCGTGGCCCAGCTGGTTCCTCGCCGTCGCTGTCGCCGATGGCGGGGCCGTAGGGAGCGTGGACGTTCGGGAAGACGCCGGTGAAGGAGCCTGTCTCGGCCGGGAGCTCGTACGCCGGGACGCCGTACGTCCCGGTCCAGCAGGCTGAACTTGTACCGCGCCTGCTGGGGGCTCCTGGTGGGGTCGGTCAGCTGGAGGTAGACGGAGATGGCGCCGGAGTTGTTGGACTCGTCGCGGCCGTTGGGGTAGTAGTCGACGCACCAGCTGTGGCTGTGGCCGCCGACGTAGAAGGGCTGGGAGGAGAGCTTGTTGGTGTGCGAGTAGCCGTCGATGCGCAGGAGGTGGAACCCGTCCGCTGGCTTGGCCACGATCCTCGAGGCCGACCGGGGCCGGCGGCGGACGCGGACATGGTCACCTGATATATACGATAGAGATGGTTGAATCATCCGATCCAGAGAGAAAACCTTGTTGCCAGGTCGATCTGCTTGTATCAGGTGGGGGAGATGAGCGTGTAAAACTCGATTGAAATTAAAGGAGGTTGTGTATTTATATTGCTTCGATTCGATTCGATTCGACACACAGACTAACCGACTTGGTTTATTACTCTGCGCCAACTTTGGCTCCAAGACTCCTAACAGACCTTTCCATATTTTTCGGTTTTGCAGGCTAGTACAAAGTGGCATAATTTTCACCAAAAAAAGAAAAGCGCAACTCCGGTGTGGTGTGGTGACGAGAACCTTGCCCGTGTCGTGACGCCTCGACAGCGCCGATGAGCATATTGCCCACACCCGTGACGCCTTGCCCGTGCCAACAACCACCTTGCCCGAGTCGACGACTCCCTCACCAGTTGGGCGCGGGACCTCGTGTTGCCGTTGTGTACCACACCGTCACGTTGCTACCTCTATGTCATATAATCCACGTCGCACGTCGTCATCGGCCTAGACAGAAGAGGTAATCACTTCCAACCCTTTGTCGTACAAATGGAGGTGTCGGCGCCGTAGGACGAGGTCGGGGTAGTAGAGCGAGTAGGAGTATCCCCTGCTCGTGCCAGGAGAGCATCGTACTGGAGACTGGACCAAGAAGCCTCGCTCCCCAAATCGATCCATTGAATCGAATCGAAAGCTAGCTAAGGTTCCAAATCGACAAAACCCACCAAACCTGCTGCCTGCGTGGTGCGATGGCCGATGAAGAAGACGGCGGCAACACGGCGGTGGCCCCGACCCAGGAAAGGGCACACTGTCACGACCCAAACATGAATATGGGACGAACACTTGGATTAGTACCAATATCCAGTACAAATCAAGAGATACAAGGGGATTTGAGGTGAGAACCAGCTGAGAGAGATGAGATAGAAGCAGCAAGAGGGTGAGGGACGGAGCAAGAGGATGAGAGGCGTCAAGACGATTCAATCAGTTCGCTGCCCCCTCTGTCTAGCTTCTCCTCCTCTATAAGCCTCGTGCCTGTTTGCGTAGCTGGGCCAAGCCCATAACCCATTCCATTAGGAAGGCCCTGGATAAGAAGAGGGTCATGGCCCTTGGGGCATGACATTCTCGCCCCCTTAAAACGCGGCTTGCCCTCAAGCCGGTGAGGCGGTACCAAAGAACAGCAAAACCACCTAGGTCCCATGGCCGATGGAGCTTTGTATCTCTCTTGGCTGATAGCCGGCCGGTTGTGGCGTCTTTTCTTGGCTAGTTGGTATTTCTAGCCCTTTTTGGCTTCGTGTGAGCTTTCTGTGCTTTCTTTTATTACTTTTGGAGACCTTTTGAACCATGTTGGCACTACTTTATTTGGTTAATAAGATGGCCGTATGCATCTTTCTGATGCAGAGGCCGGGGAATCCCCCTTTAAAAAAAAAAAAAGACATCCACCATCATAATCACTCTTTGAACTTCTATATCCAAACTTGATCCTCGTTTTAATTGTTTCCGACCATGAAGATTCACAATTTTAGGATCCCACTGTGGTGCAGCAGAAAGCTCAAGTCCATGACCAATAGAATCTGCAGTGGCATATGGTGAAGAGGAGTTGCTGTGAATACCAAACTGCTTTGCACCAGTTTTAGCTGCACCCCTAATGCCCGGATCCCACAGCCTTAGCCCACACAAGAGTTGCCAAAAACAGTTTAATCGTGGTTCCTTTTCAGCTGGCAACGTTGTGGACATAGTTCCTAAGATAGTAAAATCTGACCCATGACCAAGAGAGCATCTCACCACAGGAACAAACAAGCACGCGATCCACTCGATCAGAGTACCAAGGTGATGAACATGCCATATATCCATGAGCACTAACATATGTGTGCTTGCACCGGCATGCAGACCGGTAGAAATTGCGCCGAGAATACTGTAGTCCCAATATGTAGTAACACATTCTCGCATTGGAACAGCACAAGGATTGGTATAAGAAATGTTGGTGACCACCGACAGAAGAATATGCCGTTGACTACACTTGAAACCATTAATAATATAGAGGAGCAATCAACAATTTCACAGTGTTGCCCTCAAGGTAGTCAGACAAGCTGATAAGGATATGCATTGTAAAAAATATCTTCCATGGAAAGTGAAAGTGAATAATGTGGTGAGGTCCTCCAGTGAACACTTCATTTCCTTTTGCACCCAGTGATGTGACTCCAACATTTGAATACACTCCTCTGGGCTGAACTTTTATGTCAACATGAGGTAGAAATGTTGTAAGATGTAACAACCATCTGATATGTGACTCCAGGAAGTGTAAATACGGCCAATCTTTTGCAAAATCAAGCATCACCTCACCCATGTGTTGGATCACATAAAGGGAACTCAGGAACTGATAAGCAGCAATTGAGGGAAATGAAATTCCATGTCCTGTATGGTGTATAAGCTCAAATACCAAGAGAAGAAAGGCTGTCCTGTCATGGGTGCCCTCATGGCCAACACATACACCCAGGAAAGGTAGGCGTATGCGAAGCACATGACCGAAAAGTAGAATTCGAGGATCCCATGTTCTTGGTGCGATGTTCGGACTGACACTCACCATTTCATACAGCTTCAGGATCGCTAGTTCTAGATTTACGACATGTGAATAACACCCAGCCGCTACTCTATGAAGATCGAGGACAACCACCGTCAAGTGACTCTCAATGTAATTGTTGAAGATATTGCTTGCCCCAGCCTTCCTCCAAACTAAGACATGAACCAGATTAGGCATCCAAAAGCCATCATGTTGTAGTTTGTTCATTACGCCTCCACTTCTTTCACTCATCCATGGATTGGGTCGTGGTTTCAGCTCATTCAAGTTTGCAGTTGGATGTACCAGAAACAATAACTAACAACCCTTCACTCCATGATTCCACACAGGGTATGCTACAGCCTCGATCTTGTTGAACCGATCCTCACCTTTTCCAGTTGCTAGAAATTGTCGTTTAGAGATTTGCAATGGAATACCTTTTCTAACCTCTACATTAGCCTGATCTCGTAAAATAAGCATACCAAACATTTCTGCAACTCCATTTTTCTGTTCTTGCTTGGGAGGGGGCCATGGTGACCTCCAAATCAAATGGACTTGATTTACGAGGATAGGAAACCATATCGTTCTTTTTGTGTTGTATTTGAAGGTGCCACCATATTCTGTACCATACAGAGGTGGTGGCCAATTTTGCAACCAAGTTGTATCCCTTGGGAGAAGTACTATGTTGGCATTAGAAAATGCCACTGCATGTGACAGCCTTCCATTCGAATCATATCTTTGGTCATAAGTTTTCAAGAAATAGCCAACTCCACTAGTTTTAGTACTCATATTCCACTAGAATCGCACTCCTCTAAAAAGAAACAAAAACAGCCCAAGAAGGCGAAATGTTCAACACCGACCCGAGTTTTCACATGAGAGGCATGTTTTGGAATAGCAGAGGTCTCTCAGACTTGGCTAAACATAAACACGTCGGTGATTGTGTGCGCGAACATGGGTTGGATTTTGTGGCAATTTCGGAGGCTGGTAAATGTGACTTCCGCCCGCATGTCCTTGATCACCTATCAGGTGGTTTCGACTACATGTGGCATAGTCTGCCAGCTCGTGGAAGGTCTGGAGGAATCCTTCTTGGGATACAGACCACCACCATGGACTTGTTGGCTTTTTCGACTGGTGAATTTCATATGAAATTTCACTTACGAAATAGAGCTCATAATTTTACATGGAGCCTGGTCGCAGTTTATGGGGCTGCCCGAGATGAGCATAAATCGGCCTTCCTTCGTGAATTGGTGAACTTGGTTAAGGATAACCCATATCCAATGCTTATTGGAGGGGACTTTAATATCCTTAGGTACCAGCAAGAGAAAAATAATGACTGCTTCGACACTCATTGGCCTTTCATATTCAATGCTGTGATAGACAGTTTGAATCTTCGGGAGGCCAGTATGTCGGGGTGGCAGTTCACCTGGGCTAATAACCGATCTGTGCCGACATATGAGAAACTCGATAGGGTACTCATGGACACCGAATGGGAACTAAAATTTCCTCTGGTAACCGTGTGAGCCCTAGAGCGTATCGAGGCGTTATCGGATCATGCACCCATAATTCTGGACTCTAACTCTACGAAGACAAACGTCCGTCGCCCTTTCAAATTTGAATTGGGATGGCTGCATCGGGATGGATTTGTAGACATAATCAAGAATGTTTGGGAGAAGCCCGCTGTTGGTCATACGCCTATTCAGAGATGGAACTTTAAAATAAGGG
Organism: Aegilops longissima; assembly: GCA_021605205.1. NCBI lineage: Eukaryota > Viridiplantae > Streptophyta > Magnoliopsida > Poales > Poaceae > Aegilops > Aegilops longissima. Next base: position 681,836,878 of record CM038679.1, read on the forward strand.
CCATGAGGAAACACCTCACTGGATGGGCGAAACACATCAACGGGATATATAAAAAAGAAAAACAAAGACACTCTACCATTATTGATGACCTCGACAAAATTGCAGAGACGCGCACCTTATCTCAACAAGAGATTGAGCTGAAAAATCAATCTAACGAGAAGGTTGCACGTCTTTTGCGAGAAGAGGAGATCAAATACTACCAGAGATCCAAAGCTGACTTCATCTTGATGGGTGATAGTAATACAAAATACTTCCAATTGATCGCCAATGTTCGGCATAGGAAAAAATGTATTTACAGTCTCCAACAAGATGAGGGGCGGATCGAAGGACAGGAGGAGCTCAAGAAGTATATCACCAAATACTACAAATCTCTATTTGGAGCGTCAGTTGAAGGGAACTTCACCCTAGACGAGACCCGAACGGATGATATTCCACAAGTCACGACAGAAGAAAATGATATCCTAACGGCACCATTCTCGAAAGAGGAGGTGAGAGCGGCGGTGTTCCAAATGAAACATAACAAAGCTCTAGGGCCAGATGGTTTCCCCGCAGAATTCTATCAGAATTTTTGGGATATCATCAAGACCGACCTTTTGGATTTGTTCAATTGTCTTCATGACGACCAACTAGACCTATTTAGACTTAATTTTGGCGAGATTGTCTTGTTGCCCAAGATTAAGGAGGCCGAACGGATCCAACAGTTCAGACCCATATGCCTCCTTAATGTTAGCTTCAAGATTTTCACCAAAGTGGCCACAAATAGGTTAAACTCGGTAGCTGATCATGTTGTTCGGCCATCTCAAACGGCGTTCATGCAAGGAAGGAATATACTCGATGGCACAGTAATTTTGCATGAGACCGTTCACGAGATGCACCGGAAAAACATGAGTGGAGTTGTATTCAAAATTGACTTTGAAAAAGCCTATGACAAGGTCAAATGGTCTTTCCTCCAACAAGCCCTAAGAATGAAAGGTTTCTCCAATAAATGGCGTCAGTGGATCCAAAATTTTGTAACTGGAGGCAGTGTGGCCATCAAAGTCAATGATGATGTAGGCCATTACTTTCAGACAAAAAAAGGACTACGACAGGGTGACTCCATGTCTCCAATGTTATTTAACATTGTTGCTGACATGTTGGCTATTCTGATTGAGCGTGCTAAGCAGGACGGCCAGATAGAAGGAGTAGTGCCACATCTTGTGGATGGTGGCCTCTCTATTCTGCAATACACCGATGACACAATTATTTTTATGGAACATGACCTAGACAAGGCTCGAAACCTAAAACTCTTGCTCTCAGCGTTTGAGCAAATGTCGGGTCTCAAAATTAACTTCCATAAAAGTGAACTTTTCTGCTTTGGAGAAGCCGTTGAGGCGGCTGCCGATTATGTTGACCTCTTTGGTTGCGCACATGGCCAATTCCCGATTAAATATTTGGGAATACCGATCCACTATCGGCGTCTCACCATTGCAGAGTGGAAGCATGTAGAGGAGCGTCTAGAGAAACGATTGAGCAGTTGGAAAGGAAAGCTGCTCTCAGTTGGAGGACGGCTGGTTTTGATTAACTCCGTTCTCACAAATATGGTTCTCTATATGCTTTCTTTCTTCCAACTCCCGAAAGGGGTCCTGCAAAGATTGGATTATTTTAGATCTAGATTTTTTTGGCAAGGAGATGGAGAAAAGAAAAAATATCGGTTGGCCAAATGGAGCATGGTTTGTAGGCCAAAAAACCAAGGCAGCCTTGGAATTCATGACCTACAGGTCAAGAATGTGGCCTTGCTCAGTAAATGGTTGTTCAAACTTCTTACTGAGGATGGTGTTTGGCAAACCATGTTGCGCAACAAGTATCTAGGCCAAAAGGCAGTGTCCCAGGCATATTGGAAACCTGGTGACTCACACTTCTGGGCTGGCCTAATGGCGGCAAAGAAACATCTCTTTCGCTTTGGGTCTTTCGCGATAAAAGACGGGTCGGAGATTCGATTCTGGGAAGACATCTGGCTAGGCAATGCCAGTCACAAAGAACAATATCCAGCCTTATATAACATTGCTCGCGATATGAACAACACTATTGCGCACGTGCTCAGTTCATCCCCGCCGAACATTTCATTTAGGCGGGATTTGATTGGCCCCAGACTTCTGTCATGGCATAATCTTTTGTCCCGGTTGGATTCGATTAACCTGACACAAGGTCGGGATGTGTTTCGCTGGAACCTTACTACATCAGGGTCTTTTACAGTAGACTCTATGTACCGTGCGCTCACACATTCTGAGATACCAGTGAGTAATAACAAGAAAATTTGGAAGTCCAAGATTCCACTAAAAGTGAAAAATTTCATGTGGTATCTTCGTAAAGGAGTTGTGGTGACCAAAGACAACCTCGCACGACGCAACTGGCCAGGGAGTAAGAAGTGTTGTTTTTGTACTCACGACGAGACAATCAAACACCTCTTTTCCAATGCAAGTTTGCACGTTCTACGTGGTCAATCATCCAAATAGCGTCAAATTTATATCCGCCCACAAGTGTTGCCAATATATTTGGTCACTGGTTGGACGGTACTCCAAATAATTTTAAAGCGCTTATAAGGGTGGGAGCGTACGCCTTAATTTGGTCGCTCTGGCTATGTAGAAACGATTTGGTTTTTAATGGAAAAAATGCTTCTCCTCTGCAGGTTATTTTCCGTTGTACGCAATCGCTTCATATATGGTCTATGCTACAACGATCGGAGCACCAATCGATGTTCAAGGCGGCGTGTACGCGGTTGGCGCAGGTGGCTACGGAGGTTTTTTCCCAATATGGGTGGTAGCATAACCTCCGGATCGATCCACCACCACCTTCGACATAGGCATAGTGTCGGTCTATAGGACTTTACTGTTACCGATATGTCGGTTTATATTTCATGTTTTTTATCAGACTTTTGGATTTGGCTGTGTGCATCTCAGTTATGCAGAGGCTGGGTGTTACTCATAATGTTTTGTATCCCCTTGATGCTACATTATGAGATAATAAAATCGCCCTTTATCAAAAAATATTCCACTAGAATGCCACTTAACAAACCTTGTGCTTTCTGTTCCGCAATCAATGTAGCATCACCAGCGGTCATGCAATTCAAATAATTTGCTCAGTGAGATGAACGCCACTGCTGCAGACATGCATATTGGTATTTCCAATGACCACAGGGCCCTCCAATATAATAGAACTTACACCAGAAACTTCTCAGTGCAGTAAGTACTTGTAAATAATAATAATGTCCATCAGAAGAGCTAGTCCGATGCAGGACCAAACCAGCAGCACAACAATTGAGATCCTCATGTGGCTGACATGTAGATAGTTTCCCAAATATACCTTGAATTACTGGACGTGTATCTTGAGGATTGTTTGCTTCCGAATGCCATCTAAATGATGGCCATGGTATTCGACGTAGCATTTATCCTTGTTCCTTTATATTCACATTCTCATCGAGCATGTACAAGGGGGTCAACACAACAATGCGGTCAAAGCATATGGCCCAACACCATGTTGGTGCCATGGCATCCAGTTTGGGGATGGGGAATGGCCACTTTGCTGAGGTTAGTGTGGCCTCCGGAGGAGCTGTCGAGAATGGGGCCACACTTCCCATGCAAGGGGCACCTCCACATAAGCATTTGTCAGACCACCAGTCAAGCTCACATCAGGTATTGGTGCAGCAACACGGATGGCTTCAATGTCGAGGGTCTCTTTGCACACAACAGAGGCTGCGGTCTCAGGAAAGATGTTGTCGGTGGCGTTACAACTCGGACACTCTGTCGAACATGTGATAGGCGTCAGTTCAGCAGGGCTATTGTTGTCCATGGCGATGACATCATGGTCTGCACCACACTCCACTCAGGCACCGAGATCAGGGAAGGCATCAATGAGCATTAGGACGTGAACTCCATGGCCATCGTCAAGTTTCTCTGCAGACATCGTAGCCTCCTGCATGATTTCATCCCCCCCTTATCTGGGCAAGAGATGAAGCACCGGTGATGCTTGATGGCGATCGCACCGCCCAAAATATTGGATATTTTCCCGCAAACCCTCGATGTACTGGTGGACGAAGCTCTTGATGCTCAGGTTGTGGTTGAGATCCAGCACGTGACATACACATTCCCAAAATGCCGTCGTGTACTTGACCACGGTTTCTGTCTGATTCTGCTCGAGTAGCAAGCACAAGCGCAGGTTGTACTCCGACGACACGTCCGCAATGTCGAGGAGGCAGGCATGCTCATAGATGCACCGACTATGCATGGCGAGAGCCCGCGCTGCCCCACATCTTGATCGAAGTTGAACCACCGCCTCCACATGGTTGATTCTCCGGAACACGGATATCTTCACCATGCCATACACTGTAAACACTTGCTGCAGCGTCTCCTCAGTGACTGGGTAGTACACATGGTGCACAACGACGCGGAGAATGCCACCAGTGAACAACTCTTGGTGGCTTGACATTTCGTCGAACACCTGGTAGACAGGAAGTGGGTGCTGATTTTTTTGGCTCTAAAACCAAATTGTCACGACCCAAACATGAATATGGGACGAACACTTGGATCAGTAACAATATCCGGTACAAATCAAGAGTACAAGGGGATTTGAGGTGAGAACCAACAGAGAGAGATTAGATAGAAGCAGCAAGAGGGTGAGGGACGGAGCAAGAGGATGAGAGGCGTCAAGACAATCCAATCAGTTCGCTAGCTTTTTTTTAAGGGGTGAAAACCAAGTTTATTCATGAAAGTCCACATGGTGTGGGATACATCTGAGGTCATGGGGTGCACCAAGCCAAACGTGGCGTCCCGGTCCTTTTGAAAAAGAAAACTTGGCTAGACGGTGTGCTTCTACGTTGACAGCACGACTCTAAAAAACAAAAGCACAAAGAAAAGGCGATGATCTAATGTTTATCTCTCTGATAATTGCTCCATAAGTTCCCCTTGCTCTTCCATTGATGTCCGAGACCATTTGTTGGCAGTCGGAGGCCACCACAAAGCTTTGGATTCCCAGATCTTCTGCTAGAGCCAGAGCTTCTCGACACGCATTGCTTCCAGAGTTGGTGGATCTGTAATTCCTTGCACAACAAGTGTTGAGCTACCCTTATAGTTTCCATGTTCATCTCTGCATATAGCTGCCGCCGAACCTCCTCTGGTGCCTAGAACTCCGCCGTCCACATGTATTCTGAAATACCCTGGCGGTGGCTTCCGAGGTTTTTTGATGAAATCATGGGTCGCATGAGGGGTCTGAAAAATAGCTTCGTGTATTGCCTTCCGCCTCGCGTGCCATATAGACCATAATGTCACCGATACCATCGCAAAGTCATCACGTGATAGCAGCTCCATCAACATAAACAACCATTGCTTTGTTGTTGGCTCCGATGTAGCTTTTATTTTATGCGTGATCTCTTCATCAATAAGAGCCCACACGCTCCTAGAGGAGGTGCATTCGATCAGAGAATGGCGCCAGGAATCCCGAACTCCACATAACCCGCACTGCGGCGAGTCAGTCATATGGCGATGAGCACGGACGTCATTTGTCGGAAGCGAGTGCTTTGATAATCTCCATAGAAACATACGTACCTTGCCCGGCACTTCCGATTTCCACAGCATTTTCCAGGCCCCTTCTTCGGCCCTAGAGCTGGAAGGCCCCGGTACCTCTTCCAACCACGCTTCTCTCCTGTTTCTGGTAGCTACTAGCATCTTATATGCTGATTTAACAGTGAAAGTACCATTTTTCTCATGAAACCATGCCCAAAAATCTGTGATGTTTCGAGTGCATATCGGCATACCAAGTATAACTGTAGCATCAATGGGCATAAATATTTGTTGGACAAGCTGTCTATTCCACGAAGCGGTCACAGTAGTTATGAGCTCCGACACATGTGTTGGTGGGTTTGGCGAGATACTCCCGTAGGGACGCATCATCTCCTCTCTGGGTAACCAGTTCTCGGTCCATATGTTTGTATCTGCTCCATTCCCAATTCTCTTTATCAAGCCTTGCTTCAGGACATCCCTTCCCTCTATAATGGCCCGCCATACCTGGCTCGGATGGCCTCCCAATTCAGCCTGGAGTATATCAGATGACGGGTAGTATACACTTTTCAACACTCGGGCACTCAGCGAGTCTGGGTCTTGCAGCAAGCGCCACGCCTGCCTGGCGAGCATGGACAAGTTGAAGAGTTCGAAATCTTTGAAACCGAGACCTCCCATTCCCTTTGGTTGTGTCATCGTTTTCCAGGAGACCCAATGTGGTTTACGTTTTCCATCCTTTGCACCCCACCAAAACTTCCGAATGACCATGTTCAAATGTTCACAAAGGCCTCTAGGTAGCTTGAAACAAGACATGGAAAACACTGGAACAGCCTGTGCAACAGATTTGACAAGAACTTCCTTGCCAACCAAGGACATAGTACGCTCAATCCATCCTTGAACCTTGCTCCAGAGCCGGTCCTTGAGATATTTGAAGGCCCCGTTCTTTGAGCTTCCTATGTCTGACGACATCCCCAAGTACTTCTCGTTTAGTGTTTCGTTGGGAACGTAAAGTGTATCTTTGATCTCCTGTCTGACCGACTCAGGCACCCCCTTACTAAAATAGATTGATGATTTGGAGTAGTTGATACGCTGCCCAGTCGCTTGACAATAAGTGTCCAGTACATGGTGCACCTCAGTTGCTCCCACATTGTTAGCTTTGAAGAACATCAGGTTGTCATCAGCGAATAGAAGATGGCTTACCGTTGGCGCCGTAGGAGCTACCTGTAGTCCACCCAAATTGGATGACTCACTTTTTGATTTTAACAGGCACGAAAGGCCCTCTGCTGCCAACAAGAACAAATATGGAGAGATCGGGTCCCCTTGTCTGATACCTCTTGATGGAATAAATTGTTGTAGCTTCTTCCCATTAAACAACACAGAGAACTTGACTGTGGTGACCAAGCTCATCACAATATCAACCCACCGGTTTGTAAAACCAAGCTTTAACATTATAGCCCTCAGGTAAGGCCACTCCACCCTATCATAAGCTTTCATTATATCAAGCTTGAGTGCACACGACTGATGTTTCTTGGCTTTGTTCCTCTTCATAAAATGTAAGCATTCATACGCTGTGATGATGTTGTCCGTAATCAGCCTACCTGGAACAAAAGCTGATTACTCCTCAGATATTATGTCAGGTAGAACTACCTTCAGTCTGTTAGATATCACCTTGGAAGCAATCTTGTACAAGACATTACATAAACTGATTGGGCGAAACTGGGACAGTAGGGTTGGATTTTTTACCTTTGGTATGAGTATCAAAATTGTGTCATTTATGCACTCAGCCGACTCTGTACCCTCCACTATCCTCAGGACCGCCTTTGTCACGTCATCCCCACAAATGTCCCAATGGTGTTGGAAAAAGTGCGCTGGGTATCCGTCAGGACCAGGTGCTTTCATTGGGTACATCTGAAACAAAGCCGTTTTCACATCCTTTCTTGTATATGGATCATTTAACATGTCGTTCATGGCCTGAGTTACTTTTGTTGGGATTGTATCCAAAACCTGCTCCATATTGTGCACCCCCTCTGATGTATAGAGATTTTGATAGAAAGTTGTGGTCATGTTCTCCATCTCTGTAACATTCTCCGTACTCTGGCCATCCGGTCGCTGGAGGGATTTTATTTGGTTTTTTCTCCTTCTTCTGCTTGCCCTGAGGTGAAAGAAATATGTATTTTTATCGCCGTGCATTAGCCAGTCCAGCCGGGCGCGTTGCCTCCAAAGTATCTCTTCTCTGTGATAAAGCTCGGTTAATCAGTTCGCTAGCTGCCCCCTCTGTCTAGCTTCTCCTCCTCTATAAGCCTTCTGCTTGTTTGCGTAGCTGGGCCAAGCCCATAACGCATTCCATTGGGAAGGCCCTGGATAAGAAGAGTGGCATGGCCCTTGGGGCATGACATGCACGTGAACGTGATGCCACCGGAGGAGGTGGAATACCTACTCTCCCGCGACTACAACAAGCCTCTCCCCTGTTGAGGCGATGACAACGACCACAACCCGCACAAGGACGAGTGGAACGACACCGTCGACTTCTTCAACAACGTGAGGAGGCAGCTCGTCGCCAAGCAGGCCATGCTCCTGGCCAAGTACATCACCAAGGGCTGCCTCGAGCTTGACGACGACGGCCAGGAGATCACAGCTCAGCCACCGGGTGTATCTCGAGGCCAAAGCTGCCAAAAGCTGAACCGTGGCGAAGAGTACAGTGACGAGTGAGTCCACCAGAGCATCAGGACTAATCTCACCGTGCATGCACTTTATCTACTACTACTACTATATATCATTCGGTGTCTCGAGTTGGCTCTCTCTATAGGGCCGGAGTGCTTCGGACATACGTAGGACCCCGCTGCCACGGGAGGGTAGGACAAAAGATGTCATGCAAGTTCTTTTCCATAAGCACGTATGACTATGTTCGGAATACATGCCTACATTACATTGATGAATTGGAGCTAGTTCTATGTCACCCTATCTTATGACGGTTACATGATGAACCACATCCGGCATAATTCTCCATCACTGATCCAATGCATACGAGCTTTTCACATATTGTTCTCCGCTTATTTACTTTTCCGTTGCTACTGTTACAATCACTACAAAACCCAAATATATACTTTTGCTACCGTTACCGTTACTTCCATACTAGTTTGCTACTAAACACTTTGCTGCAGATATTAAGTTATCGAGGTGTGGCTGAATTGACAACTCAGTTGCTAATACTTGAGAATATTCTTTGGCTCCCCTTGTGTCGAATCAATAAATTTGGGTTGAATACTCTACCCTCAAAAACTGTTGCGATCCCCTATTCTTTTGGGTTATCAAGACTATTTTCTGGCGCCGTTGCCGGGGAGCATAGCTCTATTCTTTGAGTCACTTGTGATTTATATCTGCTGGTCACTATGAAGAACTTGAAAGACGCGAAAACAAAAATTATCCCTCAACTACGAGGGGAGGTAAGGAACTGCCATCTAGCTCTGCACTTGATTCACCTTCTTTTTTGTGTAAGCTTGCGACACCTAAACCTGCTTCTGCTATTAATTCTGATATGTCGCATGTTATTGATGATGCCACTTCGCTATGCATGATACTTATGATGAAACTACTTCTATGCTTGATACTCTTGTGCCACTTGGTGAATTTCTTGATGAACAACTTGCTAGGGCTAGAGAGAATGAAATTATTGAAACTGATAATATTGATGAAAGTGATGATGAAGACTCTCCCAATAAATATGAATTGCCTCACAGCTCGAGGGCTATGTTATGGATGAAGAAACTGCTAGAGACTTTCTTGCTTGCAATGATAGAAGTGATCTTAAGAAATTATTAGCTAAGCTGAAACAAAAAATTCTGAATGCTAGAATGAAATATGATCCTGCTTATGCTACTTCACCTATCTTTGTTACTGATAAGGATTATGAATTTTCTGTTGATCCTGATATAGTTACTTTGGTTGAATCTGATCCTTTCTATGGTTATGAATCTGAAACTGTTGTGGCACATCTTACTAAATTAAATGATATAGCTACCCTGTTCACTAATGATGAGAGAACTCGCTACTTTTATATCCTTAAAATATTTCCGTTCTCATTAAAGGGTGATGCTAAGATATGGTTCAATTCTCTTGATCCTGGTTGTGTGCATAGTCCCCAGGATATGATTTATTACTTCTCTGCTAAATATTTCCCTGCTCATAAGAAACAAGCTGCTTTAAGGGAAATATATAATTTTGTGCAAATGGAAGAAGAGAGTCTCCCACAAGCTTGGGGGAGGCTTCTCCAATTACTTAATGCTTTGCCTGATCATCCCCTTAAGAAAAATGAAATACTTGATATCTTTTATAATGGACTAACCGATGCTTCCAGAGGTCACCTGGATAGTTGTGCTGGTTCTGTTTTCAGGGAAAGGACACCAGATGAAGCTGAAATTCTATTGAGTAATATGTTGACCAATGAAAATAATTGGACACTTCCTGAACCAACTCCTAAGCCAACTCCGAAGAAGAGGGGTGTTCTACTTCTCAGTCCTGAAGATATTCAAGAGGCAAAGAAATCTATGAAAGAAAAAGGTATATAAGCTGAAGATGTTAAGAATTTGCCTCCTGTTGACGAAATACATGGTCTTAATTTACCGCCTGTTGAAGAAATACATGATCTTAATTCATTACCTATTGAAGAAACTCATGGTCTTGATAACCTGACACAGGTAGTAAAGGTAAATTCTCTCTATAGACATGATAAAGCTGAAATCCCTCCTACTAAGTTTGCTAGACAATGTTTGGATGAGTTTGATAATTTTATTGCTAAACAAGAAAACTTCAATGCTTATTTTGGTAGACAATTAAAACAAAATGCTTTTATGATTGAACACTTGGGTGATTATATGTCTAGAGTTAAAGGTGAACTTAAACTCATTAGTAAACATGCTTCTATGGTCACCACTCAAGTAGAACAAGTACTTAAAGCTCGGAATGATTTGCTCAATGAATTGAATAGTAAGAATAATGACTTTGCTGTTAGATTGGCTACTAGAACTGGTAAAATGACTCAGGAACCTTTGTATCCTGAAGGCCATCCTAAGAGAATTGAGCAGGACTCTCAGAGAAATAATGTTGATGCACTTAGTCCTTCTAAGAAGAAGAAAAAGAAAAATGATAGGACTTTGCATGCTTCTAGTGAACCTGTTGTTGACACACCTGAGAATCCCAATGATATTTCTATTTCTGATGCTGAAACACAATCTGGTAATGAACATGAACCTAGTGATAATGTTAATGATGATGTTCGTGTTGATGCTCAACCTAGCAATGATAATGATGTAGAGATTGAACCTGCTGTTGATCTTGATAACCCACAATCAAAGAATCAACGTTATGATAAGAGAGACTTTGTTGCTAGGAAACACGGTAAAGGAAGGGAGCCATGGGTTCAGAAACCCATGCCTTTTCCTCCCAAACCATCCAAGAAAAAGGATGATGAGGATTTTGAGCGCTTTGCTGAAATGATTAGACCTATCTTTTTGCGTATGTGATTAACTGATATGCTCGAAATGAATCCTTATGCTAAGTACATGAAAGAAATTGTTACAAATAAGAGAAAGATACCGGAAGCTAAGATTTCCACCATGCTTGCTAATTACACTTTTAAGGGTGGAATACCTAATAAGTTAGGAGATCCAGGAGTACCCACTATACCATGCTCCATTGAAAGAAACTATGTTAAAACTGCTTTATGTGATCTTTGAGCCGGTGTTAGTGTTATGCCTCTCTCTTTATATCGTAGACTTGACTTGAATAAGTTGACACCTACTGAAATATCTTTGCAAATGGCTGATAAATCAACTGTTATACATTGCCGGTATTTGTGAGGATGTGCCTTGTGGTTGCAAATGTTACTATTTTAACGGACTTTGTTATTCTTGATATTCCCGAGGACGATAGTATGTCTATTATTCTTGGAAGACCCTTTTTGAATACTGCAGGGGCTGTTATTGATTGCAACAAAGGCAATGTCACTTTTCATGTTAATGGTAATGAGCATACGGTACATTTTTCCGAGGAAACAACCTCAAGTTCATAGTATCAACTCTATTGGAAAAATTCCATCAATTATATTTGGAGGTTTTGAATTTCCTCTTCCTACTGTTAAAAAGAGATATGATATTCTTATTATTGGGGACATGCATATCCCCGTTGAGGTAACTTAGTGTTATTCGAAATTTCTCCGGTTTCATGTGATTCAGAATGAGTTTGTTAACAAGACCTGATCAACCTTGTTAGTGGATTCCTTTTGATGAACATGAGATGGATGAAGTTAGAAGGCACAACCTTCTGTACCCTCCTTTTACTTTCTGTTATTTAGTTGAAATAAAGTAAAATTAGTATTTTTTGTCTATTTTCTGAATTATCCATGCAATATAAAAATACCCCGAAAATAAAAGTTCTACAAATGCCCCGAAATTGAAATATGATTTTTTTCTGGAATATTTGAGAGTATCTGGCACTGAGAACACAGCAGGGGGAGCAAGCACCTGGCCACGAGGGTCCAGGGCGCGCCCACCCCCCTGGGTGCGCCCCCTGCCTCATGGGCCCATGGTGGCTCCCCTCCACTTATTCCTGCACCCACACACTTTTTCTTCCTTCCAAAAAAAAAATCACCATCCAGCTCAAGCACGAGTTCTAGCTCATTTTGCTGCGATTTTCGATCTCCTTGCTCAAAGCACCTCTCACAAAACTGCTTTGGGGGATTTTTCCTTGGTATGTGACTCCTCCATTGGTCCAATTAGTTTTCGTTATAGTGCTTTATTCATTGCAAATTTTTGCTGCCTAGGTGACCATGTTCTTGAGCTTGCATGTCAAATTTATATGGTTCCAAGTAGTTCTAATGCATGATATAGTCTCTAGGCACTTGTAGGAGTAGTTGCTATCAACTTTGTTGAGCTTGGTTCACTTCTATTTGAAGTTACTAAAAATTTCAGAAATTTTTCAGAGGAAGAAATATGTTTAAGAAAATGTACCAAGGTGGTTCTTCAAGGAAGCAAGGACCCAGGCTCGCAATACGCGACGCTGACGATGAACCACCAAGGGAAGCTCAAGTGTGGGCTTGTGAATTGGCTTCAGAAGACTTTATGGGTCGAGTAGGAATCAAGGAAGAATTTAACGCATATGTGCGTAACGCCGATCTTGAGAGCTTCGAGGCAGATAAGTTTCGCCAGCATTACTATCTCACTGACTCCTTTGTGAGAAGGTTTGAATTTTCATCATCACGCAATTCTCAAACTTTCCTGTTTGATCTTTATGAAAATTCTTATACTATGGACTTAGAGGATTTTACCACTGCTTGCAAACTTCCACAATGGGGTAGTACTAGTGAACCCCGCAAATCTGAATTTAGAGATTTTCATGCTAGTATAACTATGGGGGAATCTAGAGACATAACACAAGCTACCATAGGGAGCATTCATTTTCCTGCTATACATTACTTTGCTCTCTTCATAGGTAGGTGCATAAATGGTAAGGATGAAGCATGTCACATGTGTGTCCCTGACCTCAGTGTTCTCAGGAGTGCTGTATTAGGAGGTAAACATTATAATTTGGGAGCCATTATTGCACGTAGGTTGCATAATAATAGATATAATGGAGATTTCTCTGGTGGAATTTATGCAACCCGTTTAGCTAATTTTCTTGGTGTAACCATATGTGAGGATGATATTGAGTTGCCTCCTGCTTATTTAGATTATGAGGCTATGGTTTGTCATCGTTTTGTTGAGAGGAACGATCAGTTCCTCCAGTACTGACTAATCTTTGACAGACGACGCACCTATTACGTCGCTCTCCCTACTTCTACCTTCTTTGACTTTCAGGCAAAGGGGAGATATTTCATAACCAGAGAGGAGGTGGAGGAGTATAAGAGGAGGGCTGAGATAGCTCGCCTCTAAGCTGCAGCCCACGATGCAATAACTGCTGCATCTCAGTACGACCCCAACTATAACTTTGGATATCCGCCAGCCCAGCCATGGCAATAGACCAACTTAGGCCAAAAGCCTAAGCTTGGGGGAGTACATATCTCTCACCGACATTATATTTATGTTCACACACTCATGCTAGTTGTCGGTGCTCATACTTTTTCATTGTACTATCCATGCTAGTTTATTTTCCTTTTTATGCTTTCTTCTTGTGTGTTTGAAAAACCTTAAGAAAAACCAAAAAAATTAGTTGTAGCATTTAGCTAGTTTACTTTCTTGCTATAGTAGTAGTAATTAAAAAGAAAACCCGAAAATATTTCCTGTTCTTCTTTTGCTTGTTGGGAGCTTTCCCGTGTAAATAGTTTTATTTCTTTTCTTTAGTGGCTCTTATATGCATTATTGTTGATTTAACCAAGAGCCCATATTGCCTTGTCTTCTCCTATTTATTGAATGCTTGCAGATTCCAGCTTAGTCCAATGCACGTGCACTATTATTATTATTCACATCGTCCGGTCGTGCAAGTAAAATGCAATTATGACGATATATGATGGACTGATTGAGATGAGAGAAGCTGGTATGAACTCGACCTCTCTTGTTTTTGTAAATATGATTAGTTCATCGTTCCCGATTCAGCCTATTATGAATAAACATGTTTGCAATGACAATTAGAGATCATAGTTGCTCGTGCCATGCTTGATTAGCTATGATTTATAATGGTTTATCTTGCGTGCCAACATGCAATTAAAATGGTTGTGATGTGGAATGATAGGGTGGTATCCTCCTTTGAATGATTCAAGTGACTTGACGTGGCACATGTTCACACATGTAGTTGAAACAAATCAACATAGCCTTCACGATATTTATGTTCATGGTGGATTATATCCTGCTCATGCTTGCACTCAATGTTTATTAATTTTAATGCATGTCATGACTGTTGTCGCTCTCTAGTCGGTCGCTTCCCAGTCTTTTTCTAGCCTTCACTTGTACTAAGCGGGAATACTGCTTGTGCATCCAATCCCTTAAACCCCAAAGTTATTCCAGATGAGTCCACCATACCTTCCTATATGCGTATCTACCTGTCGTTCCAAGTAAATTTACATGTGCCAGACTCTAAACCTTCAAATGAAATTCTGTTTTGTATGCTCGAATAGCTCATGTATCAACTAGGGCTGTCCGTATCTTCCATGTTAGACGGGTTATTCTCAAGAGGAGTGGACTCCGCTCCTCACTCACGAGAAAATGGCTGGTCACCGGGATGCCCAGTTGATACGTCCATTTTGCATCATGCTTTTATATCGATATTTATTGCATTATGGGCTGTTATTTCACGTTATGTCACAATAATTATGGCTATTCTCTCTTATTTTACAAGGTTTACATGAAGAGGGAGAATGCCGGCAGCTGGAATTCTGGGCTGGAAAAGGAGCAAATATTGGAGACCTATTCTGCGCAACTCCACAAGTCCTGAAACTCCACGGAATATCTTAAAATAAATAAATAAAAATCGTCGCCAAAGATGAAGGCCAGGGGGCCCATGCCCTGCTCACGAGGGTGGGGGGCGCCCCCCCTGGGGCGCGCCCCCCTACCTCATGGGCCCCCTGGTGGCTCTCTGACGTCCATCTTCTCCTATATGAAGTCTTTTGATGAGAAAAAAACATTAAGCAATCTTTCGGGACGAGACTCCGCCGCCACGAGGCGGAACCTTGGCGGAACCAATCTAGGGCTCCGGCAGATCTGTTCGGCCGGGGACACTTCCCTCCGGGAGGGGGAAATCATCACCATCGTCATCACCGACGCTCCTCTCAACGGGAGAGGGCAATCTCCATCAACATCTTCACAGCACCATCTCATCTCCAAACCCTAGTTCATCTCTTGTATCCAATTCTTGTCTCCAAGTCCGGGATTGGTGCTAGTAGGTTGCTAGTAGTGTTGATTACTCCTTGTAGTTGATGCTAGTTGGTTTATTTGGAGGAAGATCATATGTTCAGATCCTTTATGCATATTATTACCCCTCTGATTATGAACATGAATATGCTTTGTGAGTAGTTACGTTTGTTCCTGAGGACAAGTGAGAAGTCTTGCTATTAGTAGTCATGTGAATTTGGTATTCGTTCGATATTTTGATGAGATGTATGTTGTCTAGCCTCTAGTGGTGTTATGTGAACGTCGACTACATAACACTTCACCATTATTTGGGCCTAGAGGAAGGCATTGAGAAGTAATAAGTAGATGATGGGTTGCTAGAGTGATGAAGCTTAAACCCTACTTTATGCTGTTTCGTAAGGGCTGATTTGGATCCATATGTTTCATGCTATGGTTAGGTTTACCTTAATACTTTTGTTATAGTTGCGGATGCTTGCAATAGAGGTTAATCATAAGTGGGATGCTTGTTCAAGTAAGAACAGCACCCAAGCACCGGTCCACCCACATATCAAATTATAAAAGTACCGAACGCGAATCATATGAACGTGATGAAAACTAGCTTGATGATATTCCCATGTGTCCTCGGGAGCGCTTTTCCTATTATAAGAGTCTGTCCAGGCTTGTCCTTTGTTACAAAAAGGATTGGGCCACCTTGCTGCACTTTTTTTTTACTTTTGTTACTTGTTGCTTGTTACAATTTATCTTATCACAAAACTATCTGTTACCACTTATTTCAGTACTTGCAGAGAATACCTTGCTGAAAACCGCTTATCATTTCCTTCTGCTCCTCATTGGGTTCGACACTCTTACTTATCGAAAGGACTATGATAGACCCCCTATACTTGTGGGTCATCAAGACTCTTTTCTGGCGCCGTTGCCGGGAGTGTAGCGCCTTTGGTAGGTGGAATTTGGTAAGGAAAAATTTATATAGTGTGCCGAAATTTTCTGTCACTTGTTACTATGGAAAGTAATTCTCTGAGGGGCTTGTTCGGGGTATCTTCACCCTGTCCAGTAGAGCAAAGAGTTGCTGCTCAACCTACTGAACCTATTGAAAATGAAACTCCTTTTGAAATTCCTTCGGGTATGATGGAAAAACTGCTAGCTAACACTTTTACAGGAGATGGAATAAAGCATCCTGATGAACATCTACTCTATGTGGATGAAGTTTGTGGACTATTTAAGCTTGCAGGTATACCCGATGATGTTGTTAAGAAGAAGGTTTTCCCTTTATCTTTGAAGGGAGACGCATTGACATGGTATAGGCTATGTGATGATACGAGATCATGGAACTATAAAAGATTGAAACTGGAATTTCATCAAAAATATTACCCTATGCATCTTGTTCATCGTGATCGCAATTATATATATAAGTTTTGGCCTCGCGAAGGAGAAAGCATCGCTCAAGCTTGGGGGAGGCTTAAATCAATGTTATATTCATGCCCAATCATGAGCTCTCAAGAGTGACAATCCTTCAGAATTTTTATGCTCGGCTTTCTGATAACAATCGCACCATGCTCAATACTTCTTGTGCTGGCTCTTTTATGATGAAGACTATTGAATTCAGATGGAATTTATTGGATAGAATTAAACACAACTCTGAAGATTGGGACCTCGACGAAGGTAAGGAGTCAGGTATGACACCTAAGTTTGATTGTGTTAAATCTTTTATGGATACCGATATTTTTCGTAAGTTTAGCACTAAATATGGACTTGACTCTGAGATAGTAGCTTCTTTGTGTGAATCTTTT
This sequence comes from Aegilops longissima, assembly GCA_021605205.1. Classification (NCBI taxonomy): domain Eukaryota; kingdom Viridiplantae; phylum Streptophyta; class Magnoliopsida; order Poales; family Poaceae; genus Aegilops; species Aegilops longissima. The sequence continues at coordinate 681,854,029 of CM038679.1, forward strand.
GCTACTTATGTTGATCTCCCCAAGGAGAAGTGGTTTAAATATCATCCTCCCATAGAAGTAAAAGTAGCTGCACCTATTAAAGTTGAAGAAAAGACTGTCACTTATAATGATCCTATTGTTCCCACTTCTTATGTTGAGAAACCACCTTTCCCTGTTAGAATGAAGGATCATGCTAAAGCTTCAAATGTTGTTTGTAAAAGCAATATTAGAACTTATACACCTCCTGAGAAAGTTAAAGTAGAACCTAATATTGCTATTGTTAAAGATCTCTTGTCTGATAATATTGATGGGCATGTTATTCAATTCTGTGGTGAATCTGCTAGAATTGCTAAACCTTGTGCTAAAGATAAACATAAACATGTGGCAGGCGTGCCTGTTATTTCTGTTAAAATAGGAGATCATTGTTATCATGGCTTATGTGATATGGGTGCTAGTGCTAGTGTTATACCATATGATTTATATAAAGAAATCAAGCATGAAATTGCACTTGCTGAGTTAGAAGAAATTGATGTCACGATTAAACTTGCCAATAGAGATACTATTTCACCAATGGGAATTGTTAGAGATGTTGAAGTTTTGTGTGGGAAAACCAAATATCCCGCTGATTTTCTTGTTCTTGGTTCCCCACAAGATAGCTTTCGTCCCATTATATTTGGTAGACCCTTCTTGAATACTGTTAATGCTAAGATAGACTGCAGAAAGAATGTTGTTACTATTGGCTTGGATGATATGGTTCATGAGTTTAATTTCTCTAAATTTAGTAAACAACATCATGAGGAAGAATTGCCTAGTAAGGATGAAATTATTGGTCTTGCTTCTATTGCCGTGCCTCCTAGTGATCCTTTAGAACACTATTTGCTAGACCATGAAATGATATGTTCATGAATGAAAGAAGGGAAATAGATGAAGTATTCTTTAAACAGGAACCTATTCTTCAACACAATTTGCCTGTTGAAATCCTAGGGGATCCTCCTCCACCCAAGGGTGATCCCGTGCTTGAGCTTAAACCGTTGCCTGATAATCTTAGATATGCTTACCTTGATGAAAAGAAAATATATCATGTTATTATTAGTGCTAACCTTTCAGAGCATGAAGAAGAAAGATTATTGAAAACTCTGAAGAAGTACCGTGCCGCTATTGGATATACTCTTGATGATCTTAAGGGCATTAGTCCCCCTCTATGTCAACATAAAATAAATTTGGAAGCGGATGCCAAACCAGTTCATGATCCTCAACAACGTTTGAATCAAATGAAAGAAGTGGTAAGAAAAGAAATACTCAAGCTTCTGGAGGCAGGTAATAATTTATCCCGTTGCTGATAGTCAGTGGGTAAGTCATGTCCATTGTGTCCCTAAGAAGGGAGGTATTACTGTTGTCCCTAATGATAAAGATGAATTGATTCCGCTAAGAATTATTACAGGTTATAGGATGGTAATTGATTTCCGCAAATTAAATAAAGCTACTAAGAAAGATCATTAACCCTTACCTTTTATTGATCAAATGCTAGAAAGATTATGCAAACATACACATTATTGCTTTCTAGATGGTTATTCTGGTTTCTCTCAAATACCTGTGTCGGCTAAAGATCAATCAAAGACTACTTTTACATGCCCTTTTGGTACTTTTTCTTATAGACATATGCCTTTTGGTTTATGTAATGCACCTGCTACCTTTCAAAGATGCATGATGGCTATATTCTCTGATTTTTGTGAAAAGATTTGCGAGGTTTTCATGGATGACTTTTCCGTCTATGGATCCTCATTTGATGATTGCTTGAGCAATCTTGATCGAGTTCTGCAGAAATGTGAAGAAACTGATCTTGTCTTGAATTGGGAAAAGTGCCACTTTATGGTTAATGAAGGTATTGTCTTGGGGCACAAAGTTTCTGAGAGAGGTATTGAAGTTGATAAAGCCAAGGTTGATGCTATTGAAAAGATGCCATGTCCCAAGGACATCAAAGGTATAAGAAGTTTCCTTGGTCACGCCGGATTTTATAGGAGGTTCATTAAGGACTTCTCAAAAATTTCTCGGCCTCTGACTAATTTATTACAAAAAGATGTACCATTTGTCTTTGATGATGATTGTGTAGAAGCATTTGAAATACTTAAGAAAGTGTCGGGGAAGCTGATCGTGTCCCACGAACACCTATGGGACCTAGTCCCTTGTGGTTCGGAGGGGGGCGGAGAATGCACAAAGAGCGGATCGAGGCGATGCACACGAGAAGATTTACCCAGCTTCGGAGCTCTCCGGAGAGATAACACTCCTACTGCTGCTTGGTTGGTTCTATTGTGTTCTTGCTAGGGAGCAATGAGAGCTACAAAATCTAGCCTGAGTGAGTGTGGTCTCGTATGAGTCGAATGAACCGAACGAGCCGAACCGAACCCTTTCTACGTTGCACACGGGCCTCCTTTTATAGGCTCAAGGGGTCACCGACAGGTGGCAACACAGATGAGGGTACAAATGGAAAAACAAAGGTTGGTACACCAACTTGTACAGTGTACAGTGCCCTATACCTAATTCTGACGGCAAGGGACAAGAGTAATAAATGCCTGTCTCAGTCGCCTGAACAGTGCAACAGGGACCGTCAAGTGCGCCTCCGTTTGCCACGATGGTAGCTTGTCAGCGCCGCTTATCGCTGCTCCCCGCTGGCTGCACAGCCCATTGACACGCGTGCCTGGGAAAGCCCCATGGCGACACGTTGGCGGATGAGCTGGAGCGGAGATGAAGAGAGGTTGCCTGCCGCGGCAAGCACGTTGCCGCGGCTGAATCCTTGTCGCGCTCGGGAGCTTGTCGATCACCAAGCCTTCCCGACAAGCTCCTCTTGCCGGGGTCTTGTTTCCTCCGTGCCTTGAGTGGCCTTCCCGGCAAGCTCCTCTTGCCGGGGCCTTGATTACTTTGTTCTTGAATGGCTCCAAAGGAGCCGCGGAGGAACTTGGCGGCCACTAGGCCGGCCCTGCCGCGGGGTGCTGCAACTGCCCGTGCACGAGTTCGGGGTACTAGGGTACCCCTACTCTAGTACACCGACAGAAAGCATTAGTCTCTGCACCTGTTGTTCAGCCACCTGATTGGAATTTACCCTTTGAAATTATGTGTGATGCTAGTGATTATGCTGTAGGTGATGTTCTAGGGCAAAGAGTTGATAAGAAATTAAATGTTATCCATTATGCTAGTAAGACTCTAGACAATGCTCAAAGAAATTATGCTACCACCGAAAAGGAACTTTTAGCAGTTGTATTTGCTTGTGATAAATTCAGACCCTATATTGTTGATTCTAAAGTAACTATTCACACTGATCATGCTGCTATTAAATATCTTATGGAAAAGAAAGATGCAAAACCTAGACTTATTAGATGGGTTCTCCTGCTACAAGAATTTGATTTGCATATTGTTGATAGAAAAGGAGTTGAGAACCACATTACAGATAACTTATCTAGGTTAGAGAATGTTCTTGATGACCCACTACCTATTGATGATAGCTTTCCTGATGAGAAATTAAATGTCATAAGCACTTCTCATAGCACTCCATGGTATGCTGATTATGCTAATTATATTGTTGCGAAATTTATACCACCTAGCTTCACATACCAGCAAAAGAAAAAGTTTTTCTATGATTTGAGACATTACTTTTGGGATGACCCACACCTTTATAAAGAAGGAGTAGATGGTGTTATTAGACGTTGTGTACCTGAGCATGAACAGGAACAGATCCTACGCAAGGGTCACTCCGAAGCTTATGGAGGACACCTCGCTGGAGATAGAACTGCACATAAGGTATTGCAATCCGGTTTTTATTGGCCCACTCTCTTCAAGGATGCCCGTAAGTTTGTCTTGTCTTGTGATGAATGTCAAAGAATTGGTAATATTAGTAGACGTCAAGAAATGCCTATGAATTATTCACTTGTTATTGAACCATTTGATGTTTGGGGCTTTGATTATATGGGACCCTTTCCTGCCTCTATGGATATACACATATTTTAGTTGTTGTTGATTACGTTACTAAGTGGGTAGAAGCTATTCCAACTAGTAGTGCTGATCATAACACTTCTATTAAAATGCTTAAGGAAGTTATTTTTCCAAGGTTTGGAGTCCCTAGATATTTAATGACTGATGGTGGTTCACACTTTATTCATGGTGCTTTCCGTAAAATGCTTGCTAAATATGACGTTAATCATAGAATTGCATCTCCATATCACCCGCAGTCTAGTGGTCAAGTAGAATTGAGCAATAGAGAGCTCAAATTAATTTTGCAAAAGAGTGTTAATAGGTCTAGAAAGAATTGGTCCAAGAAACTTGATGATGCTTTATGGGCCTATAGAACTGCATATAAGAATCCTATGGGTATGTCTCCGTATAAAATGGTTTATGGAAAAGCATGTCACTTACCTCTCGAACTAGAACATAAGGCATATTGGGCTATTAAGAGCTCAACTATGATTTCAAACTTGCCGGTGAGAAGAGGTTATTGATATTAGCTCACTCGATGAATGGAGAACCCAAGCTTATGAAAATGCCAAGTTGTTTAAAGAAAAAGTTAAAAGATGGCATGACAAAAGGATACAAAAGTGTGAGTTTAATGTAGGTGATTATGTATTGCTATAAAACTCTCGTTTAAGATTTTTTGCAGGAAAACTTCTCTCTAAATGGGAAGGTCCCTACGTTATCGAGGAGGTCTATCGCTACGGTGCCATAAAATCAACAACTTCAAGGCACAAATCCAAGGTGGTAAACGGTCAAAGGATCAAACACTATATCTCAGGTAATCCCATAAATGTTGAAAACAATATTATTGAAACCGTAACCCCAGAGGAATACATAAGGGAGACTTTCCAGACCGTTTCAGACTCCGAAAAGGAATAGGTATGTGGTACGGTAAGTAAACCGACTCCAAAACAATTTTTAAGGCAATATTTCTCCGTATTAGAATATTTAGAAAAATAGAAAAATAAGTAGCAGTTCGGGAAGGACACGAGGGCCCCACGAGGGTGGTGGGCGCGCCCCACCCCCTGGGCGCGCTGTCACATCCCTAATTCTGTTCTGACCTATGCTAGCTTTTTGGTGATGCATCATGTTTACTTTTTCTAGAAAGATGAAATGGGGATGACAGAACCCCCAGCACCCCCCCTTTTAACCAACTAGGGTTTACTAAAAAAACATTTCAATGAACCCAAAATGCCCTTCATAAAAGTTCATCATTTTTGAATTGGTCTAGAACCTCTCCCAAAAATGGTACACATTTTTCTAGGCCATTCTGGATTATTGAATTAAATCATACGGTATTTGTTCTTGGACATTTAAATGCTATAAATAATTTTAAATGTCCAAATAATCTTGAAGGTAAATGAGGGCTGCTGGAAATAATCCAAACAGTGCCCACAAATATTTTCAGGATTTTGGAAATGCTCTGGCATTTTTAATAAAGCCAAAACAATTGCAAAAAAATAGAAAACAGAAAATATTAAAAAGGAGAGAGAGAGGAACCTCGCCTGTGCAGCCACTTGGCGGCCCAAGTGGCCGGCCCAGCCCACCTAGCCCCTCCCCTGTCGTCTTCCTCCTTTTGCCAGGAGGACGAAGGGCGTGTGCAAGCGGCAGCCAACACACGCTGCCACCTCCTGCCACACAGTCACACTGGAGGCACCCGAGGGTGCCACGCACCCCCTCGACCCTCTGCACCTCCTCCCTCCTCGCAGCTCTCTTCCCCCCTCTCTTCTCTCTTCCCGAACACGCCCGTCGCCGCCGCTCGCCGTTGCCGCAGCCACAGCCACCGCCTCACCTCCCCGACACATCCCAAAGCTCCGCCTCGACCTACTCTTCCTCCTCACCGCACCAAGCGACGCCAGGAGCCCTGCAGTGACGCCATCGCCGTTGTCTTCACCGACGGGCACCGAAGATCGCCGGCGCCGATTCACCGTCTCCAGGTCGTCCCCGAGCCCACTGACCACCCTACCGACATCACCGTGAGCCCCTGAGCTTTTCCCCTCACCTCCCCCTCTCGCTAGCTTCCTGTAGCCGCTGCCCCGCGAGCACCCGAAGCCGCCATTCACCATGGGCGGCGAGCTCCATGCCCCCGAGCACCTCCGCCTCGCGTAGTTGCTCCGACATGCTCCTGCTGCCCTTTAGGTGCTGCCTAGCACCTCCGTTCACTCGCCTGCGAGCTGCAGCACCGCGCCCGCGCTTAGCCGAGCTCCGGTCGCCGCTGTCGTCCTTGCCGTCGCCGCTGTAGTCCACCCCGGCACCACCCACGGCCACCAACCAATGTGCCTCGACGCGCTGCATCCGTAGAGCCCAGCCGCGCGAGCTCTCCTCACCGGAGATGGCCGGACGAGGAGCGCCACCGCGTCCTGCTTAGCACCGGCGGCTAATCGCCGATTAGCCCACGTGGCAGTCATTAGATTAGGAGCTAACTAACCCTGTTAGTCTAACACCTGACGCTGACTGTGGGACCCACTTGTTAGTTTACTGCTTAACAAAAATAATTAGATTAGTTATTTAATTGGTGGGCCCACGCGTCGACTTTAGCCGTCTTGACGTGGTTGTTGACTGACCCCACATGTCGTGACCCGAACGACCTTTTGTCACCGACCATGGTCCCCACTGGTCAGGTTTGACCCGGATCGTGCCCCGTTGACCTGCTGATGTCATGATGATGTCAGGCTGACGCAGTAATGCCTTTTCTGGATTTATTCTTATTCAGAAAAATCCAGAAAATTGCTTAAACTTCTAAAATTCATAGTAATTCAACCGTAACTCCAAATCAAACAAGTTATATATGAAAAATGATCAGAAAAATCCAATCTATCCATCTGTACCATTTTCATGCATGTTAGAACAACTTATGGCTGCTGTTTAGGCCAAATCATTTAAATGGCATTTGAATAATCACATATGGAGTTTGAATTTTAATCTTGTATTCAAACCAACTTCATTTAATCTGTTGCTGTTGCATTAGCTCAAATCACAACATATTGCCATGTCATGATCATGCATCATATTGTGCATTGCATTGATTGTGTTCTTCCTTGTTTGCCGGTGTATCCCCTCTCGATAGACGTGGTTCTGACGATGAGATCGATGACACCGATGAAGAGATATAATATCTTCAGAAGTGCCAGGCAAGAAAAACCCCCCTTGTTCATTCCGATACATTCCCACTCTCTCGCTCCTGCTCTCTTTTACTGCATTAGGACAACAACGAATCATCTGTTACTTGCTGCGTTAGTTGAACCCCTTATCCTCTGCATGACCTGTCATTGCCACAGTAAATAGATGAAACCCACTAGCATGAGTAGGAGTTGTTTGAGCCCTGATGTGCCTACTCATTCATGCTTGTTTGTCATGCCTGCTACTGCTTAGAGTTGAGTCAGGTCTGATTCATCGGGGATGAATTGGAATGGTGTGTGAACATGTCCTACTATTGAGAGCTAAGTGTGTGAAAACAATTTGGTAAAGGTAGCGGTGAGAGGCCATGTAGGAGTACATGGTGGGTTGTCTCATTGAAGCCGTCCTCAGGAACTGAGTTCTGTGTTTGTGATCCATGAAACAGTTACTACCATGCATTGGGCCCGAAACCAATGGACCCTCTCGGCTTCTTAACCACCCTTGTTCTCTGTCTAGGAGTTGCAACTAGTTTCTAGTGTTTGTAGGATATGTGTTGGAGGCCGTGCGTAGCGCTGACCCTAGGGGTGGGCTATGATGCAGTAGATACACCGTGGCACGGTATATCGAATGCCCGTTTGGTATCTCGGGAGCCCTGCACACATCGTTCGGGGCCGTATGGGGAAACCTCGGCCGGACTCCCTGTGGATGGAACCTGAATAGGCGATAAACCTGGACTAGAGACTTGAGTGTTTAGGTAGGCTGTGGCCGGCACCCACGTTGGGCTTCCGCTTGAAGGTTGCCGAGTACATGTCGTGTAAACGCGTAAGTGGTGAGCGTGTGTGAAGAAGTACACCCTACGGGGTTAACATCATCTATTGAATAGCCATGTCCGCGGTAAAGGACTTACGGGTTGCCTATAACAGTTCATAGACAAGTGAAAGTGGATACTCTAAAATGCGCAAGATAAGCGTGAGTGCTATGGATGGCGTTCTCGTAGGGAGACGAGAGCGGATCCATAGTGGTGTATTGATATGGTGAATATGTGGACTCGTGTGCGCCACCTCAAAAGAGTTACTTGCAGTCGTAGTTCAGGATAGCCACCGAGTCAAAGCTGGCTTGCTACTGTTAAACTCCACCACCCCCTTTGTTGATACCGATGCATATGTAGTTAGTTCTGATGTAAGTCTTGCTGGGTACATTTGTACTCACGTTTGCCTATTTTATGTTTTGCAGAGAGATGTCAGTCTCGCTAGTAGTTCCGTGTGGACTTCGACGTTTAGCTTGTTACCTCATCTACGATCTTGTGCCCTCGGCGGATCTCGGTAGATAGTCGCTTATCAACCTTTTTCATTTATAGTTATGCGTACTCGGACATGTTAAGCTTCCGCATGTGTTTGACTTGTATGTTCTCAATGCTGGGTCGAGACCCATGTTTGTAATATCTCGCTCCTCGGGCCTAATGAATAAATAGTTGAGTCATAGAGTTATGTTGTGATGCCATGTTGTATTTACACATATCGAGCGTATTGTGTGTATGTTTGAAATGCTTGGTATGTGTGGGATCCGACAATCTAGTTATTTATCCTTGGCAGCTTCTCTTATGGGGAAATGTAGTCTAGTGCTTCCTTGAGCCAACGTCGTCAAAGCCGGCGAAGGCTCTGCCCAAAATGCGGATGGTCATCCCCACCATCTCCGGGTAACCAACAGAACCTTGTATTTCCTTATTCCACATGAGTGAACTTTTGGTCGACTTGATGACTGATCAGCCGATTCTTGAAATCTACAGTGCCGCTACCTCCGAAACTTTAGCCAAGCACGAAGATCAGGAAATGGAGGATGCTGTCACCTCCAACCTTGGTATGATCTCTGAGGTTTCACTTTAATCGATTGGACTTCCATGTTTACTTTTGAATCTTTCTTGTAGTTCCGCCTCACGTCATTGATCTCCCCGATGATGACGAGGAAGCGCCATTGAGGAAGAGGAAGAGCAAGAGAGTGCCTGCTGGCAAGGCTGCTCGATCATGGCGATTCTGAGGCGCTGATTTCGAGGGAGGCAACCCCACTCGGCTTCGTGTCTTCGTTGTACCGACAAGTGCCCAACCCACTTCGTCATTGCTGATCCACCATCTCTCTTGCTATACACCACGTCCCCGGAAAACCAAGTGAGTGCTGCTAAGGAGGCCATCGCCAGCAGGGATCATGATGGAGCAAGTGAAAGCGGTCGAGAGGCTAGCCAGCGGCCTATGATGCTAGTTCAGCTCTCGAGCAATGTCCAAGTAAGTCGATCGTTGCTTGCTTTGTTAGGATATGCTACCTGAAACTGCTTCCTTCTGGAGATTTCCATATCTGTACATCCACTGGGTGGGCGTGTCGATTGAATTTTTGTGGGGGCACGCTGAGTGCACCCACTGGCTATAGTCCCCGAGACTATGGTCGACTGCGTGCAGTCGGCTATAGTCTTTATGCTGTGAACTTCTTCACTCGACCTGGACGGACCAAGTCGAATGGAACCGTAAAATCGGTGGGGGCACGCTGAGTGCACCCACTGGGTGTGGTCCCCGAGACTATGGTCGACTGCGTGCAGTCGGCTATAGTCTAAAGAACTATGTGTTTTTGTTGTTTTTTTATATCGCGGCTGACCGCTGACACATAACTTTTTTGCCTCTTTTGGTCGACTGGTCGAACCAAATTGGTAAAACCAGTGGGGGCACTCTGAGTGCACCCGCTGGGTGTAGTCCCCGAGACTACTGTCGAATGTTTTGATTCGACTGTAGTCTTAGAAATGCTACTATTTTTCCTTAATCACTCGGAAGTGATCTGTCTTTGATGTCTTTCGTTGGTTGACTCTTTGTAGAAATCTTGCGAGCTTGTGGCTCGCTATACTGAGTTAGAGAACAAACAGATCCAGCTCAACCTCGATTTGAAGCTTGCTCGGAGAATTTGCGTAAGGCAAAGGATGAAGCAAAAGGTATGGCTGGTGAGAACTTTTGACGACGCCTTTGTTTTTCTGTTCATTCTCAACTCTGTTCTCATTGTTGATTTGCAGATAAACCGGAAGAGACTTTGAAGAAGAAGGACCTTGACCTTGCAGAGAGGCGTAAGGCGCTTTGGAGAAAACAAAGCTCGCTGAAGAGAAGCTTGCCTCGGTCGACAAACTTGAAGATGAAAATGCCAAGCTGAAAGCCGCTCTTGACGCGGCTAACAAGGAAGTTAGTCGACTGAAGAACGACAAGATCGCTCTGTCTGACAAGGCTGGCCAACTGGCGGGGAAGCAAAATGACCTAGAGATTTATCTTGGAGGGCTCGCCAAGAAGCTGTTTCTCATGCTCGAAGGTAATCTCTTTTACCCGACTGTCTTGCTATCACCGGCTTATCACATGATCGTTATTTTGAGTCTGAGCTGTGTTTTCAGAATTCTGTCAAAACATCAAAGAAGAAACCAGTCGAGTGGAAACCAGCTTGGACCCCATCAACTCTCCTGTGAAGGACGAAGCTGCTATGAATGTGCTCCGACTGGAGTCTCGCGTTGCTAGCGTGGTGGATTATCTTTCTCGACTGAAAGTTGCAGTGTCGCGGATCGACTCGACTCTCTGGCCAGATCAGACACTTCAGAATGACCTTGAATCCCTGATGACTCGACTGAATGAGATTCCAAGTCGAGTGCAAGAATGGAAAAAGTCTTCTGCCAGGTGTGGTGCTGATGTTGCTCTATCTCTGGTTCGTGTCCACTGCAAAGAAGCGCAAGAGGACAAGCTGGTGTCTCTCAAGGTTGCCAACACCAGGAAGCACGACTTCAGATCTTTCATGGAAACTTTCATTGCTGCTGCTACCCGTATTGCCGATGGAATCGACCTCGACCAGTTTGTTGCACCTTCCAGTCCTCCACCGGAGGAGTAAAAAACTTCTAAGTCCCACCTTAAATTTGCCTCGGAATGCCGAGTGGTTTTTGTAACCGATAAACTTTAACAGGCTTAACGCCTGAGCACCTTTGGATCCGTAGGACGTTTATCCAAACTTGATTTATCGTTTAACATGCTTTGTTTGCCTTCGAGAGAACTTTATTCCTCATTTGGAAGATATTCCGTTGAAACTCCAGTCGACTTGTGCTTCATCTATCCTGTAGGTAGAGATGGAACACAGACTGCGACTAACCTCGTCGTCCTTGCGGATTGGGATGAACCGCACGTTGTACTTATGGCGAAGCTCCGAAGGAGAAGGTAGCAGTCGACCTGTACCTCGTTGTCCTTACGGATTGGGATGGACCGCACGTTGTACTTGTGGCGAAGCTCCGAAGGAGAAGGTAACAGTCGACCTGCACCTCGTCGTCCTTGCGGATTGGGATGGACCGCACGTTGTACTTGTGGCGAAGCTCCGAAGGAGAAGGTAACAGTCGACCTGCACCTCGTCGTCCTTGCGGATTGGGATGGACCGCATGTTGTACTTGTGGCGAAGCTCCGAAGGAGAAGGTAACGGTCGACCTGCACCTCGTCGTCCTTGCGGATTGGGATGAATTCCTTACTTAGGCGAGCACTGGGCTGCAGCTAAGCCTCCGAGTGGGAGGTTTGCTCTCCACTCGGTAGGATTTTTATTACTTAGGCGAGCACTGGGCTGCAGCTAAGCCTTCGAGTGGGAGGTTTGCTCTCCACTCGGTAGGATTTCTATTACTTAGGCGAGCGCTGGGCTGCAGCTAAGCCCCCGAGTGGGAGGTTTGCTCTCCACTCGGTAGGATTTCTATTACTTAGGCGAGCACTGGGCTGCAGCTAAGCCTCCAAGTGGGAGGTTTGCTCACCACTCGGTAGGATTTCTATTACTTAGGCGAGCACTGGGCTGCAGCTAAGCCCCCGAGTGGGAGGTTTGCTCACCACTCGGTAGGATTTCTATTACTTAGGCGAGCACTGGGCTGCAGCTAAGCCCCCGAGTGGGAGGTTTGCTCTCCACTCGGTAGGATTTTTATTATTTTGGATGTTAAGGCGAATCCTTGGGCTGTTGCAAGCCCCCGAGTGGGAGGCTGGCTCACCACTTGGTAGGATTTGAATACTTAGGCGAGTACTTGGACTGCAGCTAAGCCTCTGAGTGGGAGGCTGGCTCGCCACTCGGTAGGATTTGAATACTTAGGCGAGTACTTGGACTGCAGCTAAGCCCCGAGTGGGAGGCTGGCTCGCCACTCGGTGGGATTTTGAATACTTAGGCGAGTACTTGGACTGCAGCTAAGCCTCCGAGTGAGAGACTGGCTCGCCACTCGGTAGGATTTTGAATACTTAGGCGAGTACTTGGACTGCAGCTAAGCCCCCGAGTGGGAGACTGGCTCGCCACTCGGTAGGATTTTGAATACTTAGGCGAGTACTTGGACTGCAGCTAAGCCTCCGAGTGAGAGACTGACTCGCCACTCGATAGGATTTTGAATACTTAGGCGAAGCGGATTCGCAGCTAAGCCCCCGAGTGAGATACTGGCTCGTCACTCGGAAAGGATTTTTTTTTACAAACTTAGGCGAACCGGATTCGCAACTAAGCCACCCACTGGGGGAAATTTCAACAAAAAGTAATAACAATCATTGGGAAAATTATAACATTCTTGTCTTAGATAAACAAACTACAAAAGTACTTTTATTACATCTCAACCGAGTGAGTATTAAGTGTAAAAGGGGCGGAGCAGCTCCGCGTTCCAAGCTCGAGGCTCGTCGATTTGGCGATCAACGTTGTAGAGATGATACGCTCCGTTGTGGAGAACTCTTGTGACGATGAAGGGACCTCCCCAAGTGGGAGCGAGCTTGTGTGGTTTCTGTTGATCCACTCGGAGGACCAAATCTCCCTCTTGGAAGGCTCAACTCTTCACATTTCTGGCATGGAATCGACACAAGTCTTGCTGATAGATAGTCAAGCGGATCAGGGCCATTTCTCTCTCCTCTTCCAAGAGGTCGACTGCATCTTGCCGGGCTTGTTCCGCTTCTTCTTCAGAGTATAGTTCGACTCAAGGCGCATTGTGAAGCAGGTCACTCGGCAGAACTGCTTCAGCTCCATAGACCAGGAAGAATGGAGTTCTCCCAGTCGACCGATTAGGAGTGGTCCTCAATCCCCAGAGAACTGATGGAAGTTCGTCGACCCAAGCTCCTGCTGCGTGTTTGAGATCACGCATCAGCCGTGGTTTCAGCCCTTTGAGAATGAGGCCGTTTGGACGTTCTGCTTGTCCATTCGACCGAGGATGAGCCATCAAGCATAGTCGACCGCATGCCTTGAGAGGCGCGAAGGCTTTGAACTTGTCATTATCGAAGTTTGACCCATTGTCGGTGATGATGCTATGCGAACTCCATATCTGAATATCAACTCTCGATGAAACCGATAGCGAGGCATGCATCGAGGTTCTTGATGGGCTTGGCTTCGATCCACTTGGTGAACTTGTCGATTGCTACTAGCAAATGAGTGAAGCCGCTTCGCCAGTTCTCAACGGTCCAATCATGTCCAATCCCCAAACAGCGAAGGGCCAAGCGAGTGGAATGGTCTTCAAGGCTGAGGCGGGCTTGTGCGACATGTTGGAATAGAACTGACATCCTTCACACTTGTCGACTATTTCTTTGGCCATTTCATTTGCTTTCGGCCAGTAAAATCCCGCTCGGTATGCTTTAGCCACAATGGTCCGAGAGGACGCATGATGGCCACAGGTCCCCGAGTGGATATCCTCAAGAATTATCTGACCTTCTTCTGGCGTGATACACTTCTGGCCGACTCCAGTCGCGCTTTCTCTGTACAATTGTCCCTTGATCACAGTAAAGGCCTTGGATCGACCAGACGATCCGTCGAGCCTCTTCTTCATTCTCTGGGAGCTCTTTTCTTAGGATATATGCGATGTACGGCACTATCCAGTCGGGAGTGATGACCACAACTTCCATAATCAGGTCGACCACTGCTAGGACCTCAACTTCAGTCGGATCATTGGCACTCTTTTGCTGCGGGGCTTCTTCTGTGAAAGGATCCTCCTGCACTGATGGAGCATGAATGTGTTCAAAAATACATCACTGGGAATGGCTTCCTCTTGGACCCTATCTTCGCCAAATCATCCGCAGCTTGTTTTTTCAATGAGGTATATGATGAAGCTCTAACCCTCGAATTTCTTCTCCAGCTTTCTCACTGCATTACAATAACCTGTCATAGCTGGGCTTCGACATCCCACTCCTTCATCACTTGATTAACAACCAGATCCGAGTCGCCAGTAGACCATAAGGCTATTTAACGCCGAATGAAATGGCCATACGTAACCCATACAGGAGTGCCTCATATTTTGCTTCGTTGTTGGAAGAATCAAAGTGAATCTGGAGAACATATTTGAGCTTATCTCCTCGGGGGGAAACCAATACAACCCCCGCACCAGAACCGTTCAGCATCTTGGAACCATCGAAAAACATAGTCCAGTGCTCCGAGTGAACTTGAGTTGGAAGCTGCTGTTCAGTCCACTCGGCGAGGAAGTCTGCTATTGCTTGGGACTTGATGGATTTCTTTGCCTCAAATTTGATATCAAGGGGAAGGAGTTCAATCGCCCATTTAGCCACTCGACCAGTTGCATCTCTGTTATGAAGAATTTCCGATAATGGGGCGTCGCTGACGACTGTAATGGGATGATCAGAGAAATAATGAGCAACCTTCTTTGTGGTCATATAAATCCCATAAACAAGCTTCTGATAGTGAGGGTATCTTTGCTTTGATGGGGTCAGCACTTCAGAAAGATAATAAACTGGGCGTTGAACTTTGAAGGCTTTCCCTTCTTCTTCCCGCTCGACCGTAAGTACGGTACTGATGACTTGTCCAGTGGCTGCAATATAAAGCAACAAAGGCTCTTTGCTGATAGGAGAATCAAGCACCGGCTGGGTGGAGAGCAGAGCTTTTAGCTCTGCAAACGCTGCATCAGCTTCTGGAGTCCACTCGAACTTGTCTGACTTCTTCATCAGTCGGTAAAGAGGCAATGCCTTTTCACCGAGGCGAGAGATGAATCGACTTAAAGCGGCCAAGCATCCAAGAAGCTTCGACATCGTGCACACGCATGTAGGCGCTTCATTCGAGTATAGTGCCAACCTTTTCGGGTTAGCATCGATTCCTCGCTCGAAGCGAAAACCGAGTAACTTTCCGCCAGGAACTCCAAATGTGCAGTTTGATGGGTTAAGCTTGATATCATACCTCCTGAGATTGGCAAATGTTTCAGCAAGGTCAGTCAACAGGTCGGAACCCTTTTGTGACTTGACCACTATATCATCCATGTACGCTTCCACATTCCAACTGATTTGAGTGAGGAAACACTTCTGAATCATCCTCATGAATGTGGCTCCGGCATTCTTGAGACCGAATGGCATGGTGACATAACAGAAGCACCCGAATGGAGTGATGAACGCTGTTTTAATCTCATCGGGTCCATACAGACAGATCTGATGGTACCCGGAATAGGCGTCTAAAAAAGACAACCTCTCACATCCCGCAGTTGAGTCGACTATTTGGTCAATGCGAGGAAGAGGGAAATGATCTTTCGGGCAGGCCTGATTGATATGCTTGAAATCGATGCACATGCGCAACGACTTGTCCTTCTTGGGGACCATGACGACATTGGCGAGCCACTCGGAGTGGTAGATCTATCGGATGAACTCTGCCGCTAAGAGCCGAGCCACCTCCTCGCCAATGGCCTTTCTCTTCTGGACGGCGGACCGCCGAAGATATTCTTTAACGGTTTGAATTTTGGGTCGACTCGTGGCGATGCTCAGCCAGCCCCTAGGAACACCGGCATGTCGTGAGCTTCCATGCAAAGATGTCCCAGATTCTCACGGAGGAACTGGATGGCGCTTCTTCCTATTTTGAGTCGAGTGTTGTTGAGATGTTGGTCGGAGCAGCATTGGGATCGATCGGGTGAATGTGAACCTGTTTCGTCTCACCATCGATGAAATGCTGACTCAGTGCAGGCTTCTTAGCTCGCAACAAATCACTCGGATCTGCAAATTTCGATACTCTTGTAGCTCTACCACGCCAACCGAGCATCGGCGATCTTGGAGCCTTTCGAAGCACTCTTCCGCCTTCTTCCGATTGCCCGTAACGGTGATCACGCCCTTGGGACCAGGCATCTTGAGTTTAAGATACCGTAACATGGTCGGGCCATGAAAGCGTGCATAAGCTGGCCTTCCCGAATAGCGTGATAAGCGCTTTAAAATCCACGACCTCAAAGGTCAACTTTTCTTTCGGAAATGCTTGAATCACCAAAACTACATCAAGAGCAATTTGGCGAGTGACTCAACCTTTTTCCGGGAATGACTCCGTGGAAGCTCATATTCTCGGTATCGAGTGCGACATCGGAATGCCCATCCCTTTCAACGTCTCCGCGTACAATATGTTCAAGCCACTACCACCATCCATCGGGACTTTGGTCGGTCGAGTGCCCTCAACAACCGGGTCGACCACCAATGCTTGCCTCCTGTGGTGGCAATGTCGTCGGGTGATCAGACTGGTCGAATGTGATGGCGGTCTGGGACCATTTCAGATAATTGGGAGTCGCTGGAGCGACCAAGTTCACTTGCCGATTGATAACCTTCAATCGACTTTTTCTTTCGACGTCAGCAAAAATCATCAGGGTGGAATTGACCTGGGGATATCCATCATCACTGTCATCTTTTTCCTCAACTTTGTCTGTTTATTTATCCTTATCCTTGAGCTGTTTCCCTTGGAACTGTTGAATCAAGAGCCGACACTGTCGAGTGGTATGTTTCGGGTAAATGAGTTTACCCTCTTCATCTTTCTTTGTATGAATATGACATGGCAAATCCAACACGTCGTTTCCATCCTGGTCTTTCACCTTCTTGGGGTTCCAAGGACCCTTGGGTTTCCCCTTGAACTTTCCTGGGGTCACAGCCAAGGCCTCTCCGGAGCGGTTGGCTCGGCTTTGCGCTTCGCTTCGACCGAATTTCCTCCGCCGCCTCATTGGCGGCCGATTTGTATTTACCACTCCGGAGCCAATCCTCTTCTTCACCATTTGCATACTTGGTGGCAATCTCCATCATCCGACTCAGGGTCATATCTCCGGTTCGACCAAATTTCAAACTCAACTCTCTGTTCTTGACACCTTCTTTGAAGGCACAGACTGCCTGGTGATCAGATACATTCTCGACTGTGTGGTGCAAAGTGATCCACCTCTGGATATAATCTCTCAAAGTTTCACTCGACTTTTGCACACACGACTGCAACTCCGTCAATCCTGCTGGTCGTTTGCAAGTTCCTTCAAATGTCCTGACAAACACTCGGGCAAGATCTTCCCAAGTGTAAATAATGATGGGTGCTAACTGATTCAACCACGCCCTGGCTGAACCCTCCAACATAAGAGGCAAATGTTTCATGGCTACCTCATCGTTGCCACCGCCGATCTGAACAGCCACTCGGTAATCTTCAAGCCAAGTGTCAGGCTTGGATTCACCAATGAACTTACTGACTCCAGTCGCCAACCTGAAGTTGGGAGGAATCACCGCGGCTCTGATGGCTCTGCTGAAACACTCTGGTCCCGAGACATGAACTCTGCTGCTGGAAGGAACATCTCTATCATGGCCGTCTCGGTGAGCTCTGTTCTGTCGACCAAACCTTGAGCGATAATAGATCTCGCATCAAAGCCTGGTTCCACGGGTCGACCGAACTCTTAAGTAACGCCAGGTTTGGCGTCGTCGTCCTGCTGCCGAGGAGCGTATGATCCACCCCTTGGGGGAGGAGTGGGCACTCGACGTCGATCATTGCGATCGAATCGGTGCTCATACTGCTCGTGGCCCTTGTACTGACCATCACGCCGGCCCCCACGTTCCTCACGCCTCGGGGGCGATCTCGGACTATGGGCCGAATGGACTGAATTCGCAGCGATGGATCGGCTGTGAATCCTGTTCCACGACTGTGATACCACTGAGTTTTGATCTCCTGCCGCCCGGAGCAGATCTCTGATTTGCAGCAAACCTCTACCGCCTCCGATGGGAAGGCTGAATTGACTACGCTATCTGGCGGCAGCTGCTAAATTCTGAATCGGAGTTCGATATACCTGAGTTGGCGGTTGAAAGAGCCGGCGTCGTGGGATTCTCGGAACCCTTGGTCGCACATCGTCGAGTACTCGCTGAAGGTTCTCCAGTCGAGTGCGCTCAGCCAGGTTGGCCAAGCGCGCATCCTCCAAGGCACGAGCCTCGGGGGTTTCTCCAACGATAGGAGTGTGAAGTGCATCCATGTTCCGACGGCGAAGCTCCTCCCTCTGGAGCGAAGTGAGGGGCTCGGGCAGGTACTCTTCGTGGGCTTGCTCCGGATCGCCTCCACCGTCACCTCCGTTGGTGCGGGTGAATCCGGGGGGACTGCGTGGTCCATCGACCATCAGAACCTCTGCCGCCGGGTCACTGCTATCGCATTCGGACGCAGTCTCTGCGGAGCCAGTCGACAGGTCGAACAGGCCGTAGAGAGATTCGTCGGGCTCGATCGCCGCGACTTGGGGGGTGGCCGACTGGCGGGCCACCGCATGCCTCACCCACTGCTGAAGCCTCGACCGACCGGAACGCTTGCGCCGGTGGGAGACTGGGAGCGAAGACGGCATAGGAGCCTACCCATACTGGGTCGACGGTTGCCGCAGGAGGACGCCGCGGACAAACGCACGAAAGTGAGTCGCCCCGCGGACGGGGAGCGCGTCCACGTCGAGTGGAGCCTCCTGAAGCCAAGCGGAGTCATCGGCGACGAACGTGAGCGCACCGAGACGGATCTCGTGGCCGTCAACCGAACTCCACGAAACCATGATGTAGGAGATCGAAGAATCCCAACTTCTCCAACAAATCGCTAGAACACCTGCCCCGGTGGGCGCCAACCGTCGTGGTTCTAAGTCCGACAAGAGAATGGGGGTAGGTATGGAGCGGCAAGTTCCTAGCTATGGAGTAGTTGTATCGCAAGGGATTTACGAGTTCAGGCCCTTCTCGGAGGAAGTAATAGCCCTCGTCTCGGGCCCCGAGGCGGTCGATTGGATTATATGCATATGTGTTACAGGGTGCGAACCCTTCTACCGTGGAGGGGATGGCTTATATAGAGTGCGCCAGACCCCAGCCAGCCCACGTAGTAGAGGGTTTAAGGTGCGTTAAAGCTAGGCGTTCTTCGTAACGCCTTACATAAAGTGTCATTATGATCATAAAGACTATTTAACTACTGAGACCGTTTGGGCACCGAGTGGCTCTTGGACTCTGGTGGTCGAGTGGGTCTTCATGGTCGAGTGTCTTTGAATCTGTCGAGTGGAAACCTACCAGGTCGACTGGAAGGCCGCTGCTCTTGCGAATGTCCTTGTGGAGGGTACCTTTGGGCAGGTCTATGACCCTACCCCAGGTACATGACTTCATCACCCCCCCCTTTAACCAACTAGTGTTTACTAAAAAAACATTTCAATGAACCCAAAATGCCCTTCATAAAAGTTCATCATTTTTGAATTGGTCTAGAACCTCTCCCAAAAATGGTACACATTTTTCTAGGCCATTCTGGATTATTGAATTAAATCATACGGTATTTGTTCTTGGACATTTAAATGCTATAAATAATTTTAAATGTCCAAATAATCTTGAAGGTAAACGAGGGCTGCTGGAAATAATCCAAACAGTGCCCACAAATATTTTCAGGATTTTTGAAAATGCTCTGGCATTTTTAATAAAGCCAAAACAATTGCAAAAAAATAGAAAATAGAAAATGTTAAAAAGGAGAGAGATAGGAACCTCGCCTGTGCAGCCACTTGGCGGCCCAAGTGGCCGGCCCAGCCCACCTAGCCCCTCCCCTGTCGTCTTCCTCCTTTTGCCAGGAGGACGAAGGGCGCGTGCAAGGCGCGCGCAACCACACGCCGGCCACCTCCTGCTTACCTGCTCACCGCTGGAGGCACCCGAGGGTGCCACGCACCCCCCCTCGACCCTCTGCACCTCCTCCCTCCTTGCACCTCTCTTCCCCCCTCTCTCTTCTCTCTTCCCGAACACGCCCGTCACCGCCGCTCGCCGTTGCCGCGGCCACAGCCACCGCCTCACCTCCCCGACGCATCCCAAAGATCCGCCTCGACCTACTCTTCCTCCTCACCGCACCAAGCGACGCCAGGAGCCCTGCAGTGACGCCATCGCCGTCGTCTTCACCGACGAGCACCGAAGATCGCTGGCGCCGATTCACCGTCTCCAGCTCGTCCCCGAGCCCACTGACCACCCTACCGACATCACCGTGAGCCCCTGAGCTTTTCCCCTCACCCCCCTCTCGCTAGCTTCCTGTAGCCGCTGCCCCGCGAGCACCCGAAGCCGCCGTCCGCCATGGCCGGCGAGCTCCGTGTGTCAGGACCCCGATCCTAAGTCACACCGATCTAGCATGTAACACATCATATCACTTTGCGGCCTCACGCACGGTATTCCCACGGGTGTCGCCTTACCATGGCCGGGACCGTTTGCGTCTTTTGGCTCACGTATATGATAGTGTCGCTAGCATCCATATGACAAAGAACCCGGCCGACATGGCTAGTCGTGAACCCAAAGCGGCGCTAACCTATGGGGACAGCATACATGAATCACATCGAGCATGTCGGTCATCAACGTATATATTCGGGCTGTAGCACTGGCTAACAGGACTCCGGTATCCCGGCTGTAGCAGGCTAGGCAGGACTCGAATAACACCGCGTGACATTTCCCGAAGGGACATATAGGAACGGCGTGAAACACATGCCGGCCAGTCAAGTGTCCAAGCAGTAGTCTTTGGGCTAGCAGGACTCGTGAACCGGGCTGTAGCGGACTACTATCGCTCGGAGGCACGAGACTACATTTCCCCATATGAGAGGCTGCCAAGGATAAACAACTAGTTTGTCGGATCCCACACATACCAAGCATTTCAAACATACACACAATATTCTCAATATGTGTAAATACGACGTGGCATCACAACATAACTCTACGACTCAGATATTATTCATTAGGCTCCGAAGAGCGAGATATTACAAACATGGGTCTCATGACCCAACACTCAGAGCATACAAGCCAAAGCACAAGCGGAAGCTAAACATGTCTGGGTACGGACAACTATAAATGAAAAAGGCTGAGAAGCCTGACTATCTACCAGATCCTGCCGAGGCACAAGATCGTAGCTGAGGTAACAAGCTAAACGTCAAGTCCAAGCGGAACTACTAGCGAGGCCGACGCGTCTCTCGCAAAACATAAAATAAGCAAGCGTGAGTACAATTGTACTCAGCAAGACTTACATCGAACTAACTACATATGCATCATTATCAAAAGGGGTGGTGGAGTTTGATCGCAGCAAGCCAGCTTTGACTCGGTGGCTATCCCGACTACATTGCAAGTAACTCTTTTGAGGTGGCGCACACGAGTCCACATATTCACCATGGCAATACACCACTATGGACCCGCTCCGTCTCCCTACGAGAACGCCATCCATAGCACTCACGCTTATCTTGCGCATTTTAGAGTATCCACTTTCACTTGTCTATGAACTGATATAGGCAACCCGAAGTCCTTTTCGCGGACACGGCTATTCAATAGATCATATTAAACCCTGCAGGGTGTACTTCTTCACACGCTCTCACCACTTACCGCCGTTTACATCGACATGTACTCGGCAACCTTCAAGCGGAAGCCCAGCGTGGGTATCGCCACGGCCTACCTAAACACTCAAGTCCCTAGTCCAGGTTTATCGCCTATTCGGGTTCCATCCGCAGGAGTCCGCCGAGGTTTCCCATACAGCCCCGAGCGATGTGTGCAGGGTTCCCGAGATACCAAACGGGCACTCGGTACACCGGCCCACGGTGCCTACCGCAACACAACCCACCCTAAGGTCAGCATTAAATATGGCCCCAAAGATGCTACAAACACGAAACTACTTGCAACTCCGGACCGAGGACAAGGGTGGTCAAGAAGCCGAGAGGGTCCATGGGTTTGGGCCCAATGCGTGGTAGTAATCTGATCATGGGTCACAAACACGAACTCAGTTCTGAGGACGGCTGCAATGAGACAACCCACCATGTACTCCTACATGGCCTCTCACCGCTACCTTTACCAAATCGTGTTCACACACTTAGCTCACACACAACAGGACATGTTCATAACAATTCCAATTCATTCCCGATGAATCAGACCCGACTCAACTCTAAGCGATAGCAGGCATGACAAACAAACATAAATGAGTAGGCACAACATGGCTCAAACAATTCCTACTCATGCTAGTGGGTTTCATCTAATTCTTGTGGAATGACAGGTCATGCAAAGGATCAAGGGGTTCAGCTACAGCAAGTAACACATGAGTCGTTGTTGTCCTAATGCAGTAAAATAGAGCAGGAGCGAGAGAGTGGGATTGTATCGGAATGAACAAGGGGGTTTTGCTTGCCTGGCACTTCTGAAGATAATATAGTTCTTCGTCGGTGTCATCGAACTCATCGTCGGTACATCGTCTACCGGGAGGGGACAATTACCGGCAACCAAGAGAGAGCACAATCAATGCAGTGCACATTCACATGAATGACATGTCATATTAAGGTACTGAATTCACCTAATGCAATAATAATCCAAGTTAGTTGAAGTGGAGTTCTAACGAGGTTGAACTCCAACTCCAAATGCTATTTCATAAATTACCCTAATCATGATTCATCCTATTCAGTGAGGTTAACTTGCTCAAACATGCATGATCATGGCATAAACAGATTCTTCATATTTTTATGATCATTTTTCATATATAAATTATTTCCATCCGAGTTACGGTTGAATTTCTATGATTTATTGAAGTTTAGGGCATTTTCTGGAATTTCCTGAATTAAAATAATTCCAGAATATGATTATGGCGTCAGCACCACGTCAGGGTGACGTCATCAAGTCAACTGGGCGCCCCAGGTCAAACCCTGACCTGTGGGTCCCGAGTGTCGATGTCTAGCTAACTAAGCTCGCTTAGTTAATACTAATCTAACCTAATTAGCGGGCGGGCCCGCATGTCGATGAGGGAGAGGGGAGGTCAAACCGGCGGTGGGTCAACCCACGTCGGTCAGTGGTCGTGGCGCGGCGTTTAGCCGCCATTGGCGAGCCAGCCAGCGGCGCAAGTGAATTTTGCCATTCCGGCCACCAAATGGATCGGGAAAACATCTAGGAGGAGCTGGGAGGAGCCAAGCTCTTGGTGGAGTGGGTTGAGCTCGGGCGGTCGGAATCGGCGCCGGCGACCAAATCGGCGCGGCCGAGTTCGTGTTCACGGTTTTGGTGCTACGGGCACGGCGGGGCGAACGGCCCGGTGCTCTGACCTCGGGATCTCGGTGGGCACCGAGGTATGCTCAAAACAGGCGAGGGCTCTGTGGCCATGACAACGACATGGCATGGCGGCGGCGAGCTCTTGGGTCAGCGAAACAACGGCTAGAGCGGCTAATCGACATGGGAGGAAGAGGGAGCGGTTCAGCGGCTCACCGTGAGTCCAGCGAGCGCGAGGGCGAGGCCGGGACTCTGTGGCGGTGAATCGAGCAGCGGCGGCCGTGGTCGGGGAAGAAGCAGCATCATCTTGGGGCATCCGGGCTTGATGGGTCGGCGTGGAGGGGCTTGGGGTCCCATGGAGCTCGTGGCGTATCGAGAGAGGTAAGGGGAGGCGGTGGCGCGAGGGCAGCGAGGGGCGGCGACAATGGCCTCGGTCCCGGGCGAGAGAGAGGGGCGGAGGAGAACACGGAGAGGAGAGAGCGAGGGGTCCAGGGGTCGGGAGGCGCGTGGTGACACATGGAGGCGTCCCGGCGGGGGGGCCGCAGCAGCCAGGCGGAGGTGGCCGTCGGCATCGCCCGGCCTTCACACGCCTCGCCTCTGCCTTACGAGCAGAGGAAGACGATGGCGGTGGGGTAGGTGGGCTGGGCTGGCCAACTGGCCGGCCAGCCAGGGGGGGAGGAGGAGGTTGGGCGGTTCGGGCACCTGGTAGGTGGGCTGCGCAGTAATCGCAGTCAGTTCTCTCTCTCTATTTTTATTTATTTCTGTTTTCTATTTTACATTTGTTTTAGTTTAGTAAAATACTAAACCATTTAAATAAATCCTGAAAATAATTGTGGCCATTAACTGAATTATTACAGAGGCCCTTAACTGATTTTCAGAATTGTTGGAGCATTTAAAATATTAATAGTATTTAAATGCCCCAATTCAAATACAATATGGTTTATTCAAAATCCAAAATGTCTTGGAAAATATCCATCACCTCTGGATATGGTTTTCACCTTTTCCATTAATCATGAACATTTTGCAAACCACTTTGGGTTCTTTGAAGATATTTTGAAGTTGAACCTATTTGAATTGTTTTAGTGCTAGGGCTAGGTCATCCCCATTTCAAATTTCATGGAAATTAAACATGATGCATGGATGCAATGCTACTAGCTACAAAACAAGCTCTAGGGCTGATCTGGGGCTGTGACAGCTCACCCCCACTAAACAAGAATCTCGCCCCGAGATTCAAGACGTGAGGTAAGAGGAAAAAGGGAAGTCACAACTATCACAATCTTCATGATCCATTTGCCTTTCTCGAAGATGTTGATTCATTCCATCATCTTGGTCTTGACGTCTTCGAGATCTTCACCCGACACGACAACAGAAAGAAAGGGGAAACCCTACATGATTCGATCTTCTCGAGGATTAAGTAAACATGATCAACTCACGGACTGAGATGGTGACACATCTCGAGTTGAGGCACAAAATACATCGAAAGAGATGGGAGAACAACAACGGGGTTTGATTGGTGGCAACAATTCCATGCTTAGAAAGATGGTGGATGGTGTCAAGGTGGTGATAAAATATTTGCCATGATTCAATAGCGGGGCACCTCAGGGGAGGTGACGCGAGGAACTATTCCCTTAAGTGGCAAAAAGAATTACTTTTGATCCATAGATCATTGGAACCCTTTATACCAGCCTGAGACAATCACAAGCGTTTATTTGGTGGAATGCGAAGGAATGGTACACCCGGACTAGAATGGATGATGTGGACTACCTTGTTGAAGACAACGCAATGGATGATTTTTGCTTATCATCGGAGGTGGAGGGGGCCTAGGGTAAGTCCACTTTTGAAAATGAACCTGGACAAGAATTACTAAGAAGGCAGCCCATAGTGAAATGGCACAAGGACGGTGCAAGCTGGGAACGAAATGCAACTGTTGGAATGTTCCAACCATCATATCCGCCTGAGATTCAGATCTGGTTGGTGTTAGGATATTTCAGACTCATCATGTCTGAAAAGGAAAGGTTGCAACACAATTCGACGAGATGGCGTTGCGAGATTCTCGGGATATGAACTACGATAGCAAGCTCCAAAACATGAGCTGGTTTTGCTACAAACATGTGAACACACTGTCCTAGACAAGCATGACCACATAGTAGTCTTATTATCAAACACTACCGAGTTCAGGTTGGGAATCATCATCGAGGATAACGAAGTCTTGTGCATGACCTAGGATTTACACAACAATTCCTTTTCCTTGAACAAATCAATCAGTGGCTTGGTGTGCTATGGAATTCATATGAAATGAAGATGATCAGTCTATCATGCCATAGAATACTTCGCACGTGCATGACTGACTTGGGATGATTCCAGAGGAAACAAAACAAACCTTTCTCATTTTCATGGCGGCAACTTACACCTAAAGCACATGAATTGAGGAAGTCACTCCTTCCATCCAAGCATAGGCTTAATGAGCGGATCACGAAGGCATTGCTTACACAAGTTTCCAATACTAGGTTGATGCTCAACATGACTCATGGGGAGACAAAATGCTCTTGGCGGGCTCAACAAAGAACTCATCGAATTTCCATATCATTTGGACTTCCACCATCATGTGAACACGGTGATAGCATTGGTCGGACCAAAAGATATAATGGTGTATGCTCGAGGATCAACCACGAGTAAGACAACATTACGAATATCGTTGGTTCTGATTTGACTTGACAATGGCCCATACTCAAATCAAAGAATTGGTAGGACAATAGGTCCAACAACTGATCACGAGGACCAATCGATGAAGATATCATCTTTCTTCAACACACACTACACAAGAATATCCCTTTGGATCGAACTAAGTTAGGCAAGCTTTTATCTTCCAACTCTCCAAGTTGTTGTGTGGCTCAACCAACTAGCTCAGGGATATCCATCACAGATTCTTGGAGAAAGGGTGGTCCACAAGGAACCAACTTGATCACGAGCCCAACATAACAGTCAGGAAACAACCCGGTAACACTCCCAAGAAGATATTGGAAAGTCACGAACCACCGATATGTTACTAAGCTCGAGAGCAGTCTTGCTTTTGAGGGCAAGACGATATTATCAAATGAGTGAGGACTTGACAAGATTCTAACTCATCAATCGAAGAGTGCACCGAAAATAAGGACTAGGTAGCACGATCAATCTTAGGATGATGGTTTAATAACCAACACGCTAAGAAGGAGGATATTGTCCATTAGCTACCAAGCAACAAGTTGCTCGGAGTGTTTATTTCACACATCACAATTCACTTGTCGGCATTCCGGTTGCATCAACACGGAACCGAGGAATGAATAATGATGGCGAGAAGTACCACTGCGTCAAGGATTCCTAAGAGGTTGTGCAACCCCCATGACATTCTTGACATAAGATGGCAATACTTCAGGGTAGAACAGAACAAAAGCTGGATTGGCATTTTGATCTGCGGAATACAACTGCTTTGACCCAATCCCGGATATGGATGAGGTACTGGAGTTTGTTTCTCCTAGTCATTCCGGAATAGAATGACTTGACAAACCATAGGAGTAAAGGCATCGATGAACTCGAATGCACCCATACCCTTGGTTATCAACTGATAGAGGATGGTCGAGGTACAACTAAAGAAAGCAACTCAAAGGAACCTATAATTTTCTGAGTTGTGGATGCACAGATTAGTATGTCGAACGAAGCTCAACATTTCTTCCGGATAATCCATGCAGAAAAGTAGAACTGGCAGAGTCACAATATGGATGGAGTACTCCTCAAGAGCACTCTTACCGTGATGTGTTGGTTCAAAAAGGAACTTCTGCCATAAGCGGTTCGTAGTATTTGGAAGAAGGAAATACCACGGGCCTCGAGAACTATCGCGAGGTTACTAATATCCTAAAGGCACTAGCAAATACTAACAACATGAAGTAAGTAGGGTGGATCTCGGGTTCAGAAACTCAGGAGTAGAATACCTACTACTAAATGGCATCACGGGATGCTTCCGAAAATGATGGCCAGAATCATCACACTAGGGATACAAAAGCATTGCTAAATTGCTAGGTGACTTCCTAAACATCTAGGGTCATAATAATAGTTCCAACATATATGTCAAGGCAATAAATTACCCCAACGCACCGGTTAGTGTGCTTATTCTGACCAAAAGGTCATCGGGAACGGAAGGAAAGAATTTGCAAATGCATCAGACTATTTAGAGACCTGGGATGACTCGGACAGCATAACGGCTGTAAATGCTCAAAATGATTTGAGACATCCTGCAAGAATGGTGGCATAACCACTCAACAACATCATAACAAGATTCTGAGATCAACAGTTATCATTCAGAAATAGTAGGAACCGAACTGGGGATTAAAACCAACAATCTTAAAGGTCTATGGATTAGTAACACGTCATCCTAATAGATAGATGAGAGGCCTAGTTCTTAAACCCCGTAGAAGAGAAGAGGATGACTCAGATCAAAAGGCCATGAGGTAAAGGAGTAAAAAGAGCCTTACGTTCCCTTCCACAATCAATTCCCTTACATAACTAAAGCATTTCTAGACACAACTTGACCAGTTTGGCTTGGTAATCCTCTGAGTGGTCGCTCGATACCAACGCTGTCAGGACCCGATCCTAAGTCACACCGATCTAGCATGTAACACATCATATCACTTTGCGGCCTCACGCACGGTATTCCCAGGTGTCGCCTTACCATGGCGGGACCGTTTGCGTCTTTTGGCTCACGTATATGATAGTGTCGCTAGCATCCATATGACAAAGAACCGGGCCGACATGGCTAGTCGTGAACCCAAAGCGGCGCTAACCTATGGGGACAGGCATACATGAATCACATCGAGCATGTCGGTCATCAGCGTATATATTCGGGCTGTAGCACTGGCTATGAGGACTCCGGTATCCCGGCTGTAGCAGGCTAGGCAGGACTCGAATAACACCGCGTGACATTTCCCGAAGGGATGTACATAGGAACAAGTGAAACACATGCCGGCAGATCAAGTGTCCAAGCGGTAGTCTTTGGGCTAGCAGGACTCCGTGAACCGGGCTGTAGCGGACTACTATCGCTCGGAGGCACGAGACTACATTTCCCCATATGAGAGGCTGCCAAGGATAAACAACTAGTTTGTCGGATCCCACACATACCAAGCATTTCAAACATACACACAATATGCTCAATATGTGTAAAACAACGTGGCATCACAACATAACTCTCGACTCAGATATTATTCATTAGGCTCCAAGAGCGAGATATTACAAACATGGGTCTCATGACCCAACACTCGAGCATACAAGCCAAAGCACAAGCGGAAGCTAAACATGTGCAGGTACAGATAACTATAAATGAAAAAGGCTGAGAAGCGACTATCTACCAGATCTGCCGAGGCACAAGATCGTAGCTGAGGTAACAAGCTAAGCGTCAAGTCCAAGCGGAACTACTAGCGAGGCCGCGTCTCTCGCAAAACATAAAATAAGCAAGCGTGAGTACAATTGTACTCAGCAAGACTTATCGTAACTAACTACATATGCATCATTATCAAAAGGGGTGGTGGAGTTTGACTGCAGCAAGCCAGCTTTGACTCGGTGGCTATCTGAACTACATTTGCAAGTAACTCTTTTGAGGTGGCGCTGCGAGTCCACATATTCACCATGGCAATACACCACTATGGACCCGCTCCGTCTCCCTCACGAGAACGCCATCCATAGCACTCACGCTTATCTTGCGCATTTTAGAGTATCCACTTTCACTTGTCTATGAACTGATATAGGCAACCCGAAGTCCTTTTCCGGACACGGCTATTGAATAGATCATATTAAACCCTGCGGGTGTACTTCTTCACACGCTCTCACCACTTACCGCGTTTACGACATGTACTCGGCAACCTTCAAGCGGAAGCCCAGCGTGGGTGTCGGCCACGGTCTACCTAAACACTCAAGTCCCTAGTCCAGGTTTATCGCCTATTCGGGTTCCATCCGAGGAGTCCGCCGAGGTTTCCCATACAGCCCGAGCGTTGTGTGCGGGGTTCCCGAGATACCAAGCGGGCACTTTCGGTACACGAGGCCACGGTGCCTACCGCAACACAACCCACCCCTAAGGTCAGCGTTGCGTGCGGCCCCAAACATGCTACAAACACTAGAAACTACTTGCAACTCCCTGGATGAGGACAAGGGTGGTCAAGAAGCCGAGAGGGTCCATGGGTTTGGGCCCAATGCGTGGTAGTAATCTGTATCATGGGTCACAAACACGAACTCAGTTCTGAGGGCGGCTGCAATGAGACAACCCACCATGTACTCCTACATGGCCTCTCACCGCTACCTTTACCAAATCGTGTTCACACACTTAGCTCACACACAACAGGACATGTTCATAACAATTCCAATTCATTCCCGATGAATCAGACCCGACTCAACTCTAAGCGATAGCAGGCATGACAAACAAACATAAATGAGTAGGCACAACATGGCTCAAACAATTCCTACTCATGCTAGTGGGTTTCATCTAATTCTTGTGGAATGACAGGTCATGCAAAGGATCAAGGGTTCAGCTACATGCAGCAAGTAACACATGAGTCGTTGTTGTCCTAATGCAGTAAAATAGAGCAGGAGCGAGAGAGTGGGATTGTATCGGAATGAACAAGGGGTTTTGCTTGCACAGCACTTCAAGATAATATAGTTCTTCATCGGTGTCATCGAACTCATCGCGGTACATCGCTCTCCGGGAGGGACAATTACCGGCAACCAAGAGAGAGCACAATCAATGCAGTGCACATTCACATGAATGACATGTCATATTAAGGTACTGAATTCACCTAATGCAATAATAATCCAAGTTAGTTGAAGTGGAGTTCTAACGAGGTTGAACTCCAACTCCAAATGCTATTTCATAAATTACCCTAATCATGATTCATCCTATTCAGTGAGGTTAACTTGCTCAAACATGCATGATCATGGCATAAACAGATTCTTCATATTTTTCTGATCATTTTTCATATATAAATTATTTCCATCCGAGTTACGGTTGAATTTCTATGATTTATTGAAGTTTAGGGCATTTTACGGAATTTCCTGAATTAAAATAATTCAGAATATGATTATGGCGTCGACACCACGTCGAGGTGGCGTCATCAAGTCAACTGGGCGCCCCAGGTCAAACCCTGACCTGTGGGTCCCAGTGTCGATGTCTAGCTAACTAAGCTCGCTTAGTTAATACTAATCTAACCTAATTAGCAGGCGGGGCCCGCATGTCAGTGAGGGAGAGGGGGAGGTCAAACCGGGCAGTGGGTCAACCCACGTCGGTCAGCGGGTCAGCGGGCGCCGGCGTTTAGCCGCCGGCGAGCCCGACGCGGCGGCGCAAGTGAATTTTGCCATTCCGGCCACCAAATGGATCGGGGAAAACATCTAGGAGGAGCTGGGGAGGAGCCGAAGCTCTTGGTGGAGTGGGTTGAGCTCGGGGCGGTCGGAATCGACGCCGGCGACCAAATCGGCGGCGGCCGGAGTTCGGGTGTTCACGGTTTTGGTGCTACGGGGCACGGCGGGGCGAACGGCGTGGTGCTACGGCCTCCTGGGATCTCGGTGGGCACCGAGGTATGCTCAAAAATGGGCGAGGGCTACTGTGGCCACGACAACGACATGGCATGGCGGCGGCGAGCTCTCGGGTCCGGCGGAAACAACGGCTAGAGCGGCCAATCGACATGGGAGGAAGAGGGAAACAGTTCAGCGGCTCACCGTGAGTCCAGCGAGCGAGAGGCGAGGCCGGGACGCTCTGTGGCGGTGAATCGAGCAACGGCAGCCGTGGTCGGGGAAGAAGCAGCGCATCATCTTGGGGCATCCGGGCTTGATGGGTCGGCGTAGAGGGGCTTGGGGTCCGGGCGGAGCTCGTGGCGTGTCGGAGAGGTAAGGGGAGGCGGTGGCGCGAGGGCAGCGAGGGGCGGCGGCGGCGCACGGTCCGGCGAGAGAGGCGGAGGAGAGAGAACACGGAGAGGAGAGAGCGAGGGGTCGGGGGTCGGGGAGGCGTGGCGACACATGGGCGTCCGGGGCGGGGGACGCAGCAGCCGAGCGGGAGGTGGCCGTCGGCATCGCCCGGCCTTCGCCCGCCTCGCCTCTGCCTTCAGCGGAGGAAGGCGATGGCGGTGGGGGTAGGTGGGCTGGGCTGGCCAACCGGCCGGCCAGCGAGGGAGGAGGAGGTTGGGCGGTTGGGGCCTGTAGGTGGGCTGCTTGTAATGGCGGCAGTGCTTCTCTCCTCTCTCTATTTTTATTTATTTCTGTTTTCTATTTTCTGTTTGTTTTAGTTTAGTAAAATACTAAACCATTTAAATAAATCCTGAAAATAATTGTGGCCATTAACTGAATTATTACAGAGGCCCTTAACTGATTTTCAGAATTGTTGGAGCATTTAAAATATTAATAGTATTTAAATGCCCCAATTCAAATACAATATGGTTTATTCAAAATCCAAAATGTCTTGGAAAATATCCATCACCTCTGGATATGGTTTTCACCTTTTTCCATTAATCATGAACATTTTTGCAAACCACTTTGGGTTCTTTGAAGATATTTTGAAGTTGAACCTATTTGAATTGTTTTAGTGCTAGGGCTAGGTCATCCCCATTTCAAATTTCATGGAAATTAAACATGATGCATGGATGCAATGCTACTAGCTACAAAACAAGCTCTAGGGCTGATCTGGGGCTGTGACACCGTGCCCCCGAGCACCTCCGCCTCGCGTAGTAGCTCCGACATGCTCCTGCTGCCCTTTAGGTGCTGCCTAACACCTCCGTTCACTCGCTGCCATGAAGCAGCAAGACCACCAGCCAGCGGCGCTAGCCGAAGCTCCGCCGCCGCTGTCGTCCTTGCCGTCGCCGCTGTAGTCCACCCCGGCACCACCCACGGCCACCAACCGATGTTCCTCGACGCGCTGCATCCATAGAGCCCAGCCGCGCGAGCTCTCTTCGCCGGAGATGGCCGGACGAGGAGCGCCACCGCGTCCTGCTTAGCACCGGCGGCTAATCGCCGGTTAGCCCACGTGGCAGTCATTAGATTAGGAGCTAACTAACCCTGTTAGTCTAACACCTGACGCTGACAGTGGGACCCACTTGTTAGTTTACTGCTTAACAAAAATTATTAGATTAGTTATTTAATTCAGTGGGCCCACGTCGGCTTTGATCGTCTTGGCGTGGATGTTGACTGACCCACATGTCTGCGGACCTGCACAACATCAGTGTCATCGACCGATGGTCCCCACTGGTCGAGGTTTTACCCGGACGATGCCCGTTGACCTGCTGATGTCATGATGATGTCGGTCGACGATAATGCCTTTTCTGGATTTATTCTTATTCAGAAAAATCCAGAAAATTGCTTAAACTTCTAAAATTCATAGTAATTCAACTGTAACTCCAAATCAAATAAGTTATATATGAAAAATGATCAGAAAATTCTAATCTATCCATCTGTACCATTTTCATGCATGTTGGAAAAACTTATGGCTGCTGTTTAGGCCAAATCATTTAAATGGCATTTGAATAATCACATATGGAGTTTGAATTTGAATCTTGTATTCAAACAAACTTCATTTAATCTGTTGCTAGTTGCATTAGCTCAAATCACAGCATATTGCCATGTCATGATCATGCATCATATTGTGCATTGCATTGATTGTGTTCTTCCTTGTTTGCCGGTGTATCCCCTCTCGATAGGCGTGGTTACGGCGATGAGATCGATGACACCGATGAAGAGATATAATATCTTGATGAGTGCGAGCAAGCAAAACCCCCTTGTTCATTCTGATACAATCCCACTCTCTCGCTCCTGCTCTCTTTTACTGCATTAGGACAACAACGAATCATTTGTTACTTGCTGCGGTAGTTGAACCCCTTATCCTCTGCATGACCTGTCATTGCCACAGTAAATAGATGAAACCCACTAGCATGAGTAGGAGTTGTTTGAGCCCTGATGTGCCTACTCATTCATGCTTGTTTATCATGCCTGTTACTGCTTAGAGTTGAGTCAGGTCTGATTCATCGGGGATGAATTGGAATGGTGTGTGAACATGTCCTACTATTGAGAGCTAAGTGTGTGAACACGATTTGGTAAAGGTAGCGGTGAGAGGCCATGTAGGAGTACATGGTGGGTTGTCTCATTGAAGCCGTCCTCAGGAACTGAGTTCTGTGTTTGTGATCCATGAAACAGTTACTACCACGCATTGGGACCGAAACCAATGGACCCTCTCGGCTTCTTAACCACCCTTGTTCTCTGTCCAGGAGTTGCAACTAGTTTCTGGTGTTTGTAGGATATGTGTTGGAGGCCGTGCGTAGCGCTGACCCTAGGGGTGGGCTATGATGCAGTAGATACACCGTGGCACGGTGTACCGAATGCCCATTTGATATCTCGGGAACCCTGCATACATCGTTCGGGGCCATATGTGGAAACCTCGGCCGGACTCCATGCAGATGGAACCTGAATAGGCGATAAACCTGGACTAGAGACTTGAGTGTTTAGGTAGGCTGTAAGTGGTGAGAGCGTGTGTGAAGAAGTACACCCCTACAGGGTTAACATCATCTATTCGAATAGCCGTTTCCGCGGTAAAGGACTTCTGGGTTGCCTATAACAGTTCATAGACAAGTGAAAGTGGATACTCTAAAATGCGCAAGATAAGCGTGAGTGCTATGGATGGCGTTCTCGTAGGGAGACGAGGGCGGATCCATAGTGGTGTATTGATATGGTGAATATGTGGACTCGTATGCCACCTCAAAAGAGTTACTTGCGATGTAGTTCGGATAGCCACCGAGTCAAAGTTGGCTTGCTGCTGTTAAACTCCACCACCCCCTTTGTTGATACCGATGCATATGTAGTTAGTTCTGATGTAAGTCTTGTTGGGTACATTTGTACTCATGTTTGCCTATTTTATGTTTTGCAGAGAGATGTCAGTCTCGCTAGTAGTTCCGTGTGGACTTCGACGTTTAGCTTGTTACCTCAGCTACGATCTTGTGCCCTCGGCAGGATCTGGTAGATAGTCAGGCTTCTCAGCCTTTTTCATTTATAGCTGTCTGTACTCAGACATGTTAAGCTTCCGCATGTGTTTGACTTGTATGCTCTGAATGCTGGGTCGAGAGACCCATGTTTGTAATATCTCGCTCCTCGGAGCCTAATGAATAAATAGTTGAGTCATAGAGTTATGTTGTGATGCCATGTTGTATTTACACATATCGAGCGTATTGTGTGTATGTTTGAAATGCTTGGTATGTGTGGGATCCGACAATCTAGTTGTTTATCCTTGGCAGCTTCTCTTATGGGGAAATGTAGTCTAGTGCTTCCTTGAGCCATAGTAGTCCGCTACAGCCCGGTTCACCGAAGTCCTGCTAGCCCAGCACTATTGCTCAGGACGCTTGAGTGGTCGGCATGTGTTTCACTTCGTTCTGTATACATCCCTTCGGGAAATGTCACGCGTGACATCCGAGTCCTGCCTAGCCTGCTACAGCCCGGGTTCTCGAGTCCTGTTAGCCCAGTGCTACAGCCCGGATTCACACGCTGACAATCGACATGCTCGGTTGATTCATGTATGCTGTCCCCATGGGTTAGTGCCGCTTTGGGTTCACGACTAGCCATGTCGGCCCGGTTCTCTGTCATATGGATGCTAGCGACACAATCATATCGTGAGCCAAAAGGCATAAACGGTCCCGGCCATGGTAAGGCGACACCCGTGGGAATACCGTGCGTGAGGCCGCAAAGTGATATGAGGTGTTACCGGCTAGATCGATGTGACTTGGAATCGGGGTCCTGACACGCGCGCCCCTACCTCGTGAGCACCTCGTGTGCCCTCCGGACTCTGTTTTCTTGCACGATACGTATCTTGGTCGGTAAAAATTCATTATATATTCTCCCGAAGGTTTTGACTCTCGTATCACACAAATATCCTCTATTTTTGTTTCGAGTTGTTGCTGCTGCAGATTAGAGCAAGATGTCTTCTCAAGAGTCAGTCGGGGAGAGCCGGGTATCTAACCCAGCACCAGAACCAAGGGCAAACAACGATGCTGACCACTTTGGGCCAGCAACGGAGCAAGAGATGGAGGCTGACCTGATGCGGGTAGATGCCATGGAAGATCAAGAAGTCACCTCTCGCCTCTGAGCTGGGTTTACGATGGGGGAACTACAGAGCTCAGCTATTCCAAACTTGGTTATCCCTTCCAATGTTAGATTTCTTTCTTATGAAAATATTAGGAGGAGTGTCTCTTGTTCTCCCGCAGCTATGCAACACCCTTGGGTGCAAGGATCTTAGCCGTTACAGGAAAGCTTCGCAAGGAAATAATGGACCTCAAGCAGCAAGTCAATAAGCTCGAGGAGGAGAACCGTATCTTGAGGGGAATCATCGCCAAGAATATTACACCAACAACAAAGAAGGAGACATAATCACATGGGTATGGGCACTCCTCTTGGCAACTGCTAAGCTTGGGGGAGGTGCCCCGGTATCGTAACACAATCACAACTCCTATCTTTACCGTTTTTCTTAGTTCGATCCTATTAGTAGTATCTTGATTTAGTAGAATAAAGTCATGGCATGATCTGGTTTTGAGTTTTGCTTTATGATCCCTCTATGTAATCGAGTCTGTGAGCTATATAATAAAGATTAGTGTTGAGTCAAGGGCTTGATTATTTTGCCATGATCTTGGGTGAATAAAAGAAAAAAATATAAAAAGAAACAAAGAGTTCATATTGATCTTATTGAAAGTAGTGACTTCACATAGAAAGAGTATGATGATTAAAAGTTGTTGGGAGTTGGCAAATATAGCTTTGGTCATTGTTGCAAATAATAGGAAGTAATAAGGAAAGAGAGGTTTCACATATAGATATATTATCATTGACATCTTTTATGATTGGGAGCACTCATTAAAATATGACATGCTAAAGAGTTGAGGTTGGACAAGGAAGACAACATAATGAGTTATGTTTTCTTACATCTGAGATAAAGTATGTTGTCATGGATCCTCTAACATGTTGAGCTTGCCTTTCCCCCTCATGCTAGCCAAATTCTCAGCACCAAGTAGAGATACTACTTGTGCTTCCAAATACCCTTAAACCAGTTTTGCCATGAGAGTCCACCATATCTACCTATGGATTGAGTAAGATCCTTCAAGTAAGTTGTCATCGGTGCAAAGCAATAAAAATTGCTCTCTAAATATGCATGACTTATTAGTGGAGAGAAAATAAGCTTTGTACGAACTTGTTGTGGAAGTAATAAAAGCGACGGACTGCATAATAAAAGCCCACATACAAGGGGCAATATAAAGTGACGTTCTTTTGCATTAAGATTTTGTGCATCAACCCTAAACGCGCATGACAACCTCTGCTTCCCTCTGCGAAGGGCCTATCTTTTATTATTATCCTCTACCTTATGCAAGAGTCACGGTGATCTTCACCTTTCCTTTTTCATTTTATCCTTTGGCAAGCTCAGCATGTTGGAAAGAACATGATATATATATATATATATATATATATATATATATATATATATATATATATATCTAGTTGGATGTAGGGAGCATGAATTGTTATTGTTGACATTACCCTTGAGGTAAAAGGTTGTGGGGCAAAACTATAAGCCCCTATCTTTCTCCGTGTCCGATTAAAACTCCGTAACCACAAGTATTGCGTGAGTGTTAGCAATTATGAAGGACTAAGTGATAGTTGAGCATGTGGACTTGCTTTTAAGCTCTGACATAGACTCTTTCCGATGTTATGATAAATTGCAAATGCTTCAATGACTGAGGTTATAATTTGTTGGTGCTCAATAAGGTTTCTGATTCATACTTTTGCATTGTGAAAAGATCATCATTTGAACATAAGTAATCATATGACAAAATCTATATATGTTGTTGTTATGAAAATAATCATGATGCCTTCATGTCCGTATTTTATTTTTATCGACGCCTCTACCTCTAAACATGAGGACATGTTTATTGTTATCGGCTTTTCGCTTGAGGACAAGCGAGGTCTAAGCTTGGGGGAGTTGATATGTCCATTTTGCATCATGCTTTTATATCGATATTTATTGCATTATGGGCTGTTATTTCACGTTATGTCACAATACTTATGGCTATTCTCTCTTATTTTACAAGGTTTACATGAAGAGGGAGAATGCCGACATCTGGAATTCTGGGCTGGAAAAGGAGCAAATACTGGAGACCTATTCTGCGCAACTCCAAAAGTCCTGAAACTCCACGGAATATCTTAAAATAAATAAAGAAAAATCGTAGCCAAAGATGAAGGCCGGGGGCCCACCACCGCTCACGAGGGGGGCGCGCCCCCACCGCCCCTCACCTCGTGGGCCCCTGATGGCTCTCGATGTCCATCTTCTCCTATATGAAGTCTTTCGATGAGAAAAAACATTAAGCAACCTTTCGGGATGAGACTCCGCCGCCACGAGGTGGAACCTTGGGGAACCAATCTAGGGCTCCGGCAGATCTGTTCTGCCGGGGACACTTCCCTCCGAGAGGGGGAAATCATCACCATCGTCATCACCAACGCTCCTCTCATCGGGAGAGGGAAATCTCCATCAACATCTTCACCAGCACCATCTCATCTCCAAACCCTAGTTCATCTCTTGTATCCAATTCTTGTCTCCAAGTCCGGGATTGGTGCTAGTAGGTTGCTAGTAGTGTTGATTACTCCTTGTAGTTGATGCTAGTTATTTTATTTGGTGGAAGATCATATGTTCAGATCCTTTATGAATATTATTACCCCTCTGATTATGAACATGAATATGCTTTGTGAGTAGTTACGTTTGTTCCTGAGGACAAGGGAGAAGTCTTGCTATTAGTAGTCATGTGAATTTGGTATTCGTTCGATATTTTGATGAGATGTATGTTGTCTAGCCTCTAGTGGTGTTATGTGAACATCGACTACATAACACTTCACCATTATTTGGGCCTAGAGGAAGGCATTGGGAAGTAATAAGTAGATGATGGGTTGCTAGAGTGACAGAAGCTTAAACCCTAGTTTATGCGTTGCTTCGTAAGGGGCTGATTTGGATCCATATGTTTCATGCCATGGTTAGGTTTACCTTAATACTTTTGTTGTAGTTGCGGATGCTTGCAATAGAGGTTAATCATAAGTGGGATGCTTGTTCAAGTAAGAACAGCACCCAAGCACCGTTCCACCCACATATCAAATTATCAAAGTACCGAATGCGAATCATATGAACGTGATGAAAACTAGCTTGACGATATTCCCATGTGTCCTCGGGAGCGCTTTACCTATTATAAGAGTCTGTCCAGGCTTGTCCTTTGTTACAAAAAGGATTGGGCCACCTTGCTGCACTTTGTTTACTTTTGTTGCCTGTTGCTCTTACAATTTATCTTATCACAAAACTATCCGTTACCACTTATTTCAGTACTTGCAGAGAATACCTTGCTAAAAACCGCTTATCATTTCCTGCTGCTCCTCGTTGGGTTCGACACTCTTACTTATCGAAAGGACTACGATAGATCCCCTATACTTGTGGGTCATCACCAGTCCCATGCTTTATGCAAATCAAATCAAAATAATTGTAAACAAAACTCCCCCGGGACTGTTGTTAGTTGGAGGCACTCGTTGTTTCGAGCAAGCCATGGATTGATGCTTGTTGGTGGAGGGGGAGTATAAACTTTACCATTTTGTTTGGGAACTGCCTATAATGTGTGTAGCATGGAAGATATCGCCATCTCTTGGTTGTTATGTTGATAATGAAAGTATGCCGCTCAAAATATAATTTATCTCTATTTCAAAACTGAGCTCTGGCACCTCTACAAATCCCTGCTTCCCTCTGCGAAGGGCCTATCTATTTACTTTTATGTTGAGTCATCACCCT
Source organism: Aegilops longissima (assembly GCA_021605205.1). Classification (NCBI taxonomy): domain Eukaryota; kingdom Viridiplantae; phylum Streptophyta; class Magnoliopsida; order Poales; family Poaceae; genus Aegilops; species Aegilops longissima. The sequence continues at coordinate 681,893,173 of CM038679.1, forward strand.
CTTATTAAAAAGCGCCAGCTGGAGAGCACCGCTGTCATTTGCATCCATTACTATTAATCTACATTGGGTATGACTATGATTGGATCTCTTTTACCATGAATTACAATGTCTAGTCAGTCCTTGATCTTTAAAGGTGCTCTGCATTTATGTTTTGCAGTCTCAGAAAGGGCTAGCGAGATACCACCTTGTTATATCATATTATGATTGTTTTGGGAAAATGTTGTCATCCGAAATTTATTGTTATTGCTCGCTAGTTGATTATGCCATTGATTTGAGTAAACATGAGACCTAAGAGTTATTGTGAATATGGTTAGTTCATAATCTTTGCTGAAAACTTGAATGATGGCTTTACATATTTACAACAACAAGAGCAAATAGAGTTGTAAAAGTTTTTCTTTATCACTTTCAGTTTATCAACTGAATTGCTTGAGGACAAGCAAAGGTTTAAGCTTGGGGGAGTTGATACGTCTCCAACGTATCTACTTTTCCAAACACTTTTGCCCTCGTTTTGGACTCTAACTTGCATGATTTGAATGGAACTAACCCGGACTGACGCTGTTTTCAGCAGAATTACCATGGTGTTATTTATGTGCAGAAATAGAAGTTCTCGGAATGACCTGAAACTTCACGGAGATTATTTTTGGAAAATATAAAAAATATTGGCGAAAGAATCAAGGCCAGGGGGCCCACACCCTTTCCACGAGGGTGGGGGGCACGCCTGCCCCCTGGGTGTGCCCCCTGCCTCGTGGGCCCCCCTAGAGCTCCACCGACCTCAACTCCAACTCCATATATTCATGTTTGGGGAGAAAAAATCAGAGAGAAAGATTCATCACGTTTTACGATACGGAGCCGCCGCCAAGCCCTAAACTCTCTCGGGAGGGCTGATTTGGAGTCCGTTCGGGGCTCCGGAGAGGGGAATCCGTCCCCATCGTCATCATCAATCATCCTCCATCACCAATTTCATGATGCTCACCGCCGTGCGTGAGTAATTCCATCGTAGGCTTGCTGGACGGTGATGGGTTGGATGAGATTTATCATGTAGTCGAGTTAGATTTGTTAGGGTTTGATCCCTAGTATCCACTATGTTCTGAGATTGATGTTGCTATGACTTTGCTATGCTTAATGCTTGTCACTAGGGCCCGAGTGCCATGATTTCAGATCTGAACCTATTATGTTTTCATGAATATATGTGAGTTCTTGATCCTATCTTGCAAGTCTATAGTCACCTACTATGTGTTATGATCCGGCAACCCCGAAGTGACAATAATCGGGACCACTCCCGGTGATGACTGTAGTTTGAGGAGTTCATGTATTCACTATGTGTTAATGCTTTGGTCCAGTACTCTATTAAAAGGTGGCTTTAATAGCCCTTAGTTTCCAATAGGACCCCGCTGCCACGGGAGGGTAGGACAAAAGATGTCATGCAAGTTCTTTTCCATAAGCACGTATGACTATATTCGGAATACATGCCTATATTACATTGATGAATTGGAGCTAGTTCTGTGTCACCCTATGTTATGACTGTTTGATACATCTCCAACGTATCTATAATTTTTTATTGTTCCACGCTATATTATATTCTGTTTTGGATGATTAACGGGCTTTATTATACAATTTTATATTATTTTTGGGACTAACCTATTAACTGGAGGCCCAACCCGAATTGTTGTTTTTTGCCTATTTCAGTGTTTCACAGAAAAAGAATATCAAATGGAGTCCAAACGGAATGAAACCTTTGGGAACGTGATTTTCGGAACGAACGTGATCCAGAGGACTTGGACCCTACTCATACGTCTCCAACGTATCTATAATTTTTTATTGCTCCATGCTACTTTATCTACTGTTTTGGACTATATTGGGCTTTATTTTCCACTTTTATATTATTTTTGGGACTAACCTATTAACTTGAGGCCCAGCCCAGAATTGCTGTTTTTTGCCTATTTCAGTTTTTCGAAGAAACGGAATATCAAACGGAGTCCAAACGGAATGAAACCTTCGGAAACGTGATTTTCTCACCGAACGTGATCCAGGAGACTTGGACCCTACGCCAAGGCACATAAGAGGCGGTCACGAGGGTGGGGGCGCCCCCCTGCCTCGTGGGCCCCCTATTGCTCCACCGACGTACTCCTTCCTCCTATATATACCTACGTATCCCCAAACGATCAGAACATGAGCCAAAAACCTAATTCCACCGCCGCAACTTCCTGTATCCATGAGATCCCATCTTGGGGCCTGTTCCGGAGATCCGCCGGAGGGGGGCATCCACCACGGAGGGCTTCTACATCATCACCATAGCCCCTCCGATGAAGTGTGAGTAGTTTACTTCAGACCTTCGGGTCCATAGCTAGTAGCTAGATGGCTTCTTCTCTCTTTTTGGATCTCAATACAGTGTTCTCCCCCTCTCTCGTGGAGATCTATTCGATGTAATCTTCTTTTTGCGGTGTGTTTGTTGAGATCGATGAATTGTGGGTTTATGATCCAGCTATCTATGAATAATATTTGAATCTTCTCTGAATTCTTTTATGTATGATTGGTTATCTTTGCAAGTCTCTTCGAATTATCCGTTTGGTTTGGCCAACTAGATTGGTAGTTCTTGCAATGGGAGAAGTGCTTAGCTTTGGGTTCAATCTTGCGGTGTCCTTACCCAGTGACAGAAAGGTTTGCAAGGCATGTATTGTATTGTTGCCATCGAGGATAACAAGATGGTTTTTTTTATCATATTGCATGAATTTATCCCTCTACATCATGTCATCTTGCTTAAGGAGTTACTCTGTTTTAACTTAATACACTAGATGCATGCGGGATAGCGATCGATGAGTGGAGTAATAGTAGTAGATGCAGAATCGTTTCGGTCTACTTGTCTTGGACGTGATGCCTATATACATGATCATACCTAGATATACTCTCTGTCAATTGCTCAACAGTAATTTGTTCACCCACCGTAGAATATCTATGCTCTTGAGAGAAGCCACTAGTGAAACCTATGGCCCCGGGTCTATTCTCATCATATCAATCTCCATCACTTTAATACTTGCTTTATTTTTACTTTGCATCTCTATACCAAAAATACCAAAAATATTATTTATCATCTCTATCAGATCTCACTCTCGTAAGTGACCTTGAAGGGATTGACAACCCCTAATCGCGTTGGTTGTGAGGAGCTATCATTTTGTGCAGGTACGAGGGACTTGTGCGTGGACTCCTACTGGATTGATACCTTGGTTCTCAAAAACTGAGGGAAATACTTACGCTACTTTGCTTCATCATCCTCTTCTCTTCGGGGAAATCCAACGCAGTGCTCAAGAGGTAGCAAGAAGAATTTCTGGCGCCGTTGCCGGGGAGGCTCACGCAAGAGCAGGTCAAGACTTGGACTCCTAACAACAAGCCACTTCTGGCACCGTTAAAGTCTACATACCAAGTACCCATCACAATCCATATCTCCCGCATTACATTATTTGCCATTTGCCTCTCGTTTTCCTCTCCCCCACTTCACCCTTGCCGTTTTATCCGCCCTTTTTCCGTTCGTCTTTTCATTTGCCTTGATGACTTACTTGGCTCGTTTTCTTGCTTGGTTGAAATAGTTGAGTATTTATTCCTAAACAGAGAAGCTAATATCTATGGATCCTCATCCGCTTGCCAATCTTTTTAAGAGATCCAATTTTGATGAACCAATTCCTAGTGATTTGGATGCACTAGATTATCTTTTATAAGCTTTTGCCTGAAATCCGTAAATCTGAAAATTGTGATGAAGTGCTTCATGACAGATCTTTGAATAAAAAGCATGATTGCAATGATTTTATCATAAATTCTATTGATGTAAATTATGCTAATAATATGCAAAACCCTAAGCTTGGGGATGCTAGTTTTGCTATGTCCAATAGTCATGGTTGGGGAGATTCTTCTTATGATCTTGAAAATTTATTTAAGCCCCGTGATGAATATAAGATTGATAATAGTGTTTGCAATAATATTGAAAGTGGTTTTGGAAGAGTGTTGTCGGGGAAGCTGATCGTGATCCACGAACACCTATGGGACCTGGCGGACCGAGTCCCTTGTGGTTCGGAGGGGGGCGGAGAATGCACAAAGAGCAGATCGAGATGATGCACACGAGCAGATTTACCCAGCTTCGGAGCTCTCCGGAGAGATAATACTCCTACTGCTGCTTGGTTGATTGTAATGTGTTCTTGCTAGGGAGCAATGGGAGCTACAAAACCTAGCCTGAGTGAGTGTAGTCTCGAATGAGTCGAATGAACCGAACGGAGCCGAACCCTTTCTTCGTTGCACATGGGCCTCCTTTTATAGGCTCAAGGGGTCACCACAGGTGGCAACGTAGTCGAGGGAAAAACAGGAAAAACAGTGGTTGGTACACCACTTTGTACAGTGTTCTATACCTAACTCTGACAGCAAGGGACAAGATCAATAAATGCTCGTCCCTGTCGCCTGAACAGTGCAACAGGGACCGTCAAGTGCGCCTCCGTTTGCCACGATGGTAGCTCGTCAGCGCCGCTTATCACTGCTCCCCGCTGGCTGCACAGCTCTTGACACGCGTGCCTGGAATAGCCCCATGGCGACACGTTGGCGGATGAGCTGGAGCGGAGATGAAGAGAGGTTGCCTGCCGCGGCAAGCACCTTGCCGCGGCTGGATCATTGTCGCGCTCGGGAGCTTGTCGCTCGCCAAGCCTTCCCGGCAAGCTCCTCTTGCCGGGGTCTTGTTTCCTTCGTGCCTTGAGTGGCCTTCCCGGCAAGCTCCTCTTGCCGGGGCCTTGAATACTTTGTTCTTGAATGGCTCCAAAGGAGCCATGGAGGACCTTGGCGGTCACTAGGCCAGCCCCTGCCGCTGGTGCTTGCGATTGCCAAGGCACGAGTTCGGGATACTAGGGTACCCTACTCTAGTACACCGGCAGAGCCCCGGGCTCGGGCCACACACGGCGCCGAGCTCATTGGGCCAGGCCCAATCTGACAGCAGACGGGCACGCGCCCTAGATCGCAGATTATTCGCCTCGGACCCACCACGTCCCCCACGAACGGCACGCTCCGGACGTGGCGTCGTGGGAGAGATCGTGGGGGCTTTCTTTAATGGGAAAGCGGAACGCCCGACCCCTCTCCCTCCTTATAAGCAGGGGAAACAGGGGCAGGACGCCCACTTGCCATTGCTGTCACATCAAAAACCACCGCCGCTCCCCCCTTCTTCTCAAGTCCAAAGAGAGCGACGCTCCGCCCCCTCCCCATTGCCACCGGCGCCACCAACGCCGTCGGATTCCTCCACCACCTCCGCCATGGCTCCGAAAGCCGACAAGGGCAAAGGGGTGAAGTCGGCCGAGGCGCAGCGGCTCGCGGCGCTGCGGAAGGAGCGGGCCCTCTTCGATCCCCTGCTCGACGCGAAGGAGATGCAAGAGCTGTATTACCTCTTCTGGTCGACGGAGACGCGGGCGCATCCGCGCACGAGGGTGATCTCCGCCGCCACATCCGAGAAGGTTTCCGTCGGGTACCCTTTCTTCGCGCTTTTCTTCCACTGCGGGCTCTGCCCGCCCTTTTCCGAATTCTTTTACGACGTCATGAACACATATGGCCTCCGCCTCCTTGATTTCACCCCCAACGCCGTCCTCACCATGGCAGTTTTCGCACACCTCTGCGAGAACTTTGTCGGGGTCCACCCAAATGTAGCACTTTTCCGCCATTACTTCATGCCCCGCGTAGAGAGAGGAGAGCCGCTTGCCGGAGGGATTGCATGGATCTCCAGGATCGGCAAGAAGGAAGCATATCTTGACGGAGAGCTGCGCAGCAAGTGGGAGGAGTGGAGAGCCGATTGGTGTTGGATTATAGAGGAGGACCCACAGCCTTTTACTGCCCTACGCCAAACTCCCATAGTGCGCGGCAACGATTGGAGCAACTTGGCACCGGAGGATGCCAAGTTGAAGATTGCCGTGACCCGGATCTTGCGCCTCAGGCATGCCGGGCTTACCGTAGGAGCTGTTGGCGCGGATTTCCTTCGCCGCTGCATTGCGCCCTTGCAGGAGAGGGGGAGGCCTGCTTGGGAGTTCCAAAACGCGGCATACATCATGAGGCTGCGTCCGGGCCTCAACTGGAACTTTACTGTCTTGGAGCTGGATGCCATGCTGCGGCAGCTGTTCAAGCCTGATGCAGATCACCCCGAGTGGTTCATGTTGCCGAGGGGAGTTGTCCCTTTGTGCAACAACTCGTCGCTTGACCGCATCCGCGCGATGATGCCGTTGTGCGATTCCCATGGAATCGTTCCAACTTGGCAGGAGCCCGCCGACGACATCGTGCAGCAGTTTTTCGACAACTTGGAAGAAGTGCCGACGAGCAGAAGTGGCTCACCCGCGACACCACCGAGCAAGAGATGGCGCTCATCGCCACAAGGTTGGAGGAGGCGGCAGAAGCTGCTGCCGCCGGCGTGTTTGGGTTCACTGTCGAGGAAGCAGAGGCAGCCGAGGCGGCAAGCCTTGCCGATCGAGAGGAGTTCGCCGGTGAGGAGGAGCAGGCCGAGCCCTACGCTGAACCGAACGAGCCTGTCGGGGGCGCCTCCCCTCCGCCGTCAAGTAGCTTGCCGCGGAAGGAGCCCGCGGCCCCGCTAAGAAGACGCCTCCGCAAGACCGGAGAAGGCGCGGGCGGCAGACGGGCCAACAACCGCCTCGCCCGCCCGACCGCGCTCCTCCGCGAGCAAGCATTGTGCTGGGAGCGCCTCATGACGCCACAAAGAACGGGAGCGGGCCTTCGAGCCGCTGCCCCGCACCCGCCAAGCGTCCGAGGGAGCCTACTCCTCCAGCTTGTCGCACTGGAGCGGAATTTGACTTCTCCGCCCTCAGCTCCGAGGAAGAAGAGGAAGAGTAAGATCTTGTCGCTGCTACTTGTGATTCTTCAATTTACTGCTTTGTCTTGTATCTGACTTGCTTCATTCTGAGCTCTTTCCTTTTTCAGGACGCTGGCTCAGAGGGCATCGAAGAGGGCCAAGACTCCGGTGGTTGTCGTCGAAGACGATTCCCCTGTGGTGACAGGAGGCGCGTCTGAGACCCCGTTGCCGGATCCGGCAACCCTTCTTCAGAGCAGCCCCCAGCACAGCCCCCAGCGTAAGTACTTGGTTTATTTCTTACGGTTAGGCGTGCATGGGTGCTTCTTCTTCACTGATATCTGACTTGTTGAATTGTGCAGCAGCAGAGCAGCCTCATTAGGAGGCCCCGGAAGTCACTCCTGAAGTCCTGTCTGCTTCAACTACGCCGCCAAGGGAGAAATCTCCGCCAAGGGAGCGCTCTCCGGCAAGGGAGGCCTCTCCGACAAGGGGAGCTTCTCCGACAAGGGGCAGTGCCGACGACTCTCCGGTGGTGGAGACCGCAGCTACAGATCCCATTGCAGATAATCTTCTTACTTGAAAATCTCCCTTGGGTTCTCTTTCTTCTGTTCTTCTCTTTGAACATTTGCTTGACTGTTCTTTCTTTCTCTGATCATCAGATCCATCTGCCGGGGAACCGATGGAGACCGAGGTTGCCGGCGAGGAGGACGCTCGCGGCAACAATGACGACGCCGCCAACATGGAGGAGGAGGCCGGCGCCGATAGGTCCGCCGGCGAGGAGGCCGCCAAGGCTGCTGGCGCAGAGGCTGGGGAGGGGTCTGGTGATCGCACTGACGGCCCTGAGGCCGCAGGAGCGCCAGGCGCTACGCCGACCGCCGATCCCTCCGCCACCGATGCAGCACCAGGCTCCGAAAAGCCCCAGCCTGGCGCCTACCTGAAGGCCGGCGACGGTGTCTTCATCAAGCTTCCGTGGGCGTCGAGCTCCAGGGCGCCGGTCGAGGGAGAGACCTTTGACGTGGAGCTGCTCGCCTCCGCTGGGCTGTCACTGGTTGACGTGCCAAGTAGCAGCAGTGGCGAGTCTGAGGAGGAGCAGCTGCTGAAGAAGCTGCTGTCGCTCTACCGCGCCCGACAAGCCAAGCTGGAGTCCAGGGAAGCACTTGTCGCGAGGGCGGGAGCTGACATGGAGAAGCGCGCAGAAGAGCTCCGGCGCGCCAACAAAGAGACTCTCCGGGACATAGCAGAAGCGCGGGAGCAACTTTCCGAAGAGCGCACGGCCTTCATCTTGGAGAAGGCCGAGGTCAAGGAGCAGCAAAGGCTCGCCGGCGAGAAGCTCTCTGCGCAAGAAGGTGAGCTGGCGCAGCGGAAGATCAACCTCGACAGCTACGAGGAAGATCTTGCCGCGCGCGAGCAATCAATTGGCGGAGCACTCAAGGAGGCAAAGGACGCCGCCGCGGCTGCTGAGGCCGCCAAGAAGGAATTGGAGATGAGGGTGGCGCAGCTGGAGGCCACCCTCCAGAAGAGCGGCGAGGAGGTCACCGGGCTGAAACGCGAGCGCGAGAAGGAGGCCTATACTCTTGGTGAGTTGCAGGGTCGTTTCGCCAAGAAGATCAAAGAGCTCGACGCCGCCAAGGACTCCAAGGCAGATCTGGAGCTGAAACTGACCACCTTGACGGAGACGCTGGACGGCGCCAAGGAGCGAGAAGCGGGCCTGTTGGAGAAGATCAAAGCCAACGAGGAGCTGCTGGCGAATGCCGTGACCGCCCAGAATACTCTCAGAGAGAGCGTGATGCACTGGACGGAGGGTCTTGTGGATACTGCAGCCGCCATCCACAATGAGTTGATGGAGCTGGGGATGGTGGACCTCGGGTACTCCACCGACGAGCGCCTTCAACCCAGCGCCAAGCTCAGCCTGTTCTTCAAAGGCTTGTTGACGGGTCTCCAACGGCTCCAGGAGGAGATCCCAAAGCAGCTGGCCGACGAGTCGCGCCAAATCTGCGTCGGGGCTCTCCAGAAGGTGTTGATGAAGGTGGCCTTCCGCAACCCAGGCGTCAACTTCGCCAACGTCCTCAAGTTCCTGCCGCCAACTGCTGATGTTGAAGCGCTCAAGGCCCTTGTCGCACCCATTGTGGACAGGGTGAGCGGAGTCAAGAGGGTTGATGGCGACCGCGTGGACTAGGCCGTCAAGTTTATCTTTCCCTTGTCGCTGCAGATCATGTTTAGGACAATTTATTAGATCTGCGACAAGTCATTTTGTAATATACTCTATCTTAGGCAAACAAGCAATGTTATTTCCTTTACTTGATTCCTTCCCTTGTATGTTTGTGCCCTACGCTTTTAGGGAACTTGTCGGTGCGAGCACCTTTGCCGCGAGCGCTGAGTGCGGGACGTCAGCAGCCTGCTGGCGATGCTGCCTCCGACAAGCAACCTTGTCGCAACTAGTCGCAGCGCACTTAAGTTGTTGAGCGGACTCGAAACAAAGTAAGGGTGCGACTAGCTACGAGTTGGTTCCTCCGCGCACAGGTTTTCCATACAAAGTACTATCGTTCGAGGAAGATAACTTAAAATTTTAAAAACTGATTGCTTAAACTTAGCAACTTAGCTTTTCTGTCGTTTGCTTCCCGGCAAGGCGATACTTCCTCGAGCGACACTTGGTGGCCCACACCATTATCTTCTCCTCCCCCCCCCGCTAACTTGTGGGCGGATGAACCTTCCTTTCTTATGAGAAGAAAGAAGAGAAAATAAAGTTATGGAGCCTAGTGGCTCGTTATCGCTTACCGGGTGTGGATGCTGCACAAAATGTCAGATAATACATGCAAAATAATGATGAAAGCATGAAATTGACAAGTTGTGCGCAACACATGAGCTTTACTGATGCACGGGGTCTGCGCCCGGCTTTGTACAAAGGATTACATGCAACAGCGGCAAGACTTGTACAAAAGGGTGGTTGCCGGAACAGGTTCCGGCAACCGCGCCCTATGGGTAAAACTTACAAAGATGCTCTATATTCCAGGAGTTGCTCACCGGAACGCCATCTTCGGTCTCAAGGCGGACATCGCCAGGCCTAGTGACTCGTTTTACCCGATAAGGGCCTTCCCATTTCGGCGTCAACTTGTTGGAATTCTTGGCGGACTGAACGCGCCGAAGAACAAGGTCGCCTTCCTCGAAGCTTCCGGCATTAACTTTGCGGCTATGGTAGCGGCGCAAAGCTTGCTGGTAACGAGCAGCTCGTCAAGAGCTCAAGACGGTCCTCCTCGAGGAGCAGCGCGTCATCTTGTCGCAGCTGCTCTTGCTCAAGCTCATCATAAGCGAGTAGTCGAGGTGATCCGTATACGAGTTCCGTGGGGAGAACTGCCTCTGCTCCATAGACTAGAGCAAAAGGTGTCTGGCCAGTGGCTCGATTTGGCGTCGTCCTGATTGACCAAAGAACCACCAGCAGCTCCTCAATCCAGTTTCTTCCGCACTTCTGCAGCCTGTCAAAAGTTCTGGTCTTGAGTCCTCGCAGCACTTCAGCGTTTTCCCTCTCTGCTTGACCGTTGCTCCTCGGATGAGCAACAGAAGCAAAGCAGACCTTGGCGCCAAGATCTTGGACGTACTGTATGAAGGTGCGACTCGTGAATTGTGTGCCATTGTCGGTGATGATCCGGTTAGGTATCCCAAAATGGCAAACAATTGACCTGAAGAACTTGACCGCTGACTGTACTGTCACCTTCCTCACTGCTTCCACTTCAGGCCACTTTGTGAACTTGTCGATTGCAACGTACAAGTACTCAAAGCCCCGACAACTTCGGGGAAGGGGCCGAGGATGTCGAGCCCCTGCACCAAAAATGGCCAGGATAAAGGGATCGTCCGGAGAGCTTGAGCTGGCTGGTGTATCTGCTTTGAATGGAACTGCACGCTTCACACTTGGTTACTTGTGCGATTGCATCCCGGAGGGCTTCGGCGGAAGAAACCTTGCCGAAAGCTTTGCGGCAAGTGCTCTTGCGCCAATGTGGTGACCACATATGCCTCCATGTATCTCTGCCAACAGCTTCGTCCATCTTCCCGCGAATACACTTCAATTTCACTCCGTTGAGTCTTCTTCTGTACAGGATGTTGTCAACAAACTGGTACATACTTGACTGCCTCGCTACTCTTTCCGCTTCTTCTTGCTCTTCGGGGAGTTCCCCTGTCTGAAGGAAATGGACGATCTGCTGCGCCCATGTTGGAGCTTGCGGCTCGACAACAAGGACTAAAGGCACATCTGCCGCCAAGGAACATCAGCTTCCACGGCAAGAACCTGCGGTTCGCCGAGCTTGATGATCCCGGCAAGCTTGCCGAGCAAAACTTGTCGGGAGTCGCTTCTTCAACGCAAACCCTAGGGCTTGTCGGAGCAGACTGCTCCTCAGCGATATCTGTGTTGATTTTGGGGACCTTCTTAGCGGCGGCTTCAGGGAGCTCTGCCGGAAAGTAGTCACCAGAAACCAACTTCCTCTTCTTGTTTTGTCCGGTTGATGGTGTTACAGTTGGTTGAGTCAGCTTGAGCACAAAAATTCCTGGTTCCACAGGTAACTTGAGTGCAGCACACTTTGACAGGCCATCAGCAATATCATTCTGAGCTCTTGGAACATGTTCCATTTGCAGGCCTTCAAAGTGTTCTTCTAGCTTTCTCACTTCATCAACGTAGGCTTCCACCAATGGACTCTGATAATCTTTGTTTACTTGGCGGACGACAAGCTGCGAGTCACCCCTGACGATAAGCTTCTTGATCCCAAGGTCCACTGCATCTCGAGACCGCAAGCAAACCTTCATACTCTGCAGTATTATTTGTTGCTTGCTCCTTGGGAAAGTGCATCTGGACTATGTACTTGAGGTGCTCTCCGGTGGGTGCGATAAGCAGCACGCCGGCACCGGCGCCTTGCAGCGAGAAGGCACCATCAAAATACATCAGCCACTCTTTACTTGCTTCTTTGACGGGGATGCTCGTCTCTGGAATTTCTTCATCTTGCGTCGGCGTCCATTATGCTATAAACTCTACCAATGCTCTGCTTTGGATAGTTGAAGTGCTTTCAAACCTGAGGCCAAAGCTTGACAGTTCTAGTGCCCACTCAACAATCCTGCCTGTTGCTTCTGGATTTCGTAATATCCTCTTCAGCGGAAAGCGAGTGACAACTGTTATCTCATGTGCTTGGAAGTAATGGCGCAGCTTTCTCGAGGCCATGAGGAGGCCGAAAAGCAACTTCTGCACACCAGAGTACCTTGACCTAGCCCCTTGCAGAAGGGAACTGACAAAGTAGACTGGGCGCTGCACCATCCTTTTCTGCATCTTCTCGTAATCCTGCGCCGATCCGTCCTTGTCGGGACCAGAGCTTGACGGTGAAGCCCCCTGCTTGTCGCTGGATGCATCTGCCTCGGTTGCCGGCTCATCATCTGCCTCCCTTTCCGCTACTAACGCAGCACTAACCACTTGATTGGTTGCCGCTATGTACAACAGCAACTTCTCTTGTGGCCAAGGTGCGACAAGTATTGGAGTGGAGGATAGGTACCTCTTCAAGTCCTGCAGCGCAGCCTCCGCTTCGGGAGTCCATTTCATTGGACCTGCCTTTTCAAAATCTTGAAAATGGCGGTATGCTCAACTGACCTAGAGATAAACCTCCGAGAGCAGCCACGCAACCGCAAGCCTTCTTACATCCTTGACGCGCTTTGGTGCTTCAATCTGCTCAATGGCTTTGATCTTGTCGGGATTGGCTTCAATTCCCCTCTGAGACACGAAGAACCCGAGAAGCTTGCCGGAAGGGACTCCAAACACGCACTTCTCGAGGTTGAGCTTGAGGTTGATCTTGCGCAGATTTGCAAAGGTCTCATCTAAGTCTTGAACCAGAGTTGCTTTGTCCTTGCTCTTGACCACTATGTCATCCATGTAAGCTTCTACATTTCTGTGTATTTGTGGCTCAAAAGCGTCATGGACCACTCTTGCAAACGTTGAACCAGCATTCTTCAAACCGAAAGGCATCCGTATAAAACAGTATGTGCCACATGGTGTAATGAATGCGGTTTTCTCTTCATCCTCTTCTGCCATGAAGATCTGATGATATCCAGAGTATGCATCAAGAAATGAAAGCAAATCACATCCAGCCGTGGAGTCAACAATCTGGTCGATACGCGGCAAGGGAAATGGGTCTTTGGGACAAGCTTTATTAACATCCGTGAAGTCAATACAAAGTCTCCATTTCCCATTTGCCTTGCGTACAACTACCGGATTGGCCAACCACGTGGGATGGAGCACTCTCTCGACAAGGCCTGCTGCTTCCAACTTCTTGATTTCTTCGCTATGAATTCTTGGCGCCCACTTTGCTCGCTTCCCGACTTTTTGCTTGACGGGCCGCGCATGAGGACAGACAGCTAAGTGGTGCTCAATTACTTTCCGAACACCGGGATGTCGATGGTTGCCATGCAAACACATCGACATTCGCCAGCGAAAGCAACGAGCTCGCCTTCCTATTTAGGGTCAAGCATGGCAATCGATGGTGAAGGTACCACCGGTGTCGCCCTCCTTGGCGGGCACCTTCTTGGTCTTGGCGGAGCTGCCATCATCTTCTTGCACTTGCCGTGGAGCTCGATGGTGCGTTCTCGACGGTAGCGCAGCACCAAGAGGTGCGCTTGCGGAGTGGGCATCGAGCTTTTGCGGACAAAGTGGTCTTCTTCTTCCCCCCGGGAGCTTCAGCGGCAAGTGATTTGCATTCTGTCGCAGCTGCTGCATCCCGGTAAATCTTGTCGGCGCAGATAAGCGCATCCTTCTTGTCGCCATGGACAGAAATGACGCTTATCGGGCCGGGCATCTTGAGCAAGTTGTATGCATAATGAGAGGCTGCCATGAACTTGGCAAGTGCTGGACGGCCAAGTATTCCATTGTAGGGCAATGGGAAATCGGCAACGCCGAATGTGACCTCTCATCCTGAAGTTTAGCTCATCGCCAAATGTTACCGCAATGTGATCTTCCCTTTCGCTTGCTCCTTCCTGGGTTGATTCCTTGAAAGTGCCGCTCTTCGAGCTCATTGTCGTGGATCCAAGCTTCGGAGCACCGCAGAGGAGATCAGATTCAAGCCGCCCCGCCGTCAACCAACATCTTAGTGACTTTGAGGTTGCGGATGGTTGGTGAGACCAACATCGGCAAGCACCCGACCGCAGTTATGCGATCTGGGTGGTCCTCAATATCAAAGATGATGGGCGGCTGGACCACTTCGAGGCTGCGTGACTCTACGGATGGTTCTGCTGCATTAACCTCATGCATCCATTGCTTGAGTTGGCGGTGCGAGGTATGCAGAGAAGCACCACCGCCAACGCAGAGGACCTCCGCTTGCTTTCTCAAACTCCTGCTCATCAGCCTCATCGCCTTCCATGTCTTCGTCGCCATCGCTGTCTTCATCCTTGTCGCGCCGCTGGAGGTCTGTCTCCTTGCCGCTGCTTGGCCTTGCCGCGACGTCCTCCCCGGCCAGGTCGCTTCTTGCTAGCTGCACCAGCACCTTCCCGGGCCTTCTCCTTGTCTCGCCGCTCGTACTCAGCCTTCTGCAGTTCAACAAGCTGCTCGACTTTCTTGCAGCTCTGGAGGTCATGGCCCTTGGTGCGGTGAATCTTGCAGTACTGCTTGTTGGAGCTGTCCTGCTTGTCGGCGGCCGCCACAGCTTGGCGGTCGGCGTCAGCGGCAACTTCCTTGCCGGACTGCTCGACAACTAGTACCTCCTTGCTTTTCTTCTTTCGGTTGTTCCGCCGCCGGCTCTTCTTTGCCGGGGCGATCTCCTCACTGTCAGATTCTGCTCCAACATTCTCTCCTGGGAGTCTTCTTCCTTGACTTCCTTGACTTTGCACATCGCCATCTCCTCCCTCATCCTGCGGTTCCGCACGTTCTGATGAAACGCGCTGATCACCGCGGCAGGGTGGACATCTGGGATGTTGTAGTGCACACGGCTGAATCTCTGAGTGAACTTGCGCAGGGACTCTCCTTCCTTCTGGGCGAGCAGGTGAAGGTCACTCTCTTGGCCATGAGGCTTGTGGCCGCCTGTGAAGGCGCCGACAAACTGATGGCACAAATCTGCCCAAGAGGATATGGAACTGTCCGGCAAGTGCATGAGCCAAGATCTGACATTTGGCTTGAGCACCAGAGGGAAGTAGTTGGCGAGGATCTTGTCGTCTCGTCCCCCCGCAGCCTGCACCGCGATGGTGTAGATGCTGAGGAACTCCGATGGGTGTGTCCTGCCATCGTACTTCTCTGGCACATCTGGCTTGAAGTTTTTCTTGTCGGGCCACTGGACTTGCCGCAGCTCACGGGTGAACGCAGGGCAACCTACGCGTCAGACGCAAGTCGCTGGTTCTTCGGGCGATGCATGTCAACAGCGGGCCCGCACGCTGGTCGGATGACGCCGCTTTCTCTTGGCGCTCGATGCGAAGTTCGAGCATCTTCTTGTTGCCGCTCTTAAGAACTTGGCGCTGATCACGGCGAGCTCGTGGATCCGACGACGCGGTGGAGTCGCTGTCGAGGTGGATCCGAGGAGCTGGTGATCTTGGCCTTCTGGCTGGGGAGTGCATGGTGGTTGCACCCCCGCGGGTCTCGTCGCCACCGGCTCGTGCCTTGTCGTCGCGCCGCGGCAAGGACGCCGTTGGTTGCCGCGGAACATCGCCATTGGCAAAGCCGATGAGACTCTGGATGGTGGCCCTCCACTCGTCGACCTTGTCGGCCGTTGGAGGGTAGTCTAGAAGGAGTTGAGCTCTCGCCAAGGCTTCTGCTGGGGTGGTGGGTGGCAAAGGCGTACGGCGCGAGGAACGGGATGTACTCGAACTTCTAACCAAGTTAGGAGGAGCATCATCCCGTCCAAGCGATCGTACTCCGCTCGTACCAGCATGCTGGCGAGCATGCGGGTCTCGAGGGCCTCGGGATCCTCCAGCTTGGCCTTGATCCAACGAGCGCATGGCGCTGCGAGCACCATGACGCTGTCGGTCCCGTGCCTCCTGAGATGGACGCGGTGCGGATTCGGACGCCGAAGCCTGCGCCGACTTGTCCTTGGACCTGGTGGCGTCGTGGGCTCTCTCGACGACGCCCGTTCCTCCGCCAGCGCCTTCCCCACCACTCGTCAGCTCCGGTGGTGGTGGGTTTGACGCGGACGGCTCTGCTGCCGCCGACGCCTTCTTCTTCGGTGGCATGTTGAGGAAGATGATGAAGATTGCTCGTGTGACCGCCGGATCAGGTTCACACAGCCTCGACGCCCCCTACCTGGCGTGCCAAAGATGTCGGGGAAGCTGATCGTGATCCACGAACATCTATGGGACCTGGCGGACCGAGTCCCTTGTGGTTCGGAGGGGGGCGGAGAATGCACAAAGAGCAGATCGAGGCGATGCACACGAGCAGATTTACCCAGCTTCGGAGCTCTCCGGAGAGATAATACTCCTACTGCTGCTTGGTTGATTGTATTGTGTTCTTGCTAGGGAGCAATGGGAGCTACAAAACCTAGCCTGAGTGAGTGTAGTCTCGAATGAGTCGAATGAACCGAACGGAGCCGAACCCTTTCTTCGTTGCACATGGGCCTCCTTTTATAGGCTCAAGGGGTCACCACAGGTGGCAACGTAGTCGAGGGCAAAACAGGAAAAACAGTGGTTGGTACACCGCTTTGTACAGTGTTCTATACCTAACTCTGACGGCAAGGGACAAGATCAATAAATGCCCGTCCCTGTCGCCTGAACAGTGCAACAGGGACCATCAAGTGCGCCTCCGTTTGCCACGATGGTAGCTCGTCAGCGCCGCTTATCGCTGCTCCCCGCTGGCTGCACAGCTCCTTGACACGCGTGCATGGAATAGCCCCATGGCGACATCGCTTGGCGGATGAGCTGGAGCGGAGATGAAGAGAGGTTGCCTGCCGCGGCAAGCACCTTGCCGCGGCTGGATCATTGTCGTGCTCGGGAGCTTGTCGCTCGCCAAGCCTTCCCGGCAAGCTCCTCTTGCCGGGGTCTTGTTTCCTTCGTGCCTTGAGTATTCTTCCGGCAAGCTCCTCTTGCCGGGGCCTTGAATACTTTGTTCTTGAATGGCTCCAAAGGAGCCATGGAGGACCTTGGCGGTCACTAGGCCAGCCCTGCCGCGGGGTGCTGCGACTGCCCGTGCACGAGTTCGGGATACTAGGGTACCCCTACTCTAGTACACCGACAAGTGTCAACTTTAGATCCCACATACTTGGATAACATTCAATCTTATGAAATTTTTGATAAAAGTGGGTTTGGAGAAATCATGACTTTAGTTAATGATAATCCCACTATTTTGGAAGAGTGTCAACTTCGCATGCATATGGATCGTGTTGAGAATATATTATGTGATAGCTATATTGTTGAATTTTCTTATGATCCTACATGTAATTATTATGAGAGAGGAAAATACGGTTATAGAAATTTTCATGTTACTAAATTACCTCTCGTTATGTTGAGATTGCTATTGTTCCGTTCCTCTTCCTTGCATATGCTAGTTTTTGCTTGCTACGATAATTTGTTTGCCTATAATATGCCTATGCATATGAAGTATGTTAGACTTAAGTGTGTTTGTCACATGTTATGCTCTCTTTGTGCCTCAATTCTTGTCTTTCTTGTGAACATCATTGAATCTCAATGCCTAGCTAAAAGGCCTTAAAGAAAAGCGCTTTTTGGGAGACAACCCAATATTTTTCCTTGCTGCTTAGTAATAAATAATCCATCTAGCCTCTGTTTAGATGTGGTTTTATGTTTTAATTAGTGTTTTTGCCAAGCTAGACCCATTGGATCTTCTTGAATGATAGTTATTTGATCTTGCTGTAATTTCCAGAAACTTTAAGCTCAGTGCCCGAATTATTAAAAATCACCCGAATGTGATAAAATACTGATTCCAATTGCTTCTGATCAATAAACAAATTATCTTGGCCGTCTAATTTTGGTAGATGTTTTTTAGTTCCAGAAGTTTGCGGTAGTTACAAATTACTACAAACTGTTCTGTTTTTGACAGATTCTGTTTTTCGTGTGTTGTTTGCTTATTTTGATGAATCTATGGCTAGTAAAATAGTTTATAATCCATAGAGAAGTTGGAATACAGTAGGTTTAACACCAACATAAATAAAGAATGAGTTTATTACAGTACCTTAAAGTAGTCTTTTGTTTTCTTTCTCTAACGGAGCTCACGAGATTTCTATTGAGTTTTGTGTTGTGAAGTTTTCAAGTTTTGGGTAAATTCTTTTGATGGATTATGGAACAAGGAGTGGCAGAGCCTAAGCTTGGGATGCCCATGGCACCCCAAGATAATCCAAGGACACCAAAAAGTCAAAGCTTGGGGATGCCCCGGAAGGCATCCCCTCTTTTGTCTACTTCCATCGGTAATTTACTTGGAGCTATATTTTTATTCACCACATGATAAGTGTTTTGCTTGGAGCGTCTTGTATTATTTGCGTATTTGCTTGTTAGTTTACCAGAATCATCCTTGATGTACACACCTTTTGAGAGAGCCATACATAAATTGGAATTTGATAGAATACTCTATGTGCTTCACTTATATTTTTTGAGCTTGATAGTTTTGCTCATAGTGCTTCACTTATATCTTTTGAGCATGATAATTTTTCCTCTAGTGCTTCACTTAGATCTTTTAGAGCACGGTGGTGGATTTGTTTTAAAGAAACTATTGATCTCTCATGCTTCACTTAGATTATTTTGAGAGTCGTTAAAAGCATGGTAATTTGCTTAATATTAATATACTTGGTATTCAAGATATGTGAAACTTTCTTTTGAGTGCGTTGAATACTAAGAAAAGTTTGATGCTTGATAATTGTTTTGAGATATGAAGATGGTGATATTAGAGTCATGCTAGTTGAGTAGTTGTGAATTTAAAGAATACTTGTGTTGAAGTTTGTGATTCCCGTAGCATGCACGTATGGTGAACCGTTATGTGATGAAATCGGAGCATGATTTATTTATTGATTGTCTTCCTTATGAGTGGCGGTCGGGGACGAGCGATGGTCTTTTCCTACCAATCTATCCCCCTAGGAGCATGCGCGTAATACTTTGCTTTGATAACTTGTAGATTTTTGCAATAAGTGTATGAGTTCTTTATGACTAATGTTGAGTCCATGGATTATACGCACTCTCTTCCTTCCACCATTGCTAGCCTCTCTACCGCGCACTTTTCGCCGGTATCATACACCCACCATATATTTTCCTCAAAACAGCCACCATACCTACCTATCATGGCATTTCCATAGCCATTCCGAGATATATTGCCATGCAACTTTCCACCGTTCCGTTTATTATGACACGCTTCATCATTGTCATATTGCTAGCATGATCATGTAGTTGACATCGTATTTGTGGCAAAGCCACCGTTCATAATTCTTTCATACATGTCACTCTTGATTCATGGCATAGCCCGGTACACCGCTGGAGGCATTCATATAGAGTCATACTTTGTCCTAAGAATCGATTTGTAATTGTTGAGTTGTAAGTAAATAAAAGTGTGATGATCATAATTATTAGAGCATTGTCCCAAGTGAGGAAAGGATGATGGAGACCATGATTCCCCCACAAGTCGGGATGAGACTCCGGACGAAAAATATAAAAAAAAAGAGAAAAAAAAGAGGCCATAAAAAAAAGAGAAAAGGCCCAAATAAAAAAATGAGAGAAAAAGAGAGAAGGGACAATGTTACTATCCTTTTACCACACTTGTGCTTCAAAGTAGCACCAAGATCTTCATGATAGAGAGTCTCTCATTTTGTCACTTTCATATACTAGTGGGAATTTTTCATTATAGAACTTGGCATGTATATTCCGATGATGGGCTTCCTCAAATGCCCTAGGTCTTCGTGATCAAGCGAGTTGGATGCACACCCACTTAGTTTCCTTTGTTGAGCTTTCATATACTTATAGCTCTAGTGCATCCGTTGCATGGCAATCCCTACTCACTCACATTGGTATCTATTGATGGGCATCTCCATAGCCCGTTGATACGCCTAGTTGATGTGAGACTATCTTCTCCCTTTTTGTCTTCTCCACAACCACCATTCTATTCCATATATAGTGCTATATCCATGGCTCACGCTCATGTATTGTGTGAAGATTGAAAAAGTTTTGAAAATGTTAAAGTATGAAACTATTGCTTGGCTTGTCATCGTGGTTGTGCATGATTTAAATATTTTGTGTGGGGAAGATGGAGCATAGCCAGACTATATGATTTTGTAGGATAACTTTCTTTGGCCATGTTATTTTGAGAAGACATAATTGCTTAGTTAGTATACTTGAAGTATTATTATTTTTTATGTCAATATGAACTTTTGTCTTGAATCTTTCGGCTCTGAATATTCATACCACAATTAAGAAGATTTACATTGAAATTATGCCAAAGTATCACTCCGCATCAAAAATTCTCTTTTTATCATTTACCTACTCGAGGACGAGCAGGAATTAAGCTTGGGGATGCTTGATACGTCTCCAACGTATCTATAATTTTTGATTTCTCCATGCTACTTTATCTAGAGTTTTGGACTATATTTGGCTTTATTTTCCACTTTTATATTATTTTTGGGACTAACCTATTAACCGGAGGCCCGGCCCAGAATTGCTGTTTTTTTGCCTATTTCAGTGTTTCGAAGAAACGGAATATCAAACGGAGTCCAAACGGAATGAAACCTTCGGAAACATGATTTTCTCACCGAACGTGATCCAGGAGACTTGGACCCTACGCCAAGGCACAGAAGAGGCGGTCACGAGGGTGGGGGCGCGCCCCTGCCTCGTGGCCCCCCTGTTGCTCCACCGACGTACTCCTTCCTCCTATACATACCTACGTACCCCCAAACGATCGTAACAGGAGCCAAAACCTAATTCCACCGCCGCAACTTCCTGTATCCACGAGATCCCATCTTGGGGCCTGTTAGGAGCTCACGGAGGGGGCATCCACCACGGAGGGCTTCTACATCATCACCATAGCCCTCCGATGAAGTGTGAGTAGTTTACTTCAGACCTTCGGGTCCATAGCTAGTAGCTAGATAGCTTTTTCTCTCTTTTTGGATCTCAATACAATGTTCTCCCCCTCTCTCGTGGAGATCTATTCGATGCAATCTTCTTTTTGCGGTGTGTTGTTGAGACCGATGAATTGTGGGTTTATGATCCAGCTTATCTATGAATAATATTTGAATCTTCTCTGAATTCTTTTATGTATGATTGGTTATCTTTGCAAGTCTCTTCGAATTATCCTTTTGGTTTGGCCAACTAGATTGGTAGTTCTTGCAATGGGAGAAGTGCTTAGCTTTGGGTTCAATCTTGCGGTGTCCTTACCCAAAGGATGTAAAGGGTTGCAAGGCACGATTGTATTGTTGCCATCGAGGATAACAAGATGGGGTTTTTATCATATTGCATGAATTTATCCCTCTACATCTTGTCATCTTGCTTAAGGCGTTACTCTGTTTTTAACTTAATACTCTAGATGCATGCTGGATAGCGGTCGATGAGTGGAGTAATAGTAGTAGATGCAGAATCATTTCGGTCTACTTGTCTTGGACATGATGCCTATATACATGATCATACCTAGATATACTCATAACTATGCTCAATTCTGTCAATTGCTCAACAGTAATTTGTTCACCCACCGTAGAAAATCTATGCTCTTGAGAGAAGCCACTAGTGAAACCTATGCCCCCGGGTCTATTCTCATCATATCAATCTCCATCACTTTAATACTTGCTTTGTTTTTACTTTGCCTTTTACTTTTTCCTTGCATCTCTATACCAAAGATACCAAAAATATTATTTATCATCTCTATCATATCTCACTCTCGTAAGTGACCGTGAAGGGATTGACAACCCCTAATCGCGTTGGTTGCGAGGAGCTATCGTTTTGTGCAGGTACGAGAGACTTGTGCGTGGCCTCCTACTGGATTGATACCTTGGTTCTCAAAAACTGAGGGAAATACTTATGCTACTTTGCTGCATCATCCTCTCCTCTTCGGGGAAATCCAACGCAGTGCTCAAGACGTAGCACCTACGTCAAGAAATCAACCAGGAGGGAACGAGGCAAGGGGGCGCACCCTCCACCCTCGTGGGGCCCATGTTGCTCCACCGACGTACTTCTCCCTCCTATATATACCTACGTACCCCCAAACTATCGACACGGATCCAAAACCTAATTCCACCGCCGCAACCTTCTCGTACCGTGAGATCCCATCTTGGGGCCTTTTCCTGCCTTGTTTGGAGGGGCATTGATCACGAGGGCTTCTACATCAACTCCATAGCCTCTCCGATGATGTGTGAGTAGTTTACCTCAGACCTTCGGGTCCATAGTTATTAGCTAGATGGCTTCTTCTCTCTTTTTGGATCTCAATACAATGTTCTCCCCCTCTCTCGTGGATATCTATTCGATGTAATCTTCTTTTGAAGTGTGTTTGTTGAGACCGATGAATTGTGGGTTTATGATCAAGTTCATCTATGAATAATATTTGAATCTTCTCTAAATTCTTTTATGTATGATTGGTTATCTTTGCAAGTCTCTTTGATTTATCAGTTTGGTTTGGCCTACTAGATTGATCTTTCTTGCAATGGGAGAAGTGCTTAGCTTTGGGTTCAATCTTGCGGTGTCCTTTCCCAGTGACAGTAGGGGCAGCAAGGCATGTATTGTATTGTTGCCATCGAGGATAACAATATGGGGTTTATATGATATTGCATGAGTTTATCCCTCTACATCATGTCATATTACTTAAAGCATTACTCTGTTCTTATGAACTTAATACTCTAGATGCATGCTGGATAGCGGTCGATGTGTGCAGTAATAGTAGTAGATGCAGGCAGGAGCCGGTCTACTTATCACGGACGTGATTTCTATATACATGATCATACCTAGATATTCTCATAACTATGCTCAGTTTTATCAATTGCTAAACAGTAATTTGTTCACCCACCGTAATACTTATGCTCTCGAGAGAAGCCACTAGTGAAACCTATGGCCCCAGGGTCTATTTTCCATCATATTAATCTTCCAACACTTAGTTACTTTTATTGTCTTTTATTTTACTTTGCATCTTTATTAGAAAAATACCAAAAATATTATCTTATCATATCTATTAGATCTCACTTTCGTAAGTGACCGTGAAGGGATTGACAACCCCTTTATGGCGTTGGTTGTGAGGCTTTTATTTGTTTCTGTAGGTGCGAGGGACTTGAGCGTGGCCTCCTACTGGATTGATACCTTGGTTCTCAAAAACTGAGGGAAATAATTGCGCTACTTTACTGCATCACCCTTTCCTCTTCAAGGGAAAACCAACGCAGTGCTCAAGAGGTAGCAAGAAGGATTTCTGGCGCCGTTGCCGGGGAGTCTACGCAAAAGTCAACATACCAAGTACCCATCACAAACTCTTATCTCCCGCGTTACATTATTTGCCATTTGCCTCTCATTTTCCTCTCCCCCACTTCACCCTTGCCATTTTATTCGCCCTCTCTTTTCCACTCGCCTTCCCTTCGCCATGTCAGAACCAAAAAGAGTTGGAGGTTCTCTCCCGAGCCCTAGTACTTGGGACGATCCTTCTATTCTATCTAAACTCATAAATAATGCTATGGAAAAACCTGATGGAGTTGTCAATGAGAGTCCTAATAATTTTGATGAGGATGACTCCAGAATTTTTCGTTACTTACTCGATGAATCTTTGAAAGATGCTTGGGATAGACTTTTAAGGATCCGGGCTAACTATGTACCCCAATACCAAATTGAAATTTACTTGAAGAGCTTTTATGTTGCCCTACCTTCTTCGTTTAAGCATGTCTTAGATTCTATATTTGAAGAAAGCTTTATTGAAGGGGATGCCATAGATACTTATGAAAAGATGAAAACCATATTTGGGCTCCCCATGAATGAGAAAGTTGAACCTACATCTCTTTTGCTCTCCTACCAAAACGAATCTATCAAAGAGATGAAAGCTAGCCTAGATGCAAATTTACGCAACGTGCTTAATCTTTCTTCTACCATTAATAACCACGTGCTCTATCAAAATAGAAATATTAATTCCATAGGTAATAAGTTTGCTCTTTTCTTCCCTAAAACCAAAGATGGCAATACCTAGCTCTATCATTGCTTTTATGCCTAGCTAGGGGCGTTAAACGATAGCGCTTGTTGGGAGGCAACCCAATTTTATTTTTAGATTTTTTATTTTTACTTCTGTTTAGGAATAAATATTTGATCTAGCCTCTGGTTAAGTTTGTTTTTTATGTTTTAATTAGTGTTTGTGCCAAGTTAAACCTATAGGATCTTCTTGGATGATAGTTATTTGATCTTGCTGAAAATTCCAGAAACTTTCTGTTCATGAAAACAATTGTTAAAAATCACCAGAACGTGATAAAATATTGATTCCAATTGCTGATGATCAATAAAAAAAATTCTAGGTCGTCCTATTTTGGCTGAATTGTTTGAGTTCCAGAAGTTTGCGTTAGTTACAGATTACTACAGACTGTTCTGTTTTTGACAGATTCTGTTTTTCGTGTGTTGTTTGCTTATTTTGATGAATCTATGACTAATAAAATAGTTTATAAACCATAGAAAAGTTGGAATACAGTAGTTTTAACACCAATATAAATAAATAATTATTTCATTACAGTACCATGAAGTGGTGTTTTGTTTTCTTTCGCTAACGGAGCTCGCAAGATTTTCTGCTAAGTTTTGTGTTGTGAAGTTTTCAAGTTTTGGGTAAAAGATTTGATGGATTATGGAACAAGGAGTGGCAAGAGCCTAATCTTGGAGATGCCCATTGAGGGAGTCCTGGATTAGGGGGTGTCCGGATAGCCGAACTATCATCGTTGGCCGGACTCCTAGACTATGAAGATACAAGATTGAAGACTTCGTCCCGTGTCCGGATGGGACTTTCCTTGGTGTGGAAGGCAAGCTTGGCGATACGGATATGTAGATCTCCTACCATTGTAACCGACTCTGTGTAACCCAAACCCTATCCGGTGTCTATATAAACTGGAGGGTTTTAGTCCGTAGGACGAACAACAATCATACCATAGGCTAGCTTCTAGGGTTTAGCCTCTTTGATCTCGTGGTAGATCCACTCTTGTACTACCCATATCATCAATATTAATCAAGCAGGAGTAGGGTTTTACCTCCATCGAGAGGGCCCGAACCTGGGTAAAAACATCGTGTCCCTTGTCTCCTGTTACCATCCGCGTGAGACGCACAGTTCGGGACCCCTACCGAGATCTGCGGTTTGACACCGACATTGGTGCTTTCATTGAGAGTTCCTCCGTGCGTCATCCTTAGGCCCGATGGCTCCTTCGATCATCAACAACGACACGGTCCAGGGTGAGACTTTTCTCCCTGGAGAGATCTTCGTATTCGGCGGCTTTGCACTGCGGGCCAATTCACTTGGCCATCTGGAGCAGATCAAAAGCTACGCCCCTGGCCATCAGGTCAGATTTGGGAGTTTCAACTACACGGCCGACATCCGCGGAGACTTGATCTTCGACGGATTTGAGCCACAGCCAAGCGCGCCACACTGTCTCGATGGGCACGATCAAGCTCTGCCGCCAAACAGTGCCCTGGAGGCCGCACCAGCATCCGCTCCGACCCTTAGCTCGGAGCCGACTCCGCCGATCGAGGATGAATGGTTGGACACCGCCTCAGGGGCTATGATCTCTACGGCGATTGAGCCGAACTCCATCCCTGTCCTTTGCGAAGACCGTGACTCCAAGGTGCCGGACTCCTCTCCGGACTCCGAACCCTCCGCGCCCCTGCCAATCGAATCCAATTGGGCGCCGGTCATGGAGTTCACTGTCGCAGACATCTTTCAAAGACTCGCCTTTGGCGACATCCTGAATTCACTAAAGTCTCTCTCTTATCGAGAGCCCTGGCCGGACTACGGTCAGGGAAGGTTGGGATGCGACGACGAAGAAATTCAATGCCCACCCACCACCCACTTTGTAGCCACTGTCGATGATTTAACCGACATGCTCGACTTCGACCAAGACATAGACGGTATAGACGATTTATGCCGAGATTTACCAAGAACCAGCGCCTACAGGCACCGGAAGGCCACTTCATTCACGACATATACATGGTGGACATCCCAAAAGATGGGAACGGCGATGGAACAGCAGAGGATGACCCTCCAAGAAACAGCCCAAGCGCCAAGCGTCGGCAGCGCCGCCTAAATCCCGCCACAAGAAAAGCGGTGATTCCGCACGGAGATAATAACACCCCTGACAAAGGTCAAGACAACCCCTCCAGCAGGATTCAACACAGAGGAGGGAGAAGCCAGCCTCATGATAGAGCGGCGCATGGGGAGGTGGAGGACGATAATTATATGCCTCCTCCGAAGATGAGGCAAGCCTCGATGACGGCGAATTTGTCGTGCCTGAGGATCCTGCCGAACAGGAGCGTTTCAAACGCAGGCTTATGGCCACGGCAAGCAGCCTCAAGAAAAAGGAAGCAGCAACTTAGAGCTGACCAAGACTTGCTAGCTGACAGATGGACTGAAGTCCTTGCAGCCGAAGAGTACGAACTCGAACGCCCCTCCAAGAGATACCCAAAACGCAGGCTGCTACCCCAATTAGAGGAAGCAGCACCCAAACCTACATCACCAGCGCATGATACGTCCGACCGGCCACCCCGTGGTCGCGACAGAAAGGCCTCTAGACCCTCCATTCAAGCCGTACCCCGGCGTCGCTCGAAAAGTACCAAGGCACGAGGAAACGCGCCAGACCTGCGAGACATATTGGAGGACAAGGCAAGGTAAACAAGATCGATCTACGGATCGCGTGGGTGCCCCACGACACGTGATGATAACCGTCACGCCGGATACAGCAATTCCGGCCGGGCCGAACACAGTAGACAAAGCTCATTTGAGCTGCGTTGTGATATAGCTCAATACAGAGGCGTCGCACACCCACTATGCTTCACAGACGAAGTAATGGATCATCAAATCCCCGAGGGTTTCAAACCCGTAAACATCGAATCATACGATGGCACAACAGATCTTGCGGTTTGGATCGAGGACTACCTCCTCCATATCCACATGGCCCGCGGTGATGATCTACACGCCATCAAATACCTCCAACTCAAGCTTAAAGGACCAGCTCGGCATTGGCTTAACAGCCTGCCAAAGAGAATCAATTGGTTGTTGGGAGGACCTCGGAAGCCGCATTCCTTGATAACTTCCGGGCACATATGTGCGACCACCGACGCCGATGACCTCAGCCACATAATTCAGCAGCCGTAAGAATCGCCGGACAATTCGGACACGGTTCCTAACCAAGAAAAATCAAATCGTTGATCGTCCGGATGCAGAGGCCCTTGCAGCCTTCAAACATAACATCCGCGATGAGTGGCTTGCCCGCACCTAGGACAGGAAAATCCGAAATCCATGGTAGCCCTCATAACGCTCATGACCCGCTTTTGCGCGGAGAGGACAGCTGGCTAGCTCGAGTAACAACTTGACCAAAACCACGGTAGTTTGGATACCAAGGACAGCAATGGCAGGTCGCGTCGCAACAAGCACAAGCGCCGCATCAACGGCGATGATGCTGAAGATACGGCGCATAATGCTGGATTCAGAGGCTCTAAACCCGTCAGCGGAAAAAGCCGCTCAAAAGAAATACTCGGGCCCGTCCAATCTGGACCGAATACTCGATCGCTCGTGCCAAATACATGGCACCCCGAAAAACCAGCCAACCACACCAACAGGGATTGTTGGGTCTTCAAACAGGCAGAGCAAGTTAAATGCCGAACTCAATGACAAGGGGCTGCATAGCGATGACGAGGAGGAGCCCTGGCCGCCGAACAATAGAGGACAGAAGGGCTTCCCCCCACAAGTGCGGACGGTGGACATGATTTACGCAACCCACATACCCAAAAGGGAGTGAAAGCGTGCACTAAGGGACGTATATGCGATGGAGCCAGTCGCCCTGAAGTTCAACCCATGGTCCTCCTGCCCGATCACCTTTGATCGAAGGGACCACCCCGCTAGCATCCGCCACGGAGGATTCGACGCATTGGTTCTTGACCCAATCATCGACGGATTCCACCTCACTAGAGTCCTGATGGACGGCGGTAGCAGCCTGAACCTGCTCTATCAGGATACAGTGCGTAAAATGGGCATAGACCCCTCAAGGATTAAACCCACAAAAACGACTTTTAAAAGAGTCATACCGGGTGTACAAGCCAATTGTACAGGCTCAGTTACACACGAAGTGGTCTTCGGATCCCCGGATAACTTCCGAAGCGAAGAGTTAATCTTCGACATAGTCCCGCTCATGGCGGCTATCACGCGATCGCTTGGACGAACCGCATTTGTAAAGTTCAATGCGGTGCCGCACTCACGCATACCTCAAGCTCAAGATGCCAGGCCCTCGAGGAGTAATCATGGTCAATGGAAACACCGAACGCTCTCTCCGAACGGAGGAACATACGGGGCCCTAGCGGCAGAGGTGCAAAGCAGCCTCTCACAGCAATTCTCGAGTCCGCTACTAAACGTGCGGGCACCGCTGCCGCGCGCCGAGTAATATACAACAAGACAGCCCGGCATGATCCGAGCATCGCCAGAGTAATCCGCCCCAACCCCATCCTCGCGAAATCGCGAAGCGATTACTCTGCGTACATAACTACGCCCGGAGATACCATGGGCATAAGGGAGGGCACGACCACGGCACGCCCAGAATGCGGCTCAACCGCACTGTGGGCTCCGATTGTTCATTCTTTTCTTTCTTCTTTCTCTTACTTTCGGGACTCCGTTTTCGAAGCCCCGTCCGCACTAGAATTGCCGAACTCACGATGCAACAGCCAGGAAGCGAAGTTACGTCGAGTGTCCAGTGGTCTCTACTACGAGCATTATACATGTTTTACATACCATCCCGCAGCTTACCCTCGAGGGGGACATGTTAAATAGTCCCATCCCTTGCTTATCGTGACTATCTCAGTATCGCTCGCTTTCATTGCAGTACCTTTTG
The DNA here is from genome assembly GCA_021605205.1 of Aegilops longissima. NCBI lineage: Eukaryota > Viridiplantae > Streptophyta > Magnoliopsida > Poales > Poaceae > Aegilops > Aegilops longissima. Next base: position 681,921,922 of record CM038679.1, read on the forward strand.
AATAAACAATACATAGCTTTTGCCTATTATTGCACTCCTTTCTTTATCTATATATATGTTCATTCATGACATGTTGCACCCGTACACTTTGGTACGGCCAATACAACAGGGGCTTAAGTACCCCAAAAATATGGTGTGATAAGTCCGAACACTTTCACAAGTGCGGCACCCGAACTTATAGCATTATATGCATCGGCTCCGAATCATGTCTTGGGTCAATAGTTGGGTTTGCCCGGCTCCCATGTTTTGGTACCTTACGTTCCGTTATATCGGCTAAGGTAGCACTGGGAGAACCACTGCGATTGTGCCCGGTTGAGCTGGGTTGAGCACCTCAGTGGAGAAAGCTAAAACTGACCGTCATGATAGGGCGAGAGTCGGTCGCTGTTCGAGAGGTTTTTCGGGTCCCTAAAGACTTATGCCGCTTAGAGCGAGGAGTCGGCATTGTCCGGCCAAGGCGTGGATAGCGCCCCGAACTCGGTCTTCCGAATACTAGGGGCTTCACCGAAATTTAAAATTATAGAATTCTATGGCTAAGTGAGAGTGTTCAAGCACTATAGTCCGGTTGCCTTGTTCGTTGCGTTGAGCGCCTCCCTCGAAGGACCCAAGAATGGGAACAAGAGCGCTCAAGTTTATCCCGAACACCCCAGCACTCGTGGCATGGGGGCTGAAGCCAACGACTTGCCATCTCTCAAATTTGATAAACGGCCGCATAGAAGGTAATATTTTAAATTCACAAGCGTTGCTTAGCGCATATGAACAAGTTTTCAGCGTACGGGATAACAAATGCGAGTCTATTCAAAAATTACATCTTTGGAGTACTCACCCGCTATAAGGCGGGCACCCTTCAGGACGCCCTCATAGTACATTTCGGGCTTGCGATGCTCCTTTCCCTTCGGTGGTCCGTCCGTCACAAGCTTCTCCGCATCCAGCTTGCCCCAGTGCACTTTAGCACGGTCAAGGGCCTGACGGGCACCTTCAATGCAGATGGAGCGCTTGATGACTTCAATCCATGGACAGGCGTCCACCAGCCGCCGCACTAGCCCGAAGTAGCTCCCAGGCATGGCTTCCAATGGCCATAGCCGAATTATGAGGCCCTTCATGGCCTGTTCGGCGAACTTGTGGAGCTCGACCAGCTGCTTCAGCTGGTCGCTCAGGGGCACCGGATGTCCGGCCTTAGCATACTAAGACCAGAACACCTTTTCCGTCGAGCTCCCCTCCTTGGCGCGGTAGAACGCGGCAGCATTAGGCACACTACGGGGCGGATCTGCGAATGCTCCTGGAGAGCTCCGGATTCGGGTAAGTAATAGATAATTCACTTTCACATGCTTGCTTTGCATAAAGAATGCCTTACCCGCCGCTATCTTCTTTAATGATTCAATTTCTTGGAGGGCTTTTTGGGCTTCGTCCTTAGCGGCTTGGGCACTCTCAAGAGCCGAGGCGAGCTCGGACTCTCGAGTCTTCGAGTCACGCTCCAAACTCTCGTGTTTTTCCACGAGAGCCTGGAGCTCTTGCTGCACCTCTGCCACCCGCGCCTCCTGCTTCTCTCGCTCGGAGCGCTCCGCGGCCGCTTTGCTTTCGGCCGTGGACACCACTTCCTTCAGGGTCGCCACCTTGTTCGTGGCCCCTACAATACCCACGTTAGTCCTGTCATTTTTTGCAACCAAATCCTTTTTATAAGGTATTACTTTAATAAGGTATTACTTACCTTCCCTGTCCTTGAGCTGCTTCTTGGCAAGGCCGAGCTCGTTCTTGGACCGCTCGAGGCTCTGCTTCAATGCATTGACCTCCAGCCAAGTGTGGCGAGGTCAGCAGCGCAGCCTGCATTCCCATGTTGACATACTTATGTTAGACTCTCACGATATCTTTTAGATCCTCATCCGCTTTTCTTTCCGAACACCGAACTAAGCATCGGGGCTACTGCCTATGCGGTAATATTTTGACATATTCTAAACTTACCTCAAAGCCTGTTAGAAGGCTGGTACAGGCTTCACCAGCCCGCTCTTGCCGGATGAACTTTCTCGGATCACCACACTCATAACAAGGCGGTGCTCCTCGTCGATGGAGGCGCCGTTAAGCGCCTCCAGCAAGCTATCCGGTGCCTCCGGATGGACGGAGGTCACCGGCGTCGCCGCCTTGCCCTTCTTCACGAAGGGGCGCTTGCGGACTTCGAACCATCAAGGTTCGATGACGGAGTCCGCACAGGCCAAACTTAGAGCCCTCTGGGGTCTCGCCCCTTTGCGCCGGAGTGCAGGAGGTCGCCTTGCGGCGCCTCCAGGACCACCTCCTCCTGGTTGGGCCCCTTTTGGGACTCCACCGCGGTGTCGTCTGCGTCACGAGGAGAGGAGGCGGTCGGAAGTGAAGTGCTATTCACATCCGATGAATCCAGGGAGCCGCTCAATGAAGCGGCGAGCTCGTCCTTGGGCGGGCTACATGGTTATATTCGGCGTTAGAAGACACTATGCGACAAATAAAAAGTCATGAGCTATTCCGGAGTCCGAACACTTACGATCTTGCCAGGGGCTTGGCCCTTGTTGGCCACTCCTCCTCGTCGTTGTCGGTGTTGGTGGAGAAGTCCGGAGGAAGGGTCCTTCCTTTCTTGGACCCTCCGGCCTCCCCGTCAGGGCGACCTTCCTTTCTTCTCTCCCCGGCACTGGGAGAGGCTTTTTCCTCCTCCTCTTCCTCAGGGGAGGATTCCGCCTCAGAGTCGTCGGACGATGAGTCCGACAACACCTGGCGTCGGGCGCTCCTTCGAGTCCCCGTGGCCTTCTTCTTGGCCTTCTTCTCCCGCACCACGTGAGGTGCCAGAGCCAGCAGCCTTGTCAAGCGGGCGTCCGCTGGGTCTTCTGGCAAGGGAGCCGGACAGTTAACCTGCCCGGACGTGTTACGCCAGTCCTGTCAAAGGTAAGGGAGTTTAGATCCCACATAGAGTCGAACTATGAAAAACAAGAGTCCCGTAAAGGGCAAAATAGCTTACCTCGGTAGCTTGGCGCCATGAGCTGAATCCGCGATCTTGATGGCGGATGTGGAGCCTCGCGCCTTGAACAACACCTTCCTGCATCTTTATGCGTAGTGTCAAGAGCCTTTTTCAGGGTTTGGTGCTGTGCCGGATCGAACTCCCACATTTGAAGGCCCGTTGTTGGCATGGGAGGGTTCGGCGGATGAGCATAACCTGGACTACATTGACAAGCCTGAGATTCTTGTCCACCAGGGTTCGGACGCAGGTTTGGAGTCCGGACAACTCTTCCGAATCACCCCACGTCAGGCCCGTCTCTTTCCATGATGTGAGCCGTGTGGGGAAGCCGGATCGGAATTCGGGGGCCGCCGCCCATTGAGAGTCGCGCGGCTCGGTGATGTAGAACCACCCCGATTGCCACCCCTTTATGGTCTCCACAAAGGAGCCCTCGAGCCATAGTACTTTGGCCATCTTGCCAACCATGGCACCTCCGCACTCCGCTTGGCGGCCGCCCACTACCTTCGTCTTGACATTGAAGGTCTTCATCCATAAGCCGAAGTGGGGCTAGATGCAGAGGAAGGCCTCGCACACGACGATAATCGCCGAGATGTTGAGGATGAAATTTGGGGCCAGATCATGGAAGTCCAGGCCGTAGTAGAACATGAGCCCCCGGACAAATGGGTGAAGTGGAAAACCTAGTCCGCGGAGGAAGTGGGTGAGGAACACCACCCTCTCATGGGGCCTGGGGGTGGAGATGAGCTGCCCCTCCTCGGGGAGCCGGTGTGCGATGTCGCTGGACAAGTATCCGGCCTTCCGCAGCTTTTTGATTTGTCCCTCCATGACGGAGGAGACCATCCACTTGCCTCCCGCTCCGGACATGGCTGGAGAAGGTTGAGGAGGGATATGCGGACTTGGGCGCTGGAGCTCGAGTGCGCGGAAATGGATGAGCAAAGGAGGAAGAAGGCGTAGGTGAAAAGGTGGATCCTTATCCCCTAATATGGGCGGACGAAGCTATGCGTCCCCCGCCATCCTGGTAAAACTCGCTTATCTCCCAAGCGCCGTAATCAATGGCGCGGTTGGGTTACCCACGTCCGTATTGATGGGAATCCTGGAATAAGGGGGCACGATCTCCGCTCTGATAAGACGTGCCAAGGAAACCGCCTCGCTAAACGAGCTGAGGTGGAACAGTAAAAACGATTCGTATAAAGGCCTGGCCGTGGTGAGATGTCACGCCGCGGAATACGTCAGCAGATCTATGCAAAGGTTATTCTCTCTACGGTAGTATGTGGAACTTGTTTTGCAGCGGACACTATCCTTGTGTTCAAAATCTTCTATGAAGTATTCGGAGGAGGAACCCGCCTTGCAATGCCGAAGACAATATGCGCGCCGGACTCGTCGTCATTGAAGCCTGGTTCGAGGCTCTTGAGGGAGTCCTGGATTAGGGGGTGTCCGGATAGCCAAACTATCACCGTTGGCCGGACTCCTAGACTATGAAGATACAAGATTGAAGACTTCGTCCTGTGTCCGGATGGGACTTTCCTTGGCGTGGAAGGCAAGCTTGGCGATATGGATATGTAGATCTCCTACCATTGTAACCGACTCGTGTAACCCTAACCCTATCCAAAGTCTATATAAACCGGAGGGTTTTAGTCCGAGGGGCTAACAACAATCATACCATAGGCTAGCTTCTAGGGTTTAGCCTCTTTGATCTCGTGGTAGATCCACTCTTGTACTACCCATATCATCAATATTAATCAAGCAGGAGTAGGGTTTTACCTCCATCGAGAGGGCCCGAACCTGGGTAAAAACATCGTGTCCCTTGTCTCCTGTTACCATCCGCCTAGACGCATAGTTCGGGACCCCCTACCCAAGATCCACCGGTTTTGACACCGACACTCATGGCACCCCAAGATAATCTAAGGACACCAAAAAGTCAAAGCTTGGGGATGCCCCGGAAGGCGTCCCCTCTTTCGTCTACTTCCATCGGTAACTTTACTTGGAGCCATATTTTTATTCACCACATGATATGTGTTTTGCTTGGAGCGTCTTGTATGATTTGAGTCTTTACTTTTTAGTTTACCACAATCATCCTTGCTGTACACACCTTTTGAAGAGACACACATGATTCGGAATTTAGTAAAATACTCTATGTGCTTCACTTATATCTTTTGAGCTATATAGTTTTTGCTCTAGTGCTTCACTTATATCTTTTAGAGCACGGTGGTGGATTCATTTTATAGAAACTATTGTTCTCTCTTGCTTCACTTATATTATTTTGAGAGTCCTACAAAACAGCATGGTAATTTGCTTAAATTCAAAAATTGGTCCTAAAAGTAATATGCATCCAGGACTAGAAAAAAATATCTTATGAGTGTGTTGAATACTATGAGAAGTTTGATGCTTGATAATTGTTTTGAGATATTAAGATGGTGATATTAGAGTTATGCTAGTTGAGTAGTAGTGAATTTGAGGAATACTTGTGTTAAAGTTCGTGATTCCCGTAGCATGCATGTATGGTGAACCGTTATGTGATGTGTTGGGGAACGTTGCAGAAAATTAAAAATTTTCCTACGGTTTCACCAAGATCCATCTATGAGTTCATCTAAGAAACGAGTCAAGGGAGTGAGTTTGCATCTACATACCACTTGTAGATCGCGTGCGGAAGCTTTCGAGGGGATGGTGATGATGGAGTCGTACTCGGACCACCGATGACCAAGTGCTGAACGGACAGCACCTCCGCGTTCAACACACGTGCAGTGCAACGCGTCTCCTCCGCCTTGATCCAGCAAGGAGGAAGGAGAGGTTGAGGAAGATGGATCCAACAGCAGCATGACGGCGTGATGATGATGGAGTGACAGTTCTCGGCAGGGCTTCGCCAAGCGCCTGCGCGGAGGAGGAGAGGTGTTGGGAGGGAGGGCTGCGCCTTCAAGTTGTGTATGCAGCCCTCCCCTCACCCCTCTATTTATAGGGGAAGGGAGGAGGGGGGTCGGCCCTCTAGATGCATCTAGAGGGGGGCGGCGGCCAAGGGAGGGGGCTTGCCCCCCAAGCAAGGGGAGCGCCCCCCTTAGGGTTCCCCCCTCAACCCTAGGCGCATGGGCCCAAGGGAAGGGGGTGCGCCCAGCCCACCAGGGGCTGGCTGCCTCCCACGCAGCCCAAGTGGCCCCCCGGGAGGGGTGGCCCCTCCCGGTGGTCCTCCGGAACCTTTCCGGTGGCCCCGGTACAATACCGATAGACCCGAAACTTTTCCGGTGTCCGTTTGATAACTTCACATATATAAATCTTTACCTCCGGACCATTCCGGAACTCCTTGTGACGTCCGGGATCTCATCCGAGACTCCGAACAACATTCGGTAATCACATACAAGTCTTCCTAATAACCCTAGCGTCACCGAACCTTAAGTGTGTAGACCCTACGGGTTCGGGAGACATACAGACATGACCGAGACGCTCTCAGGTCAATAACCAACAGCGGGATCTGGATACCCATGTTGGCTCCCACATGCTCCTCGATGATGTCATCGGATGAACCACGATGTCGAGGATTCAAGCAACCCCGTATACTATTCCCTTTGTCAGACGGCATGTTACTTGCCCGAGACTCGATCGTTGGTATCCCAATACCTTGTTCAGTCTCGTTACCGGCAAGTCACTTTACTCGTACCGTAATGCATGATCCCGTGACCAGACACTTGGTCACTTTGAGCTCATTATGATGATGCACTACCGAGTGGGCCCAGTGATACCTCTCCGTAATACGGAGTGACAAATCCCTGTCTCGATCCGTGTCAACCCAACAGACACTTTCGGAGATACCTGTAATGCACCTTTATAGTCACCCGATTCGTTGTGACGTTTGGTACACCCAAAGCACTCCTAGAGTATCCAGGAGTTACACGATCTCACGGTCTAAGGAAGAGATACTTGACATTGGAAAAGCTCTAGCAAAATGAACTACACGATCTTTGTGCTATGCTTAGGATTGTCTTGTCCATCACGTCATTCTCCTAATGACGTGATCCCGTTATCAATGACATCGATGTCCATAGTCGAAACCATGACTATCTGTTGACCAATGAGCTAGTCAACTAGAGGCTTACTAGGGACGTATTGTAGTCTATGTATTCACACGTGTATTACGATTTCCGGATAATACAGTTATAGCATGAATAAAAGACAATTATCATGAACAAGGAAATATAATAATAATGCTTTTATTATTGCCTCTAGGGCATATTTCCAACAGTCTCCCACTTGCACTAGAGTCAATAATCTAGTTACATTGTGATGAATCGAACACCCATAGAGTTCTGGTGTTGATCATGTTTTGCCCGCGGAAGAGGTTTAGTCAACGGATCTGCGACATTCAGATCCGTATGCACTTTACAAATTTCTATGTCTCCATCTTGAACATTTTCACGGATGGAGTTGAAGCGATGCTTGATGTGCCTGGTCTTCTTGTGAAACCTGGGCTCCTTGGCAAGTGCAATAGCTCCAGTGTTGTCACAGAAGAGTTTGATCGGCCCCGACGCATTGGGTATGACTCCTAGGTCGGTGATGAACTCCTTCACCCAAATTGCTTCATGCGCTGCCTCCGAGGCTGCCATGTACTCCGCTTCACATGTAGATCCCGCCACGACGCTCGCTTGTAGCTGCACCAGCTTCGCTCCACCATTCAACATATACACGATCCGGTTTGTGACTTAGAGTCATCCAGATCTGTGTCGAAGCTAGCGTCGGCGTAACCCTTCTGACGAGCTCTTCGTCACCTCCATAAACGAAAACATGTCCTTTGTCCTTTTCGGTACTTTAGGATATTCTTGACCGCTGTCCGGTGTTCCTTGCGGGATTACTTTGGTACCTTCCTACCAAACTTACGGCAAGGTTTACATCAGGTCCAGTACACAGCATGGCATACATAATAGATCCTATGGCTGAGGCATAGGGATGACACTCATCTCTTCTTTATCTTTTGCCGTGGTCGGGCATTGAGCCGAGCTCAATCTCACACCTTGCAACACAGGCAAGAACCCCTTCTTGGACTGGTCCATTTTGAACTTCTTCAAAATCTTATCAAGGTATGTGCTTTGTGAAAGACCTATGAGGCATCTCGATCTATCTCTATAGATCTTGATGCCTAATATATAAGCAGCTTCTCCAAGGTCCTTCATTGAAAAACACTTATTCAAGTAGGCCTTAATGCTGTCCAAGAATTCTATATCATTTCCCATCAAAAGTATGTCATCTACATATAATATGAGAAATGCTACAGAGCTCCCACTCACTTTCTTGTAAACGCAGGCTTCTCCATAAGTCTGCATAAACCCAAACGCTTTGATTATCTCATCAAAGCGAATGTTCCAACTCCGAGATGCTTGCACCAGCCCATAAATGGATCGCTGGAGCTTGCATACTTTGTTAGCGTTCTTATGATCGACAAAACCTTCCGGCTGCATCATATACAGCTCTTCCTTAAGATAACCGTTAAGGAACGCTGTTTTGACGTCCATCTGCCATATCTCATAATCATAGTATGCGGCAATTGCTAACATGATTCGGACGGACTTAAGCTTCGCTACGGGAGAGAAAGTCTCATCGTAGTCAATCCCTTGAACTTGCCGATAACCCTTAGCGACAAGTCGAGCTTTATAGATGGTGACATTACCATCCGCGTCCGTCTTCTTCTTAAAGATCCATTTGTTTTCTATCGCTCGCCGATCATCGGGCAAGTCTGTCAAAGTCCATACTTTGTTTTCATACATGGATTCTATCTCGGATTTCATGGCTTCTAGCCATTTGTTGGAATCTGGGCCCGCCATCGCTTCTTCATAGTTCGAAGGTTCACCGTTGTCTAACAACATGATTTCCAGGACAGGGTTGTCGTACCACTCACAGTGCGGAACGTGTCCTTGTGGACCTCTGAGTTCAGTAGCAACTTGATCCAAGTACCTTGATCATCATCATTATTTTCCTCTTCATGGGTGTAGGCATCACAGAACATTTTCCCGAGCTGCACTACTATCCCGTTCAAGAGGTAGTACTTCATCGAGTTCTACTTTCCTCCCACTTACTTCTTTCGAGAGAAACTCTTTTCCGAAAGGATCCGTTCTTGGCAACAAAGATCTTGCCCTCGGATCTTAAGTAGAAGGTATACCCAATGGTTTCTTTAGGGTATCCTATGAAGACGCATTTTTCCGACTTGGGTTCGAGCTTTTCAGATTGAAGTTTCTTGACATAAGCATCGCATCCCCAAACTTTTAGAAACGACGACTTAGGTTTCTTCCCAAACCATAATTCATACGGTGTCGTCTCAGCGGATTTAGGCGGTGCCCTATTTAAAGTGAATGTAGCTGTCTCTAGAGCGTATCCCCAAAATGATAGCGGTAAATCGGTAAGAGACATCATAGACCGCACCATATCCAATAGAGTGCGATTCACGACGTTCGGACACACCGTTCGCTGAGGTGTTCCAGCGGCGTGAGTTGTGAAACGATTCCACATTTTCTTAAGTGTGTACCAAATTCATGACTTAAATATTCTCCTCCACGATCCGATCGTAAGAATTTTTATCTTTCGGTCACGTTGATTCTCTACTTCATTCTGAAATTCCTTGAACTTTTCAAAGGTCTCAGACTTGTGTTTCATCAAGTAGACATACCCATATCTACTCAAGTCATCTGTGAGAGTGAGAACATAACGATATCCTCCGCGAGCCTCAACGCTCATTGGACCGCACACATCGGTATGTATGATTTCCAACAAGTTGGTTGCTCGCTCCATTGTTCCGGAGAACGGAGTCTTGGTCATCTTGCCCATGAGGCATGGTTCGCATGTGTCAAATGATTCATAATCAAGAGACTCCAAGAGTCCATCAGCATGGAGCTTCTTCATGCGCTTGACACCAATGTGACCAAGGCAGCAGTGCCACAAGTATGTGGGACTATCGTTATCAACTTTACATCTTTTGGTATTCACGCTGTGAATATGTGTAACACTACGCTCGAGATTCATTAAGAATAAACCATTGACCATCGGAGCATTACCATAAAACATGTCTCTCATATAAATAGAACAACCATTATTCTCGGATTTAAATGAGTAGCCATCTCGTATCAAACGAGATCCAGATACAATATTCATGCTCAAACTTGGCACCAAATAACAATTATTAAGGTTCAAAACTAATCCCGAGGTAAATGAAGAGGTAGCGTGCGGACGGCGATCACATCGACTGAACCATTCCCGCGCGCATCGTCACCTCGTCCTTCGCCAGCCTCCGCTTATTCCACAGCTCCTGCTGTGAGTTACAAATATGAGCAACGGCACCGGTATCAAATACCGGGAGTTACTACGAGTTCGGTAAGGTACACATCAATTACATGTATATCAAATATACCTTTGGTGTTGCCGGCCTTCTTATCCGCTAAGTATTTGGGGCAGTTCCGCTTCGGTGACCCTTCCCTTGCAATAAAAGCACTCGAGTCTCGGGCTTGGGTCCATTCTTTGACTTCTTCCGGCAACTTGCTTACAGGGCGCGGCAACCTCCTTGCCGTCCTTCTTGAAGTTCTTCTTGCCCTTTCCCTTCTTGAACTTAGTGGTCTTATTGACCATCAACACTTGATGTTCTTTCTTGATTTCAACCTCTGCCGACTTCAGCATAGAGAATACTTCAGGAATGGTCTTTACCATCCCCGCATATTGTAGTTCATCACAAAGCTCTTGTAGCTTGGTGGGAGCGATCAAGGATTCTGTCAATGACCGCCTCATCGGGGAGGTTAATATTCAGCTGGGTCATACGGTTGTGCAACCTGCACATCTTGAGTATGTGCTCACTGACAGAACTATTTTCCTCCATCTTACAACTATACCCGGGCGTGAGCTTGGAAAACCAGTTTCAGCTCCTCGAACATCTCATATGCTCCGTGATGCTCAAAACGCTTTTGGAGCCCGGTTCTAAGCTGTAAAGCATGCCGCACCGAACGAGGGAGTAATCATCAAGACGAGACTGCCAAGCATTCATAATGTCTTGGTTCTGCAGGATGGGGCGTCACCTAGCGGTCCTTCTAGGACATATTGTTTCTGGCAGCTATGAGGATGATCCTCAAGTTCGGACCCAGTCCGTATAGTTGCTGCCGTCATCTTTCAGCTTGGTTTTCTCTAGGAACGCGTTGAAGTTCAAGTTGACATGAGCGTTGGCCATTTGATCTACAAGACATATTATGCAAAAGTTTTAGACTAAGTTCATGATAATTAAGTTCATCTAATCAAATTATTTCAATGAACTCCCACTCAGATTAGACATCCCTCTAGTCATCTAGGTGTTACACGATCCGAGTCGACTAGGCCGTGTCCGATCATCACGTGAGATGGACTAGTCATCGTCGGTGAACATTCTCATGTTGATCGTATCTTCCATACGACTCGTGTTCGACCTTTCGGTCTCCGTGTTCCGAGGCCATGTCTGTACATGCTAGGCTCGTCAAGTTAACCCTAAGTGTTTTGCGTGTGTAAATCTGTCTTACACCCGTTGTATGTGAACGTAAGAATCCATCACACCCGATCATCACGTGGTGCTTAGAAGCGACGAACTTTAGCAACGGTGCACAGTTAGGGGAGAACACTTCTTGAAATTGTTGTAAGAGATCATCTTATTTACTACCGTCGTTCTAAGTAAACAAGATGCATAAGCATAATAAACATCACATGCAATTATATAGTAGTGACATGATATGGCCAATATCATATAGCTCCATTGATCTCCATCTTCGGGGCTCCATGATCATCTTGTCACCGGCATGACACCATGATCTCCATCATCATGATCTCCATCATTGTGCCTCCATGAAGTTGTCACGCCAACGACTACTTCTACTTCTATGGCTAACGCGTTTAGCAATAAAGTAAAGTAATTTACATGGCGTTCTTCAATGACACGCAGGTCATACAAAATAAAGACAACTCCTATGGCTCCTGCCGGTTGTCATACTCATCGACATGCAAGTCGTGATTCCTATTACAAGAACATGATCTCATACATCACAATATGTCATTCATCATTCATCACAACTTGGCCATATCACATCACATGACAATTGCTGCAAAAACAAGTTAGACGTCCTCTAATTGTTGTTGCATCTTTTACATGGCTGCAATTGGGTTCTAGCAAGAACGTTTTCTTACCTACGAATAACCACAACGTGATTTTGTCAACTTCTATTTACCCTTCATAAGGACCCTTTTCATCGAATCCGCTCCAACTAAAGTGGGAGAGACAGACACCCGCCAGCCACCTTATGCAACTAGTGCATGTTAGTCGGTGGAACCGGTCTCACGTAAGCGTACGTGTAAGGTTGGTCCGGGCCGCTTCATCCCACAATACCGCGGAAGCAAGATAAGACTAGTAGCGGCAAGTAAGTTGACAAGATCCACGCCCACAACAAAATTGTGTTCTACTTGTGCAATAGAGAACTACGCATAGAACTAGCTCTGATACCACTTTTGGGGAACGTTGCAAAAAAATAAAATTTTTCCTACGGTTTCACCAAGATCCATCTATGAGTTCATCTAAGAAACGAGTCTAGGGAGTGAGTTTGCATCTACATACCACTTGTAGATCGCGTGCGGAAGCTTTCGAGGGGATGGTGATGATGGAGTCGTACTCGGACCACCGATGACCAAGTGCTGAACAGACAGCACCTCCGCGTTCAACACACGTACGGTACGGGCAACGTCTCCTCCGTCTTGATCCAGCAAGGAGGAAGGAGAGGTTGAGGAAGATGGCTCCAACAGCAGCATGACGGCGTGATGATGATGGAGTGACAGTTCTCGGCGGGGCTTCGCCAAGCGCCTTGGCGGAGGAGAGGTGTTGGGAGGGAGGGCTGCGCCTTCAAGTTGTGTATGCAGCCCTCCCTCACCCCTCTATTTATAGGGGAAGGAAGGAGGGGGCGGCCCTCTAGATGCATCTAGAGGGGGCGGCGGTTAAGGGAGGGGCTTGCCCCCAAGCAAGGGCGCCCCTTAGGGTTCCCCCTCAACCCTAGGCGCATGGGCCCAAGGGAGGGTGCGCCCAGCCCACCAGGGCTGGCTGCCTCCCACGCAGCCCAAGTGGCCCCCGGAGGTGGCCCCTCCAGTGGTCCTCCGAACCTTTCCGTGGCCCTGTACAATACCGATATGACCCAAACTTTTCGGTGTCCGTTTGATAACTTCCATATATAAATCTTTACCTCCGGACCATTCCGAACTCCTCGTGACGTCCGGGATCTCATCCGGGACTCCAAACAACATTCGGTAATCACATACAAGTCTTCCTAATAACCCTAGCGTCACCGAACCTTAAGTGTGTAGACCCTACGGGTTCGGGAGACATGAAGACATAACCGAGACGCTCTCAGGTCAATAACCAACAGCGGGATCTGGATACCCATGTTGGCTCCCACATGCTCCTCGATGATGTCATCGGATGAACCACGATGTCGAGGATTCAAGCAACCCCGTATACTATTCCCTTTGTCAGACGGCATGTTACTTGCCCGAGACTCGATCGTTGGTATCCCAATACCTCGTTCAGTCTCGTTACCGGCAAGTCACTTTACTCGTACCGTAATGCATGATCCCGTGACCAGACACTTGGTCACTTTGAGCTCATTATGATGATGCACTACCGAGTGGGCCCGATGATACCTCTCCGTGTACGGAGTGACAAATCCTGTCTCGATCCGTGTCAACCCAGAGATACTTTCGGAGATACCTGTAGTGCACCTTTATAGTCACCCAATTACGTTGTGGCGTTTGGTACACCCAAAGCACTCCTACGGTATCCGGAGTTACACGATCTCACGGTCTAAGGAAGAGATACTTGACATTGGAAAAGCTCTAGCAAAACGAACTACACGATCTTTGTGCTATGCTTAGGATTGGGTCTTGTCCATCACGTCATTCTCCTAATGGCGTGATCCCGTTATCAATGACATCGATGTCCATAGTCGAAACCGTGACTATCTGGACCAACGAGCTAGTCAACTAGAGGCTTACTAGGGACGTATTGTAGTCTATGTATTCACACGTGTATTACGATTTCCGGATAATACAGTTATAGCATGAATAAAAGACAATTATCATGAACAAGGAAATATAATAATAATGCTTTTATTATTGCCTCTAGGGCATATTTCCAACATGATGAAGTCGGAGCATGCTTTATTTATTGATTGTCTTCCTTATGAGTGGCGGTCGGGGACGAGCGATGGTCTTTTCCTACCAATCTATCCCCCTAGGAGCATACGTGTAATACTTTTCTTTGATAACTTGTAGATTTTTGCAATAAGTGTATGAGTTCTTTATGACTAATGTTGAGTCCATGGATTATACGCACTCTCTTCCTTCCACCATTGCTAGCCTCTCTAATACCGCGCACTTTTAGCCGGTATCATACACCCACCATATATTTTCCTCAAAATAGCCACCATACCTACCTATCATGGCATTTCCATAGCCATTCCGAGATATATTGCCATGCAACTTACCACCGTTCCGTTTACTATGACACGCTTCATCATTGTCATATTGCTTTGCGTGATCATGTAGTTGACATTGTATTTTTGGCAAAGCCACCGTTCATAATTCTTTCATACATGTCACTCTTGATTCATTGCATATCCCGGTACTCCGCCGGAGGCATCACATAGAGTCATATTGTTGTTCTAAGTATTGAGTTGTAATTCTTGAGTTGTAAGAAAATAAAAGTGTGATGATCATCATTATTAGAGCATTGTCCCAAGTGAGGAAAGGATGATGAAGACTATGATTCCCCCACAAGTTGGGATGAGACTCCGGACGAAAAAAAAGAAAAAAAAGGAGAAAGGCCATAAAAAAGGAGGCCCAAAAAAAGAGAGAAAAAGAGAGAAGGGACAATGCTACTATCCTTTTACCACATTTGTGCTTCAAAGTAGCACCATTATCTTCATGATAGAGAGTCTCCTATGATATCACTTTCATATACTAGTGGGAATTTTTCATTATAGAACTTGGCTTGTATATTCCAATGATGGGCTTCCTCAAAATGCCCTAGGTCTTCGTGAGCAAGCGAGTTGGATGCACACCCACTTAGTTTCTTTTGTTGAGCTTTCATATACTTATAGCTCTAGTGCATCCGTTGCATGGCAATCCCTACTCATTCACATTGATATCTATTGATGGGCATTTCCATAGCCTGTTGATACGCCTAGTTGATGTGAGACTATCTTCTCCTTTTTTGTCTTCTCCACAACCATCATTCTATTCCACATATAGTGTTATGTCCATGGCTCACGCTCATGTATTGCGTGAAGATTGAAAAAGTTTGAGAACACCAAAAGTATGAAACAATTGCTTGGCTTGTCATCGGGGTTGTGCATGATTTAAATATTTTGTGTGGTGAAGATAAAGCATAGCCAGACTATATGATTTTGTAGGGATAACTTTCTTTGGCCATGTTATTTTGAGAAGACATAATTGCTTGGTTAGTATGCTTGAAGTATTATTATTTTTATGTCAATATTAAACTTTTATCTTGATTCTTTCGGATCTGAATATTCATACCACAATTAAGAGAATGACATTGAAAATTATGCTAAGTAAGCATTCCACATCAAAAATTCTGTTTTTATCATTTACCTACTCGAGGACGAGCAGGAATTAAGCTTGGGGGTGCTTGTGTTGGGGAATGTAGTAATTTCAAAAAAATTCCTATGCACACACAGGATCATGGTGATGCATAGCAACGAGAGGGGAGAGTGTGTCCACGTACCCTCCTACACCGAAAGCAGAAGCATTATGACAACATGGTTGATGTAGTCGTACGTCTTCACGATCCAACCGATCCAAGTACCGAACGCACGGCACCTCCGAGGTCAGCACACGTTCAGCTCGATGACGTCTCACGAACTCCGATCCAGCAGAGCTTCGAGGGAGAGTTCCGTTAGCACGACGGCGTAGTGACGGTGATGATGTTGCTACGGATGCAGGGCTTCGCCTAAGCACCGCTACGATATGATCGAGGTGGATTATGGTGGAGGGGGGCACCGCACACGGCTAAGAGATCAAGAGATCAATTGTTGTGTCTAGAGGTGCCCCCCTGCCTCCGTATATAAAGGAGCAAGGGAGAGGCCGGCCCTAGAGGGGGCACACCAAGTGTGGGGAGTCCTACTAGGACTCCCAAGTCCTAGTAGGATTCCCCTTTCCTTTCCGGAGTAGGAGAGAAGGAAAGAGGGGGAGAGAGAGAAGGAAAAGGGGGTTGCACCCCTTGTCCAATTCAAACCAGAGGGGGGGGCGCACGCCTCCTTCCTTTTGGCCTCTCTCCTCTATTCCCGTATGGCCCAATAAGGCCCAATACTTCTCCCGGTGAATTCTCGTAACTCCCCGGTACTCCGAAAATACCCGAATCACTCGGAGCCCTTCCGATGTCCGAATATAGTCGTCCAATATATCGATATTTACGTCTCGACCATTTCGAGACTCCTCGTCATGTCCCCGATCTCATCCGGGACTCCGAACTACCTTCGGTACATCAATTCACATAACTCACAGTACAAATCGTCATCGAACTTTAAGCGTGCGGACCCTACGGGTTCGAGAACTATGTAGACATGACCGAGACACGTCTCCGGTCAATAACCAATAGCGGAACCTGGATGCTCATATTGGCTCCTACATACTCTACAAGATCTTTATCGGTCAAACCGCATAACAACATACGTTGTTCCCTTTGTCATCGGTATGTTACTTGCCTGAGATTCGATCGTCGGTATCTCAATACATAGTTCAATCTTGTTACCTGCAAGTCTCTTTACTCGTTCCGTAATACATCATCCTGCAAATAACTCATTAGTTACAATGCTTGCAAGGCTTATAGTGATGTGCATTACCGAGTGGGCGCAGAGATACCTCTCTGACAATCGGAGTGACAAATCCTAATCTCGAAATACGCCAACCCAACAAGTACCTTCGGAGACACCTATAGAGCACCTTTATAATCACCCAGTTACGTTGTGATGTTTGGTAGCATACAAAGTGTTCCTCCGGTAAACGGGAGTTGCATAATCTCATAGTCATAAGAACATGTATAAGTCATGAAGAAAGCAATAGCAGAATACTAAACGATCAAGTGCTAAGCTAGCGGAATGGGTCAAGTCAATCACATCATTCTCCTAATGATGTGATCCCGTTAATCAAATGACAACTTATGTCTATGGCTAGGAAACATAACCATCTTTGATCAACGAGCTAGTCAAGTAGAGGCATACTAGTGACACTCTGTTTGTCTATGTATTCACACAAGTATTATGTTTTCGGTTAATACAATTCTAGCATGAATAATAAACATTTATCATGAAATAAGGAAATAAATAATAACTTTATTATTGCCTCTAGGACATATTTCCTTCAGTCTCCCACTTGCACTAGAGTCAATAATCTAGATCACATCACCATCTTATATTTACTAATTGGAGGCATCATACGAGTGTCCGTGTTAATCCACATCATTAAAAAAATCTTAACCGTCGATCAATGTAATTGATCTATCTTAACCACAAGATTTATGTTACTTTTGTGGTCAAAAAAAGACCCAGCCTACACGTATACAAACCATGTTGTAGTGCCAACTAAAAAAACCACGTTATATCCCCTCAAAAAAAGAAAAAGAAAAACCACGTTTTAGAGTCCATGTTATGGAATAGGAGTCCCAATCTCTCACGAGTCCTTCTTTAGATCTGATTTTTTCTTTGTCTCAAATTGCTGCAGGATCCTCACCTACCTCTCGGTCCGCAAAAACCTTCCTCGAGATTTCGATGGTTGATTCATGTTACGTCTAAGCAGCCTCTCCCTCCCGTCGTTGCTTCCTCCTCCTCGATATTTGCATAGCTTGGTGGGATTTGATAGTATTCTACATCCTTCTTCTAGGTTTATGCTCCTCAAGTTCTTTAACAACCAAGTTCCTCAATCTGGCCTTCCAATTAAGACTAAAGCCTCCGTCTCCTGGTGTGACTCTTCCTGTCCGTGGAAAACGAATCAACTGTAACCTTCACCTCGAGTGCTATCTGGCAGCGCGTGTTCGATCTGGCAGCTATGCACTTCATGAAGTTTCTCTCATTGATCCCTAATATATTTTGGTGACCTCTTTGCGTTTTGCAGGTCATGGAGCGTCGGAGTTTGTGCCATGACCGAAAGCAGCTGCAATTTTGCACAACTGTTAGGTGAGCTATCCACTTTTTCAATAAGAGATCCATTAGTTCCTCAACCAGTATTGACTAATTGATGCACCAGCTGCGTGACTATCTTATGCATCGACCAAGGTTTAATCTTGGCTGGTCAAAATACTTGCATGATGGGATCCATTTAGTGGTCCAAAAATTTTATGCCGCCGGTGGTTGATTGCGGATGTATGGAGGAGGCCCAGATTCGGTGGACTCTCGGAAGCTGCATCATATGATAAGGGCCACGATATTTGATGCACACTGAATCCGGTAAGCATCCGATCAACAAAACCAACCATAGGCTGGCATAAAGGTTATAGTTAATTGCTGTGAAAGTTTTGAGTAGGCGTATTCATGCGTGTACCCAGATCGAAAAATCGACATATGAGATAGCAGCATGGTTTAGTCGTACTCTCTTTACTTCAATTATTTTCCTTTTATTGACTCCTTATAGCAGAACTTGATCAGCGTATACTTGCACTCAGGTTGTTACTGTTACGTCGTGTAGCGTATGCTCGGTTGTATAGTTTATTAATGGACAAAAAGCACCGCGTGCTTCATTGGGACTCTCAGCTCCAAGGTTTGAGGATTTAAAATTTTCCCTTCTAACTAAGTATGACTAAGGATATTAAATTATTGTTCTAAAAGAAGACATGTGTATATGTATATTTTCATCTTGGTGGATGTTTGTTAGATTTTACGGAGGAAGAAGTCTATGCAGACAGATTAAAACACAACTGATTTGAGGAATGTTACCCATGGACATGCACACGGATGTAGTAGCTGTTAAGAAACTAGCTTATCATTTCCATCATCTAAACATGCATCTCGGACTCCCAGCTTCCTATTTCGTCTCATATTTAGTTCCTCACGGACCAGGTATGGCTGGGCTAATGGAGGCAACTCAATATTAAATACCGATTACTGATCGTTCGTAACTCCTCCATCTTAAAAGAGAGCTAGCCAACTGTCTTGAGCAGGTCTGCTAGCTAGCTATAGATTTGGTTCGAATCATTTAGATGACAAGATCAGACATCTACAATATTAGGTTAACTAATCTTAATCTCATTACCAGTTATGGATAATCACTAGCATATATGGATCATTGCTCCATGTTTCCGGATGTGTGTATCCCAATATGTCTCTGCCTATATGTATGAATCAAGATAGGTTGTGATTGCGAAAATAGTACTTATTACTGGTTTTTCCCACCATCATGTATCCCTTAAATACATCATCATAAGGAGTATAAAGAGTAGGAATTCCCACATTATCACAAACATTATGTCTATGGTCTTCGGTATAGCTCTGAGTTTGACCTAATTTCCTACTTCCTTATAGGCTCAATAAATAAAATGTCCCCACATACCTAAATCTTTAGATCTCTTGGTAGGAGCGACATAGCTGCACACCATGATCGAATGTCCACAAAATCATTTTACTATGATGGATTACCGTGAGTGAAATGCTTGAGTTGTTTAGATTACGTGTATATATTAGTTTGAATAAACACAGAATTATATAAGTATCATCTTCTTTTATGTGGAGGTGCTCTACAATATATAAAAAGGGCGATAGTAGATATTATGGCTTTATGTTATTACAAGACCGACTGATTTTCAATTGTCAATGTTTTTGTACTAACTCAACAATAGCCATTGAGCTCATGTTCTTTGCTTTGTTAATCTTTGTTGCAGTCCAACACAAATTATCTTTGGGGTAATAGTACCGATTGATTAGTTTGTATGTCCAAAACAAGTTGGGAATCTACCGTATGTAGTGATGTAATATACAATGTAACAATATATTTTGTTTCGTGATTTTAGTTAAACAATAGTATTTCTCAAGCTAACAATGCTAGATAAAAAATTGCCCGTGCGGATGCACGGGTTGACGACTAGTGTGATTTAACATCAATAGTTCACATCATCATGTGATTAACACCCATAGTTCACATTCGTCATGTGATCAACACCCAAAGGGTTTACTAGAGTCAATAATCTAGTTCACATCGCTATGTGATTAACACCCAAAGAGTACTAAGGTGTGATCATGTTTTGCTTGTGATATAATTTTAGTCAACGGGTCTGCCACATTCAGATCCGTAAGTATTTTGCAAATTTCTATGTTTACAATGCTCTGCACGGAGCTACTCTAGCTAATAGCTCCCACTTTCAATATGTATCTAGATCGAGACTTAGAGTCATCCAGATCGGTGTCAAAGCTTGCATCGACGTAACCGTTTACGACGAACCGTTTGTCACCTCCATAATCAAGAAACATATCCTTATTCCACTAAGGATAATTTTGACCGTTGTTCAGTGATCTACTCCTAGATCACTATTGTACTCCCTTGCCAAACTTAGTGTAGGGTATACAATAGATCTGGTACACAACATGCCATACTTTATAGAACCTATGGCTGAGGCATAGGGAATGACTTTCATTCTCTTTCTATCTTCTGTCGTGGTCGGGCTTTGAGTCTTACTCAATTCCACACCTTGTAACATAGGCAAGAACTCTTTCTTTGACTGTTCCATTTTGAACTACTTCAAAATCTTGTCAAGGTATGTACTCATTGAAAAAAAACTTATCAAGCGTCTTGATCTATCTCTATAGATCTTGATGTCAATATGTAAGCAGCTTCACCGAAGCCTTTCTTTGAAAAACTCCTTTCAAATACTCCTTTATGCTTTCCAGAAAATTCTACATTATTTCCGATCAACGATATGTCATTCACATATACTTATCAGAAATGTTGTAGTGCTCCCACTCACTTTCTTGTAAATACAGGCTTCACCGCAAGTCTATATAAAAATATATGCTTTGATCAACTCATCAAAGCGTATATTCCAACTCCGAGATGCTTGCACCAGTCCATAGATGGATCGCTGGAGCTTGCATATTTTGTTAGCACTTTTAGGATTGACAAAACCTTCTGGTTGCATCATATACAACTCTTCTTTAATAAATCCAATAAGGAATGTAGTTTTGACATCCATTTGCCAAATTTCATAAAATGTGGCAATTTTGCTAACATGATTCGGACAGACTTAAGCATCGCTACGAGTGAGAAAGTCTCATTGTAGTCAACACCTTGAAATTTGTCAAAAACCTTTTTCCGACAAGTCTAGCTTTGTAGATAGTAACACTACTATCAGCGTCTGTCTTCCTCTTGAAGATCCATTTATTTTCTATGGCTTGCCGATCATCGGGCAAGTCAACCAAAGTCCACACTTTGTTCTTATACATGGATCCCATCTCATATTTCATGGCCTCAGGCCATTTTGCGGAATCTGGGCTCATCATCGCTTCCTCATAGTTCGTAGGTTCGTCATGGTCAAGTAACATGACCTCCAGAACAGGATTACTGTACCACTCTGGTGCGGATCTTATTCTGGTTGACCTACGAGGTTTGGTAGTAACTTGATCTGAAGTTACATGATCATCATCATTAGCTTCCTCACTAATTGGTGCAGGAGTCACAGGAACAGTTTTCTATGATAAACTACTTTCCAATAAGGGAGCAGGTACAGTTACCTCATCAAGTTCTACTTTCCTCCCACTCACTTCTTTCGAGAGAAACTCCTTCTCCGGCAAGGATCCATTCTCAGCAACAAAGATCTTGCCTTCGGATCTGTGATAGAAGGTGTACCCAACATTTTGGGTATCCTATGAAGAAGCACTTCTCCGATTTGGGTTCAAGCTTATCAAGTTGAAACTTTTTCACATAAGCATCGTAGCCCCAAACTTTAAGAAACGACAGCTTAGGTTTCTCGCCAAACCACAGTTCATACGGTGTTATCTCCACGGATTTAGATGGTTCCCTAATTAACGTGGATGTAGTTGTCTCTAATGCATAACCCCAAAACGATAGTGGTAGATCTGTAAGAGACATCATAGATCGCACCATATCTAATAAAGTACGGTTTAGGACACACACAGACCATTACACTGTGGTGTTCCAGGTGGCGTGAGTAGTGAAACTATTTCACATTGTTTTAACCGAAGGCCAAACTCGTAACTCAAATATTCGTCTCCGCAATCAAATCGTAGAAACTTCATTTTCTTGTCACGATGATTTTCCACTTCACTCTGAAATTCTTTGAACTTTTCAAATGTTTTAGACTTATATTTCATCAAGTAGATATACCCATATCTTCTCAAATAATTTGTGAAGGTCAGAAAATAATGATACCCGACGCGAGCCTCAATACTCATCGGATCTTATACATCAGTACGTATTATTTCCAATAATTCAGTTGCTCGCTCCATTGTTCTGGAGAACGGCGTTTTAGTCATCTTGCCCAAGAGGCATGGTTCGCAAGCATCAAGTGATTCATAATCAAGTGATTCAAAAAGCCCATCAGCATGGATTTTCTTCATGCGCTTTACACCAATATGACCTAAACGGCAGTGCCACAAATAAGTTGCACTATCATTATTAACTTTGCATCTTTTGGCTTCAATATTATGAATATGTGTATCACTACGATCGAGATCCAACAAACCATTTTCATTGGGAGTATGACCATAGAAGGTTTTATTCCTGTAAACCGAACAACAATTATTCTCTAGCTTAAATGAATAATTGTATTGTAATAAACATGATCAAATCATATTCATGCTTAACGCAAACACCAAATAACATTTATTTAGGTTCAACACTAATCCCGAAAGTATAGGGAGTGTGCGATGATGATCATATCAATCTTGGAACTACTTCCAACACACATCGTCACTTCACCCTTAACTAGTCTCTGTTCATTCTTCAACTCCCGATTCGAGTTAATAATCTTAGCAACTGAACTAGTATCAAATACTGAGGGGTTGCTATGAACACTAGTAAAGTACACATCAATAACATGTATATCAAATATACCTTTGTTTACTTTGCCATCCTTTCTTATCCGCCAAATACTTGGGGTAGTTCCGCTTCCAGTGACCAATCCCTTTGCAGTAGAAGCACTTAGTCTCAGGCTTAGTGTAGCGACCAGACCCGAATGGATCAAGTCTACGTGCTCGATGTCATCCACTGGATCGATAATCTTGACACCACACAAGACTTGAAGGATTTATAGCGAGTAGCAATCACACACTTATTACATCGTTTTCCACAAGGAACTATTACAATAATATGGCTTAAGGCCATCTAATAATAACAGCGAAGGCTTGGAAGATAAGTGAGTCCATCAACTCCATCAAGATCATGAGTATAGAACCACGACCTAACACCTTACTAAATCGTGCGAAAAGTCTGCAGCGTGAAAGTTGCAGCCAAAACGGGTCAGACACATGGAATATCTTGGCAATGTAACACATAAAGAGCAATGAAGGAATAAGCCTATACTACATGCATATATGGCTGGTGGTAAGGCTCTAGGTTACATTGCATAAAGCTGATTTTCCCTACATCAAAGGAATAATTTTATTTAACTATCATGGTGGTTGTTAAACATTGAGAATGGTTGACAGCATTCTCAATCCCAATTAAAAGTACTCATCAAAACCCAATAACTTTTATTTAGAAGTAACATGTTGAGATTCACATGATATTCAATTACGGATACTCAAATTGTCCATAACCGGGACACGGCTAATCATGATTAGTTTATACACTCTGCAGAGGTTTAGCACTTTTCCCCACAAGACTCGATCGCCTCCGCTTGGTTCTCGCACTACATGGTGTTTGAGAAACGGATGGCCGAGACATAGTCTTTCAGAAGCGCTAGCACCTTACATGTGGGTAGACCGTACCAACCTACATCCCCTACATCAGCTAGCCTACCCGTAAGAGTTCGCACAACTTAGTCAACTCGCCAGC
Source organism: Aegilops longissima (assembly GCA_021605205.1). Taxonomy (NCBI): domain Eukaryota; kingdom Viridiplantae; phylum Streptophyta; class Magnoliopsida; order Poales; family Poaceae; genus Aegilops; species Aegilops longissima. Next base: position 681,945,923 of record CM038679.1, read on the forward strand.
CCATAATTGGCTTGTGGCTGCACACGGAAGTTTCAGTTTGAATAATCTTATGATCCCTTAGAGCACAGGTGGCGGTCCGAAGAAATCTGAGCAAGTCTGATGGAAACCAGGTGCCTCAATCCACCCAGATGTGTGTTTAGGTTGCCACCTTAGATAAACCATTAATTAACAATCTCACATCTGTCATGGATATTCACTCACCCAATCCACGTCTACTAGCATAGCATGGCATAATAAGCAAGCGTGAAGTAACTCCCAAGGTTTCATAAGTAAAACAGGTAATAGGTACTACCTCAATCTACTTCCCAAACCCACAATTTAATTTGATCCTAAACATGCATGTGTTTGAGGGTTTGATCTAATGCAATAAAACTGGGTAGTAGAAAAGGTATGATCAAAGTGTTACTTGCCTTGTTGATGATCCGCGAGATCTAGAGATTGAAGTAACAAGCGGCGCACTCGGGTGATCTAGCGAGACAAACAACAAGCATACAATAAGTACTCATCTAATGCACAGGAAAACTCGAATAAAAGATCTAACCAGAAAGTTCAACTTAAGAACCCTGGTTGCAAAAGAATCGAATCAAAATAAACATCGAAAGTCGAAACTCGAGAGAGAACGACTCGGTTTAGCAATCTGAAACTAGGTCAAAATTTTACAGTAGCAAAACTCTGTGAAAGTAGGGTAGTCGGAACGGCGGTTTCGTTACGAAACTCCAGGCGCTTGAATCACCTGATTCCGATAAACGAGCGAGAAATAAAACAGATTTGAAAATCGGATCGAAATCGAATCGGAAAAATAACGGATTAATTCGATTAAAAGAAAAACGACGAGCGGATTAAATAGCGGACGTTCGTTAACAGAACGAATCCAACGAACGCGTTCATTGAAGCGGACGGTTCGGTGAGCGTTCGTTAATTAAGAAAACCGAAAAAAAATAAAACCAATCTAGGTATTTTAAAAAAAACGAACATCTCTTTTTTTTTTTAAACCGGATCGGTTTTTTAGGGGAAACCGGATCGGGCGGGGCTACCTCCGGTGATCGCCAAGGGGCTCTGGCGGCGGGATAGGGTCGGCCGGGGTCGGGAGGCGGCGAGGGCGGGGGGGCTCCGTCGGCGGAGACGGCGGCGGCGTTCGGCGGCCAGGACTCAGCCAGGCCGGGAGGCGAGGCGGCGAGAGAGAGAGAGGCGGGCGGTATTTAAGAGGGGAGGGGTGGCGGGGTGGCTTGGGAGAGGGGCAAGCCGGGCGAGGGGAGGCGGACTCGTGGCGGCGGCGTCCCCCAGCGGGACTCGGCGCGCGTCGTGGAGGAGAGGAGGAGGCGAGGCGAGGCTGGGCGGGCTGGCTGGCTGGGCTGGCTGGGCCTTGGCCCAGAGCGGCGTGATTTTTTTAATAAAACAAAGCGAATTAAAAAAATACCAAATGAACTCCGATTTTAATAAAACAAATTTTCCCGACTCCTAAAATGAGTCGAACAAAATGAACTTTAAAAGCGGCAAACATGCATATATTTTTAAAATGCTCATTTTGCATAAGCAAAATAAATCTTTCAAAACCAAATTTTGTTTTATTTATAATATCTTCATTTTTCCTAAATGTTGGGAAAGTCATATTATTCCCTCTCTTAAAAATTTTTATAGGAAAAACTTTGTGAAGATAAATAAATAAATCAAATGATCCCATTTTCAAAATTTGAGAAATCCCAAATATGAAAATTATGAAACTTCCAACTCTCTCCGAGGGTCCTTGAGTTGCGTGAAATTTTCTAGGATCGGAAAAATGCGAGAAAATATGATATGCATGATGACCTAATGTATAACATTCCAAATTGAAAATTTGGGATGTTACAAACCTATAAGATGAATCTAGCCCTCGAGATTCGGGTTAACTAGAAAATAGGTGAGGTGGTCCTTAAGCAAAACTTCCTCTCTTTCCCAGGTGGCTTCGTCCTCAGTGTGGTGGCTCCACTGAACTTTGCAAAACTTGATAACCTTGCTGTGGGTAACTCTGCTGGCATAATCGAGAATCTTAACAGGTTTTTCCTCATATGTTAAGTCATCCTTCAACTGAATTGCTTCCAGTGGTACTGTATCTCTTAACGGTACCTCTGTTATTGCGGGGTGACATTTCTTCAACTGAGAAACATGGAATACATCATGAACTCCTGACAGTCCTTCTGGCAATTCCAACTTATACGCAACTTCTCCCATGCGTTGCAAAATCTTATATGGTCCAACGAAACGGGGTGCTAACTTTCCTTTAACTCCAAAACGCTTAACTCCTCGAAGCAGTGATACTCTAAGATATACTCTATCTCCAACTTCATACTCAATCGCTTTGCGCTTTGAATCGGCATAGCTCTTTTGTCTGGACTGGGCTACCTTGAGCCTGTCTCAAATCAACTTAACTTTCTGTTCAGACTCCTTAATCAAATCTGGTCCAAACAAGCGGCGATCTCGGTTTAGTCCCATGACAACGGTGTCCTGCACCTTCTTCCACCTGAGCCTCGAAGGTGCCATCTTTAAGCTGGTTTGGTAACTGTTGTTGTAGGAAAATTCTGCATCGACAAATTATCATCCCAGCTAGATCCATAATCTAGTGCACAAGCTCTCAGCATGTCCTCTAAAATCTGATTGACCCTCTCAGTCTGTCCATCGGTCTATGGGTGGAAAGCTGTACTGAATTCTAGTCTGGCTCCCAATGTTTCGTGCAACTGGTTCCAAAATTTTGAGGTAAATTGGGTTCCTCTGTCTGATACAATGCTCCTCGGAACTCCGTGTAAACACACAATTCTGGTCATGTATATCTTTGCCAACTTAGCACTGCTATAGGTAGTCTTGATGGAATGAAATGAGCTACCTTGGTCAAGCGATCGACTATGACCCAAATCGAGTCATATCCTAAGCGAGTCTTTGGCAAACCTGTGATGAAATCCATGCCTAGTTTATCCCACTTCCATTCGGTATCGGCAGCGGTTGTAACAATCCTGCTGGCTTCGATGCTCTGCCTTTACTTTCGACATACGTGCATAATTGCTACATACTCCGCAATATCCTTCTTCATTCCGGTCCACCGAAAATATTCTTCAAATCCAAATACATCTTGGTATTTCCTGGGTGAATCGAATAGGGTGAATCATGGGCTTCTTGCAAAATCAACTTCCGATCTACGGGTCATTGGGCACATAAACACGGTCTTCAAACCATAAGGTATCGTGCTCGTCCTCACGAAATCCTTTAGCTTTTCCTTTGCTCATTTTCTCCTTTATAGAGGCAACTTCCTTATCCGCCTTTTGGGCTTCTCTGATTTTGTCCATCGATGTCATTGAATCTCAATGCTGCTACATAGCCTCTGGAACTATTTCCAAACATAGCTCTCGAAGGTCCTCGGCTAACTCATTGGGTATTCCTCCCATCATTAGGGTATTGACGTGGCTCTTACGGCTCAATCGTCGACTCTGACATTAGCCTTTCCGGGTGATAATGCAATCTCATATCATAATCCTTGATTAGTTCTAACCATCTCCTTTATGCGAGATTCAGTTCATACGTGTGAAGATGTACTTCAAACTCTTGTGATCCGTATATACTTCACAATGATTTCCAATGAGAAAATGTCTCCACGTCTTCAAAGGCGTGCTGTGGTGCTAACTCCAAATCATGAGTGGCATAATTCAACTCATGGGGCTTAAGTTGTCGTGAAGCATCTGAAACAACTCTTCCTTCCTGCATAAGCACGGCTCCAAGTCCTCGGCGTGAGCGTCATAATACACCTCATAATCCTTAGTCCGATCCGCAATATCAAAACTGGTGAGGTAACCAATCTTTTCTTCAACTCCTGAAAACTTGCCTCACAGTCCTCGGTCCATATGAATTTGTTTTCCTTTTCAACAATTCTGTCATAGGCTTTGCAATCCTTGAGAAATTCTCAATGAATCTTGGTAGTATCCTGCGAGTCCAAGGAAACTCGAATCTCTCCAACTGTCGTTGGTGCTTCCCATTTGGTTCTGGTCTCAACTTTTGTGGGGTCAACTGCTATCCCTTCTCCGGATATAACATGTCAGAAATCCAACTTCCTTTAGCCAAAACTCACATTTGCTGAACTTGGCATACAAGCTGGTGTTCCTCGGTTTCTCCAAAACCAATCGCAAATGTTCCTTGTGTTCCTCTTCATTCTTCAAGAAAATCAAAATATCATCAATGAACACCACGACGAACTTATCCAAAAACTCCATAAACACTTTGTTCATCAGGTTCATGAAATAGGCTGGCGCGTTAGTCAGTCCAAATGACATAACGGTATACTCATACAGTCCATATCTCGTGGTAAATGCTGTCTTGGGTATGTCTTGCTCCCGAATCTTCAACTGATGGTACCCTGATCGCAAGTCGATCTTAGAAAACACTTTGGCTCCTTGCAAGCGATCAAACAGATCATTTATCATAGGTAGTGGGTACTTGTTCTTGATTGTTACTTCATTCAATCCACGATAATCAACAACCATTCTCAAAGATCCATCCTTCTTCTCCACTAACAAAACGGGTGATCCCCAAGGTGATGAACTTGGGCGAATAAAACCTTTATCCAATAGTTCCTTAATCTGTTTCTTGATTTCCGCCAAATCCTTTGCGGGCATCCTGTCTGATCGCCCGATATCGGGCTGTTCACGCAACAGCTCGGTCAAAAACTCAATGTCTCTATCCGGTGGCATTCACGGCAACTCTTAGGAAATACATCAGGATAATCCTTCACCACTGGTACTTCTTCCTGTACCACTCCTAATAAGCAATTAACTTGTGCTCTCCTCGGCTCGTGCCGTGATACATATAATCCTTCTTCCTTACGGTGTGGTGAGCAAAATTGACCTTGTGGTACAATCTATGTTTCCTCCATACTTTGATAACCAATCCATTCCTAATATCACATCAATCCTTGGGATTCCGAACTATTAGGTGCGAGGGAAAACATAGTGTCCAATCCGTAGTGGCGGTCGATCACACCATTTACTAGCCATGTACTCTGCTCGGGTGAGGTTACTAGCATGGGTGACCTAAGGGCTTGGGTTGGTAACTTGTACTTATCCACAAATCCCTTGATATATATGAATGCGATGCACCATGTCGAAAAGAACAAGCTGCAGATAAATGACTTAACCAAAAACTTACCGATTCTTGCATCGGGCTGATCTTCAACCTCCTCCACATCAATGTGGTTCACATCCCCTGTTGAAAGGGTTTGGCTTCTTTCGAGCTTCCATTGCCATTTCCATTCGGCCTACGGACAATCATTTGCATAGTGCCCGATCTTGCGGCACTTAAAGCAAATAATGTGACTCAGTCTACCTTGGATGGTGTTGACGGGTTGGTGCGGTTCTGTCCGTTGCTTCCTCCATTCCCGTTCCCATTCTTGGTGCCATTATGGTTATCTGAATTACCTCCTCCATGGGTATCTGAAACTGAATTCCTGATTTAGGGGTATAACGAGGCTTTTCTTTGAGCTCGAGTTATACTTCCCTTGTCCATACTTCCGCTTGCAGTTCTCAATTCTTCTGCTTTCCTTCAATCATGAGGCTCGGTCTACTAACTCCTGGTAGTTGTTGAAACTTGCTACCATCAACGGCATCTGAACTCATCATTCAGTCCTTCTAGAAACTTCTCTGTTTAGCTGCATCCAGTAGCAACGTCATCAGGGGCATAACGTGCTAATTTACTAAAGTCATCCACGTCTTGCCAACAGTCCTTCCTCCTTGGCGTAAGTTGCGAAACTCACGCTTCTTCATGACCATGGCTCCTGCTGAAACATGGGCGGTCTGAAAGCTTCTGGCTGGTCCCATGTGGCGGTGTCTACGGGTAAGTGGCTGTAAATTCTCCCACCATCTTTGCTGCGGGTCCTTCAAGCTGATGTGCGGCAAACTTCACTCTTTCACCATGTGCATCCTGCGATGGTCAGCTCCTTCCTATCTTGCGGAGCCACCATCTGCTACAATCGGCTCGGTGCTCTTGGAATACACGGCGGGTTCAGTCTAAGAAGCGAGTCGGATGATCCGCAGTGGTGGTGGTGGCGGTGGGTTGTTGTTGTTGTTGCCTGGTTACGCACCAATGTTTGAATCAGGGTATTCTGCTGCTGGATCAATTGGGTGATCTCTGGCGGGAAAAGCGAATCCGGGTCGCGTCTCGGAGGCATCGATGGGTTTAGAAAAGAAGAGGAATGTAGAATAGAATGAGGTCTAAGGGAATCACTACCCAAATGCACATGAGCAAATGCACACAAAATCACTTCATTCAATCAAACAAGGGCTTACAGCGATCTAACTATCGCAAAAGTGTGTGTACTATAATGTTTACATGGAGGAAATACTACTAATATGTGGGGACTTCTATTAATTTGAACCGTGGAAGACTCCATGATGTCTGCTCCAGCCGTCTTCAAAGTCGGGTTCACTTGGATCCGAATCGGTGTCGTCGATGTTGATGTAGTCGCTTGGGTATTCGACATCTTGGTCTTCATTCTGGCGCCAACTTTTTCTTGAGTTCTTGATCTCGTACTTAAGATCGTTATTGTGTCTTGCGAGCTACGATCTCGTCCATGTAGTCCTTGCGTATAGTCTTTAGTTCTTCTTCGGTTCGATGATCCTTCCATTTGTCTTCGTAACTCCAACATATCATTGCACATTTGGTTCTCTGGCGTCGAATGTGCTGATTTAACTCTGGATGAAAGCTGCAATGGATCTATCCTTCTTGGTGCTGATAGCGTCCCGTTGTCGTCTCGGCGTCCGCAAATCTGGTAGATGGTATCCTTGAGGTCTTCTTGATAAACTTCTCCAATCGTCCCATGGTGATGTGAGCTGCCATGCTCTTTCCCGGACTCAAGTTGGTGCCTTCGAAAACACTATCTATAGGCTTGGTGATTGGGGCGAATGTCCTTCTGGAGCGTGGCGTGAATCTTCGGCGCTCCTCTTGAGCAGAGTGGCGTTGAAAGTCCGGTGAAGCTTGGTAATCCAATGTTCGGTACTTGGTAACTTCCTTCAAGTGAAATCCAAAAGGTGTGCCTTCATCTGGTTGGGTGTACTTGATCTTCGCGTCCATCATCCTAAAGAGTAGAAAAGATGAGGAGTTAGAAAATGAGAAGAGAGTAGTGATCTATGGCTTTAACTTAGTGGTGGTGTCCTACGATCGGCGTGTGCTCGATACCATTCTCAGGCGACCAGACCGAATGGATCAAGTCTCGTGCTCGGTGTCATCCTGGATCGATGTCTTGACACCACACGATGCTTGAAGGATTTATAGCGAGTAGCAATCACACACTTATTACATCGTTGTCCACAAGGGAACTATTACAATAATATGGCTTAAGGCCATCTAATAATAACAGCGGAAGGCTTGGAAGATAAGTGAGTCCATCAACTCCATCGGCATCCTTGAGTATAGAACCACGACCTAACACCTTACTAAATAAATGCGAAAAGTGCATAGCGTGAAAGTTGCAGCCAGAAACGGGTCACACATGGAATATCTTGGCAATGTAACACATAAAAGAGCAATGAAGGAATAAGCCTATACTACATGCATATATGGCTGGTGGTAAGGCTCTAGGTTACATTGCATAAAGCTGATTTTCCCTACATCAAAGGAATAATTTTATTTAACTATCATGGTGGTTGTTAAACATTGAGAATGGTTGACAGCATTCTCAATCCCAATTAAAAGTACTCATCAAAACCCAATAACTTTTATTTAGAAGTAACATGTTGAGATTCACATGATATTCAATTACGGATACTCAAATTGTCCATAACCGGGACACGGCTAATCATGATTAGTTTATACACTCTGCAGAGGTTTAGCACTTTTCCCCACAAGACTCGATCGCCTCCGCTTGGTTCTCGCACTACATGGTGTTTGAGAAGCGGATGGCCGAGACATAGTCTTTCGAAGCGCTAGCACCTTACATGTGGGTAGACCGTACCAACCTACATCCCCTACATCAGCTAGCCTACCCGTGAGAGTTCGCACAACTTAGTCAACTACGCCAGAGCCCATAATTGGCTTGTGGCTGCACACGGAAGTTTCGGTTTGAATAATCTTATGATCCCTTAGAGCACAGGTGGCGGTCCGAAGAAATCTGAGCAAGTCTGATGGAAACCAGGTGCCTCAATCCACCCAGATGTGTGTTTAGGTTGCCACCTTAGATAAACCATTAATTAACAATCTCACATCTGTCATGGATATTCACTCACCCAATCCACGTCTACTAGCATAGCATGGCATAATAAGCAAACGTAGAAGTAACTCCCAAGGTTTCATAAGTAAAACAGGTAATAGGTACTACCTCAATCTACTTCCCAAACCCACAATTTAATTTGATCCTAAACATGCAAGTGTTTGAGGGTTTGATCTAATGCAATAAAACTGGGTAGTAGAAAAGGTATGATCAAAGTGTTACTTGCCTTGCGATGATCCGAGATCTAGAGATTGAAGTAACAAGCGGCGCACTCCGGGTGATCTAACGCAGACAAACAACAAGCATACAATAAGTACTCATCTAATGCACAGGGAAAACTCGAATAAAAGATCTAACCAGAAAGTTCAACTTAAGAACCCTGGTTGCAAAAGAATCGAATCAAAATAAACATCGAAAGTCGAAACTCGAGAGAGAACGACTCGGTTTAGCAATCTGAAACTAGGTCAAAATTTTACAGTAGCAAAACTCTGTGAAAGTAGGGTAGTCGGGCGGCGGTTTCGTTCTGAAACTCCAGCGCTTGAATCACTGATTCCGATAAGCGGCGAGAAATAAAACAGATTTGAAAATCGGATCGGAAATCGAATCAGAAAATTAACGGATTAATTCCGATTAAAAGAAAAAACGACGAACGGATTAAATAACGGACGTTCGTTAACAGAACGAATCCAACGAACGCGTTCATTGAAACGGACGGTTCGGTGAACGTTCGTTAATTAAGAAAACCGAAAAAAAAATAAAACCAATCTAGGTATTTTAAAAAAAACGAACATCTCTTTTTAAAAAAAAACCGGATCGGTTTTTTAGGGGAAACCGGATCGGGGCGGGGCTACCTCCGGTGATCGCTTGGCGGGGCTCAGCGGCGGGCTAGGGTCGGCGGCGGGGTCGGAGGGGGGCGGCGAGGGCGGCGGGAGGCTCCGGCGTCAGCGAGGCAGCGGCGGCGGCGTTCGGCGGACTCAGCGACTCAGCGCGATCGGGAGGCGAGGGGGGTGAGAGAGAGAGGGGGCAGGCGGTATTTAAGAGTTGGAGGGTGGCGGGGTGGCTTGGGAGGGGCAAGCCGGGGCGAGGGGATCACGGACTCGGCTCGTCGTCGTCCCAGCGGGACTTCGGCCTTGGCGGCGTGTGAGGGAGAGGAGGAGGCGGGCGCTGGGCAGCTGGGCCTTGGCCCGTGGCGCGATTTTTTTAATAAAACAAAGCGAATTAAAAAATACCAAGCGAACTCTGATTTTAATAAAACAAATTTTCCCGACTCCTAAAATGAGTCGAACAAAATGAACTTTAAAAGCGGCAAACATGCATATATTTTAAAATGCTCATTTTGCATAAGCAAAATAAATCTTTCAAAACCAAATTTTGTTTTATTTATAATATCTTCATTTTTCCTAAATGTTGGGAAAGTCATATTATTCCCTCTCTTAAAAATTTTTATAGGAAAAACTTTGTGAAGATAAATAAATAAATCCAAATGATCCCATTTTCAAAATTTGAGAAATCCCAAATATGTAAATTATGAAACTTCCAACTCTCTCTGAGGGTCCTTGAGTTGCGTGAAATTTTCTAGGATCGGAAAAATGCGAGAAAATATGATATGCATGATGACCTAATGTATAACATTCCAAATTGAAAATTTGGGATGTTACACTTAGGTCCAAATTTGGGCTTCTTCACTTGAGCAGCAACTTGCTTGCCATTCTTCTTGAAGTTCCCCTTCTTCCCTTTGCCCTTTTCTTGAAACTAGTGGTCTTGTCAACCATCAACACTTGATACTTTTCTTGATTTCTACCTTCGCCGATTTCAGCATCACGAAGAGCTTGGGAATTGTTTTCGTCATCCCTTGCACATTATAGTTCATCACGAAGTTCTAGTAACTTGGTGATAGTGACTAGAGAACTTTGTCAATTACTATCTTATCTGGAAGATAAACTCCCACTTGATTCAAGCAATTGTAGTACCCAGACAATCTGAGCACATGCTCACTGATTGAGCTATTCTCCTCCATCTTTTAGGCAAAGTACTATCAGAGGTCTCATGCCTCTCGACACGGGCATGAGTCTGAGATACTAATTTCAACTCTTGGAACATCTTATATGCTCCATGACGTTTCAAAAATGTCTTTGAAGCCCTGATTCTAAGTCGTAAAGCATGGTGCACTTAACTATCAAGTAGTCATGATATCGAGCTTGCCAAACGTTCATAACGTCTGCATTTGCTCCTGCAATCGGTCTGTCACCTAGCAGTGCATCAACGACATAATTCTTCTGTGCAGCAATGAGGATAATCCTCAGATCACAGATCCAGTCCGTATCATTGCTACTAACATCTTTCAACTTAGTTTTCTCTAGGAACATACTAAAAATAAACGGGGAGCAACATCGCGAGCTATTAATCTACAACATAGATATGCTAATACTACTGGGACTAAGTTCATGATAAACTAAAGTTCAATTAATCATATTACTTAAGAACTCCCACTTAGATAGACATCCCTCTAATCATCTAAGTGATCACGTGATCCATATCAACTAAAACATAACCGATCATCACGTGAAATGGAGTAGTTTTCAATGGTGAACATCACTATGTTGATCATATCTACTATATGATTCATGCTCGACCTTTCGGTCTCCAGTGTTTCGAGGCCATATCTGCATATGCTAGGCTCGTCAAGTTTAACCCGAGTATTCTACGTGTGCAAAACTGGCTTGCACCCGTTGTAGATGGACGTAGAGCTTATCACACCCGATCATCACATGGTGTCTGGGCACGACGAACTTTGGCAATGGTGCATACTCAGGGAGAACACTTTTATCTTGAAATTTAGTGAGAGATCATCTTATAATGCTACCGTCAATCAAAGCAAAATAAGATGCATAAAAGATAAACATCACATGCAATCAATATAAGTGATATGATATGGCCATCATCATCTTGTGCTTGTGATCTCCATCTCCGAAGCACCGTCATGATCACCATCGTCACCGGCGTGACACCTTGATCTTCATCGTAGCATCGTTGTCGCCTCGCCAACTATTGCTTCTACGACTATCGCTACCGCTTAGTGATAAAGTAAAGCAATTATAGGACGATTGCGTTGTATACAATAAAGCGACAACCATATGGCTCTTTCCAGTTGCCGATAACTCGGTTACAAAACAGGATCATCTCATACAATAAAATATAGCATCATTCCTTGACCATATCACATCACAACATGCCATGCAAAAACAAGTTAGACGTCCTCTACTTTGTTGTTGCAAGTTTTACGTGGCTGCTACGGGCTGAGCAAGAACCGTTCTTGCCTATGCATCAAAACCACAACGACAGTTCGTCAAGTTAGTGTTGTTTTAACCTTCTCAAGGACCGGGCATAGCCACACTCTAGAGGTGCCCCCCTGCCCCCGTATATAAAGGAGCAAGGAAGAGGCCGGCCCTAGAAGGGGCGCACCAAGTGTGGGGAGTCCTACTAGGACTCCCAAGTCCTAGTAGGATTCCCCTTTCCTTTCCGGAGAAGGAGAGAAGGAAAGAGGGGGAGAGGGAGAAGGAAAAGGGGGCTTGTCGGTGTCAAAACCGGCAGATCTCAGGTAGGGGGTCCCGAACTGTGCGTCTAAGGCGGATGGTAATAGGAGGCGGGGGACACAATGTTTACCCAGGTTCGGGCCCTCTCGATGGAGGTAATACCCTACTTCCTGCTTGATTGATCTTGATGATATGAGTATTACAAGAGTTGATCTACCACGAGATCGTAGAGGCTAAACCCTAGAAGCTAGCCTATGGTATGATTGTTGTTGTCCTACGGACTAAACCCTCCGGTTTATATAGACACCGGAGGGGGCTAGGATTACACAGAGTCGGTTACCAGGGAGGAGATCTACATATCCGTATTGCCAAGCTTGCCTTCCACGCCAAGGAGAGTCCCATCCGGACACGGGACGAAGTCTTAAATCTTGTATCTTCATAGTCCAATAGTCCGGCCAAAGGATATAGTCCGGCTGTCCGGATACCCCCTAATCCAGGACTCCCTCAGTTGCCCCTGAACCAGGCTTCAATGACGATGAGTCCGGCACGCAGATTGTTTTCGGCATTGCAAGGCGGGTTCTTCTCCAAATCCTGAATACTTGTAGAATAGTGTCCGGCTTCCCATAAATGTTGCGCTTCTTGGCTTCCACGTCCAACAATGGCTATCTTCCACGTGTCGAGCGAATGCGAGTGGCCGGGGCATTTTTACATTTGCCACCCTCGTTATGTGAGTAAACTGTCTATTAAAGAGACGGGGATTCTTAGATCCAGATCACACCATCCCTCCACGGCAAGTATCCATCAGAGCGCACTCGGGAAAATCCATTCTAGCATGGCCGGCCATCGCAGCTCCTCCTCTCGCTCCCGTAGCCCTAAGCCCGGAGATTGGAAGAAGTGTTCCGTCCCGCACAGTCAATTAGTGGAGTTCTGAGACCGAGGATTTCTCCTCCAGCAGATATGGTCCCGTTAAGCCGGGCTCGCCACCTATAACGGCGAGGAACAAGCGGAGAGCTTTCCCAACCCCTCCAAGGGGGAGTGGGTATGCCTCGTCCCTTATCTATTAAGGGGACTCGGATTTCCAATCCATCCGTTCCTCCGAGGGCTCCTGGAGTTTTACAGCCTCCAGTTGCATAACTTCACTCCTGCTTCCATATTACACATCGCTGGTTATGTAGCCCTTTGTGAGCTGTTTTTGGGCTGCGAAGCTCATTTCGCGCTGTGGAAGAAGCTATTCTGCCTCGTGCCCCGTACACAGAGGGGGTCAATATATCAAGTGGGCGGAGCCGAAATATGGCGCATCACCGGGACCGGATACCTGTCCGGTACCCCGAAGAAGACATCCGAAGACTGGCCTTCGGAGTGGTTTTATATGGAGGATGTCCCCCTTCCAGATCCTATTCGGATTGGTCTTCCCGAGTTCGACAATGCCCTTTTGAAGAAACGCTGAAGCTGGCGCCCACGGAGCCCTCGGGAGGAAGATAACAAAGACGTCCTTTACCTAATGGGCCAAATAAAGGTGCTGGCTCAATCAGGACTGACGATAACCGAGGTTATGTCAATATGCATTATGTGGGGGGTGCAGCCGCTTCAATATCAAGGCCACCCCATGTGGCACTTCAACGGGGAAGATGATGCCACTCGCTGCGGTCGTAAGGGACCGGACTCAATTGCTGCTCTAGCAAAAATTCTGTCCGATTTGTATAAGGGAGACGAAGAGGAGTTCCTCCGCATCAAACCACGGGATGGATTCCCTCCAAGCTGGGTAAGTTGTTATTCCTTACTCCCATCCTTCCTGCATTCATCATCATACATTTTTACCTTGCCGTTTCATGGCAAGAACTGCGAAAAGCGGTAAGGGAGGTCAACAGCCCACCTCCACAACCGGAGGACCCTGACCGGGCCCTCGACCCCGGCCTCAAAGAGGATCCGGACATATTTGTGGAGCTGGTCGACATGATATTCTATCAATTAAGTTGTGATGATGCCACGGTGGCCATTATAGCCGACTATCCTGGGCTACTTCCCGCCTCGCATGTAAGTAAAACCAGAGTCCCGACTTCCGAGAAGGATCCCCTTTTATGCACTTCACCTACCGCACCTGTATGGTGTTTTACAGGGAAGGTCCTTGGGGCGCCATGCTGAATCCGCGGTGACTCGCCAACAAGGGGCGCCGAAGCCGGGCAGGCTAAAAAGGAAGGCGGTCCGGACGGAGACGTCGTCGCAGAGGTATGATACCAAAAGTCGCTCCGTGGTTATCGTTTTTTAGAACATAATAACACATGTGTTTCCTAAAAGGAAAAACGCTTGTCGGACCATACCCGGAGAGGTTGCCGATCACGTCTCTACCAGTCGGGCTCCAGGGCCGGACACAGAGGCGGAAGCTAACATGGGGCACGCGCCGAATGCTCCTCCTACAGAGGATGCAGATAAAATATCTGCTACAAATTCCGAGTGGAGAGCGCCGTGAATCACAGGTGTCGTCGGGCCGTACTTCGTGACGCTTGTTTCTCCCAAGAGGCGTTTGATGCCTTCAAATCAGGAGACGCGTACATCCGTGCTGCTCAAAATGGTCTTGCCAGAGCCACGGACCAGTATGTAAAGGATATACGGGTAAGAAAATTTGATGATTATATATATCAATAGCCCCTAAGACTTGAAACAGTTGGCACAACTGATTTAAGGATCATTATTCTTGAGTTCTTCTGAGAGAAGAATACCCAATTGTCTCAAGAGTTGGAAGAGTGCAAGGCCCAGCTACGGGCGCGATTGCCGCATTGAAGGAGTCCGAAGGCCCCCTCTGGTAACACTTGTTTCAAAGAATGATAGGTACCATATAGTATGCGGCATGCCTACAAATCTAACAATAGATATTGCAGATGACTCCGGAGTGAATCCGGATGAGCAACATGACATACGGCGGCTAAAGGCTGGCGAGCGTGTGCTTACAAAAGTTAGGCAGGAGAAAAATGATCTTCAAGACGCCAATACCAAGCTGAGCGTGGAACTGAAGGATGTTCGAGCCCAGCTTGCGGACTCCGTGAAGGAGAACAAGCGGCTTCGACGCGGCATTTTCAGTAAGTGCTTGAACGAACTTTTGAAAGAGTTCGGCGAAGAAGCCGGCTAACAGAGTTATGTCTGCAGGTATGCAAACGGGTCGTCCCGCGGAGGAGATGCCCGGGTCTGCGGGTGATTTTCTACCAGAGCTCTCACAACTGCACGAACAAGTTCGGCAGGTGATGCAGGGTATTGCCCAGGCCTTGTGGCCATCCGTCGCCCTGCCAGGAGGCATTGGAGAACTTGCAGAGAAGCTAAAGGGAGCGCGGCGGCGCTTCTGATTATGGAAGATATCGGCCTACCGTCAAGGTGCCAGGGAAGCCTGGGCCATGGTGAAGACGCGGTATACCAAGGCTGACCCAAACCACATGGCCGAGGTCGGACCTATGGGGCCCGATGGGAAAGAGATCCCCGTCAGTTTGGTGTATGACCAAGTAGAGTTAGCCGCAAAGTATTCCCAACAGGATTGTAGGCTAGATAGCCTGTTGGATGGGATAGAAGAAGAATTTAGTCGGTCTAAGTGGTTTGTGTAATTTAAGTGACATGTAGAATGTCTCTAGCGGATTGTAATTCATTTGTCATGGCGGACCTTTTAAGCCGACCTCGGGACCCAATAGTCCGAGTGTATCCGAATACCCGCCGATTATGGAAAAATCGGGGTATGCGTGGAAACCAGGCGTAGGGGTCATAAGTGCTTGAACAGACAAGTACCCAACTAGTTATGTTATATTACATGGATAGTAAGAAACATCTTCCAGGGAGAATAGTTTCGTTAAGGGTTCCTTTCCCTAGGTACGCATGCCCTAATGTGCATGTCTGGACTGCGAGAAGAGACACAGGCAAAAAAACATCTGGGGGCATGCACTAGAATAAAAGTCGTCTTTTGTTCACCGACCGAATATTCCCTTAAGAACGCTAGCTTTCGGCTTCACCCAGTCTGAGGCACACATCCGGCTGACCCGGCAGTAACAATCGCAGAGGTTCTCCCCTTATGCCCTAGCCGAATTAACGGGAACGTAAGGCATAAATACAAGAGCCAGGCAACCCAGCTTGGCCAAAACTTAAGTCATATTGATGCATATAATGGCGAAAAAAGGTACATGCAGAAGAATGACACATGTGCGGGGCATGAAGCCCAGAAAAATAGTTATATTAAGCTTCTGTATAAGAAGCCCCCAGGTATAATGAGCGCAGCTGGCGCGTTAATATTGTGTGGTCAAGACACAAGTTGGATTTTTAAGGCCTTGAGGAGAAGGAAAAAGAAGAAAGAAAGAGAGAAAAGACAGGTAATGTATATGCAAAAAATGGACAGGGGTAAGGAGACGAACATAGAGTCCGGCGCTAGGCGTAGAATCTTCGGAGTCTGGCTGCGTTCCATGGGTTTGGCTCAAGTCGATTGTCCCACGTATCCCGCAGACGGTACGCTCCGCCGGTCAGAACTTGGTCAATAATGAAGGGACCTTCCCATTTGGGCTTAAGCTTGTTCTTTTTCTTCTCCGGCAGGCGTAGAACTAGTTCGCCAACGTTAAGTTTTGGCCCATACTTCTCTGCTTTGGTATCTTTGAGCCTGTTGCTGATAGAATGCGGAACGGGCTTTTGCTACGTCGCGCTCCTCCTCCAGGGCGTCCAAACTGTCCTGGCGATCAAGCTCGGCCTCTTTTTCTTCATACATGCGCACTCGAGGTGAGTCATGAATTATGTCACAGGGCAGAACTGCCTCTGCGCCGTACACCATAAAGAACGGTGTGTATCCGGTAGTGCGATCCGGCGTGGTCCGCAGCCCCCATAAGACGGAGTCGAGATCCTCTACCCAGTGCGTGTTAGACTTCTTTAAGGACCGCACTAATCTGGGTTTGATGCCGCTCATGATAAGACCGTTTGCTCGCTCGACTTGACCCTTAGTTTGCGGGTGATAGACAGAAGCATAATCGAGCTTGATGCCCATGTTGCTGCACCAAAGTTTTACTTCGTCAGCTGTAAAGTTCGTGCCGTTGTCGGTGATGATGTTGTGGGGGACGCCATAACGGTATACAACCCCAGATATGAAGTCTATCACCGGTCCAGATTCGGCTGTTTTAATGGGTTTGGCTTCTATCCATTTGGTGAATTCATCCACCATGACCAGTAAGTATTTTTTCTTATGGGTTCCCCCTTTAAGGGGTCCGACCATATCAAGCCCCCAGACCGCAAAGGGCCAGGTAATGGGGATGGTTTGGAGAGCGGTAGGCGGCATATGGCTTTGGTTTGCAAAAAGCTGGCAACCGACGCAGCGTTGGACCAAGTCCTGTGCATCTACCCGGGCTGTCAGCCAGTAGAAACATGTACGGAAGGCCTTGCTTACAAGGGCCCGGGCTGCGGCATGGTGGCCGCCGAGTCCAGCATGTATTTCTGCCAGAAGTTTCCGCCCTTCCTCTTCGGTGATGCACCTTTGAAGGACTCCGGTAGTGCTTTTCTTATAAAGCTCTCCCTCGTGGACCTTGTAGGCTTTAGATCGCCGCACTATGCGGCGTGCCTCATTTTGGTCCTCGAGAAGTTCCTGCCTGGTTAGGTAGGCCAGGAATGGTTCTATCCACGGGGCGATGACGGCCATTATTACGTGGGCTGAAGGTGTTATTTTCGTGGCAGAGCCTCCGACGATTGTGTCAGAGTGTTCGGTATCTGGTGTTGTGGCCGGGTCCGGACTATTGTTACCGGTGTCCCCTTCCCATACCACGGATGGCTTAAACAGCCTTTCCAAGAAGATGTTAGGTGGGATAGGGTCGCGCTTAGCGCCGATACGGGCGAGGATATCCGCCGCCTGATTTTTTTCCCGAGCCACATGGTGGAATTCGAGCCCCTCGAACCGAGCTGACATCTTGAGGACGGCGTTGCGATAAGCCGCCATTTTTGGATCCTTGGCATCGAAGTCGCCATTTATTTGGGATATTGCGAGGTTCAAGTCCCCACGTGTTGGGGAACGTAGCAGAAATTAAAAAAAGTTCCTACGTGTCACCAAGATCTATCTATGGAGAAACCAGCAACGAGGGGAAGGAGAGTGCATCTACATACCCTTGTAGATCGCTAAGCGGAAGCGTTCAAGAGAACGGGGTTGAAGGAGTCGTACTGTCGTGATCCAAATCACCGGAGATCCTAGTGCGAGCAGACGGCACCTCCGCGTTCAACACACGTACAGCCCGGTGATGTCTCCCATGCCTTGATCCAGCAAGGAGAGAGGGAGAGGTTGGGGAAGACTCCGTCCAGCAGCAGCACGACGGCGTGGTGGTGGTGCAGGAGCGTGGCAATCCTGCAGGGCTTCGCCAAGCACCGCGGGAGAGGAGGAGGACTTGGGAGAGGGGGAGGGCTGCGCCAGGGGCAAGGGTGAAGCTCCCATGCGCCTCCCCACTATATATAGGGGTGGAGAGGGCTGGTTTCTTGCCCTCCAAGTCCATTGGGGCGTTGGCAAAGGTGGGAGGAAAGAAATCACATCATTTTCTTCCCCACCGATTGTTATCCCCCTTTTTTAGGGATCTTGATCTTATCCCTTCGGGATATGATCTTATTCCTTCTAAGGGGGGATCTTGGTGCACCTTGACCAGGGGTGTGGGGCCTTGCCCCCACTACCCACGTTCATGTGGTTCCCCCCATGCAGGTGGGCCCCACTCCGGAACCTTCTAGAAACTTCCCGGTATAATACCGAAAAATCCTGAATATTTTCCGGTGGCCAAAATAGGACTTCCCATATATAAATCTTTACCTCCGGACCATTCCGGAACTCCTCGTGACTTCCGGGATCTCATCCGGGACTCCGAACAACATTCGATAACCACATACAAACTTCCTTTATAACCCTAGCGTCATCGAACCTTAAGTGTGTAGACCCTACGGGTTCGGGAGACACGTAGACATGACCGAGACAACTCTCTGGCCAATAACCAACAGCGGGATCTGGATACCCATGTTGGCTCCCACATGTTCCACGATGATCTCATCGGATGAACCACGATGTCAAGGACTCAATCGATCCCGTATACAATTCCCTTTGTCTAGCGGTATTGTACTTGCCCGAGATTTGATCGTCGGTATGCCGATACCTTGTTCAATCTCGTTACCGGCAAGTCTATTTACTCGTTCCGTAACACATCATCCCATGATCAACCCCTTGGTCACATTGTGCACATTATAATGATGTCCTACCGAGTGGGCCCAGAGATACCTCTCCGTTAACCGGAGTGACAAATCCCAGTCTCGATTCGTACCAACCCAACAGACACTTTCAGAGATACCTGTAGTGCACCTTTATAGCCACCCAGTTACGTTGTGACGTTTGGTACACCCAAAGCATTCCTACGGTATCCGGGAGTTGCACAATCTCATGGTATAAGGAAAAGATACTTGACATTAGAAAAGCTTTAGCATCTAACTACGATCTTTGTGCTAGGCTTAGGATTGGATCTTGTCCATCACATCATTCTCGCTAATGATGTGATCCCTTTATCAACGACATCCAATGTCCATGGTCGTGAAGCTGTAACCATCTGTTGATCAACGAGCTAGTCAACTAGAGGCTTACTAGGGACATGGTGTTGTCTATGTATCCACACATGTATCTGAGTTTCCTATCAATACAATTATAGCATGGATAATAAACGATTATCATGAACAAGGAAATATAATAATAACTAATTTATTATTGCCTCTAGGGCATATTTCCTCAGATCTCCCACTTGCACTAGAGTCAATAATCTAGTTTACATCGCCATGTGATTAACACTCACAGGTCACATCGCCATGTGACCAACATCCAAAGAGTTTACTAGAATCAATAATCTAGTTCACATCACTATGTGATTAACACTCAATGAGTTCTGGGTTTGATCATGTTATGCTTGTGAGAGAGGTTGTAGTCAACGGGTCTGCAATATTCAGATCCCTATGTATTTCACAAAACTTTATGTCATATCATAGATGCTGCTACCACGTTCGACTTGGAGCTATTCCAAATTGTTGCTCCATTATACGTATCCGGTATATCTACTCAGAGCTATCCGGATAGGTGTTAAGCTTGCATCGACGTAACCCTTTACGCCGAACTCTTTATCCCCTCCATAATCGAGAAACATGTCCTTATTACTCCAAGGACAATTTTGACCGCTGTCCAATGATCCATTCTGGATCACTCTTGTACCCTTTGCGGACCACGTGGCAAGGCACACATCAGGTGTGGTACTCAGCATAGCATACTGTAGAGCATACGTCTAAAACATAGGGGACGACCTTCGTCCTTTCTCTCTCTTGTGCCGTGGTCGAGCTTTAAGTCTTTAACTTCATACCTTACAACTCAGGCAAGAACTCCTTCTTTGACTGATCCATCTTGAACACCTTCAAGATCATGTCAAGGTATGTGCTCATTTGAAAGTACCATTAAGCATTTTTTATCTATCCTCATAGATCTTGATGCTCAATGTTCAAGTAGCTTAATCCAGGTTTTCTATTGAAAAACACTTTTCAAATAACCCCATATGCTTTCTAGAAATTCTACATCATTTCTGATCAACAATATGTCAACAACATATACTCATCAGAAATTCTATAGTGCTCCCACTCACTTCTTTGGAAATACAAGTTTCTCATAAACTTTGTATAAACCCAAAATCTTTGATCATCTCATCAAAGCGCACATTCCAACTCCGAGATGCTTACCCGGTCCTTAGAAGGATTGCTGGAGCCAGCATACCTTTTAGCATCCTTAGGATCGACAAAAACTTTCTCGATTGTATCACATACAACCTTTCCTTACGAAGACTGGTAAGGAAACTCGTTTTGACATCCATCTGCCAGATTTCATAAATGCAGCTAATGCTAACATGATTCCGACGGACTTAAGCATCGCTACGGATGAGAAAATCTCATCGTAGTCAACTCTTTGAACTTGTGAAAAACTCTTCGCCACAAGTCGAGCTTCATAGACGGTGACATTATCGTCCATGTCCTTCTTCTTCTTAAAGATCCATTTATCGCAATGGCTTGCCGATCATCGGGCAAGTCCACCAAAGTCCATGCTTTGTTCTGATACATGGATCCTATCTCGGATTTCATGGCTTTTAACCATTTGTCGGAATTTGGGCCCACCATCACTTCTCCATAGCTCGTAGGTTCATTGTTGTCTAGCAACATGACCTTCAAGACAGGATCACCGTACCACTCCGAAGTAGTACGCGTCCTTGTCGTCCTACAAGGTTCGGTAGTGACTTGATCCGAAACTTCATGATCACTATCATAAGCTTCTACTTCAATTGATGTAGTCGCCACAGGAACAACTTCATGTGCCCTGCTACACACTTGTTGAAGTGATGGTTCAGTAACCTCATCAAGTCTCCACCATCCTCCCACTCAATTCTTTCGAGAGAAACTTTTCCTCGGGAAAGGACCTAATTCTAGAAACAATCCTTTTTGCTTCCGGAACTGAGACTGGAGGTATACCCAACTGTTTTGGGTGTCCTATGAAGATTCATTTTATCCGCTTTGGGTTCGAGCTTATCAACCTGAAACTTTTTCACATAAGCGTCGCAGCCCCAAACTTTTAAGAAACGACAATTTAGGTTTCTCCAAACCATAGTTCAAACGGTGTCGTCTCAACGGAATTACGTGGTGCCCTATTAAAGTGAGTGCGGTTGTCTCTAACGCCTAACCCATGAATGATAGTGGTAATTCGATAAGATACATCATGGTACGCACCATATCCAATAGGGTGCAACTATGATGTTCGGACACACCATCACACTATGGTGTTCCAGGCGGTATTAATTGTGAAACAATTTCCACAATGTCTTAATTGTGTGCCAAAGCTCGTAACTCAGATACTCATCTCTATGATCATATCATAGACATTTTATCCTCTTGTCACGATGACCTTCAACTTCACTCTGAAATTACTTGAACCATTCAATAATTCAGACTTGTGTTTCATCAAGTAAATATACTCAGTATCTACTTAAATCATCCGTGAAGTAAGAACATAACGATATTCATTTGCATGCCTCAAAGACTCATTGGACTGCACACATCAAAATGTGTTACTTCCAACAAGTTGGTATCTTATTCCATCTTCTTTGAAAGCGAGGCTTTTCACCATCTTGCCTATGTGGTATGATTTGCATATCTCAAGTGATTCAAAATCAAGTGAGTCCAAATGATCCATCTGCATGGAGTTTCTTCATGTGTATACACCAATAGACATGGTTTGCATGTCTCAAACTTTTCAAAAGCGAGTGAGTCCAAAGATCCATCAACATGGAGCTTCTTCATGCGTTTACACCAATATGACTTACATGGCGATTGCCACAAGTAAGTGGTACTATCATTACTATCTTATATCTTTTGGCATGCAAATGTGTATCACTACAATCGAGATTCAATAAACCATTCCTTTTAGGTGTAAGACCATTGAAGCTATTATTCAAATAAACAGAGTAACCATTATTCTCCTTAAATGAATAACCGTATTGCGACAGACATAATCCAATCATGCATATGCTCAACGCAAACACCAAATAACAATTATTTAGGTTTAACACCAATCTCGATGGTAGAGGGAGCGTGCGATGCTTGATCACATCAACCTTGGAAACACTTCCAACACATATCGTCAGCTCACCTTTAGCTAGTCTCCGTTTATTCCGTAGCTTTTATTTTGAGTTACTAACACTTAGCAACCGAACCGGTATCTAATACCCTGGTGCTACTAGGAGTACTAGTAAAGTACACATTAACATAATGTATATCCAACATACTTCTATCGACCTTGCCAGCCTTCTTATCTACCAAGTATCTAGGGTAATTCTGCTCTAGTGGCTGTTCCCCTTATTACAGAAGCACTTAGTCTCGCGTTTGGGTTCAACCTTGGGTTTCTTCACTGGAGCAGCAACTGATTTTCCGTTTCATGAAGTACCCCTTCTTGCCCTTGCCCTTCTTGAAACTAGTGGTTTCACTAACCATCAACAATTGATGATCCTTCTTGATTTCTACTTTTGCGGTGTCAAACATCGCGAATATCTCAAGGATCATCATATCTATCCTTGATATGTTATAGTTCATCACGAAGCTCTAGCAGCTTGGTGGCAATGACTTTGGAGAAACATCACTATCTCATCTGGAAGATCAACTCCCACTCGATTCAAGTGATTGTTGCACTCAGACAATCTGAGCACAAGCTCAACGATTGAGCTTTTCTCCCTTAGTTTGCAGGCTAAGAAAATCATCGGAGGTCTTATACCTCTTGACGTGGGCATGAGCCTGAAATCCCAATTTCAGCCCTCGAAACATCTCATATGTCCCGCGACGCTTCGAAAACGTCTTTGGTGCCTCAACTCTAAACCGTTTAACTGAACTATCACGTAGTTATCAAAACGTGTATGTCCCATGTTCGCAACATCCACAGACGACGTTTGGGGTTCTGCACACTGAGCGGTGCATTAAGGACATAAGCTTTCTACTGATCGCAAAATTGCTACTGTCAACTTTCAACTATATTTTCTCTAGGAACATATCTAAAACAGTAGAACTATAGCGCGCCTATGACATAATTTGCAAAGGGCTTTTGACTATGTTCAGGATAATTAAGTTCATCTAATGAACTCCCACTCAGATAGACATCCCTCTACTTATCTAAGTGATTACATGATCCGAGTCAACTAGGTCGTGTCCGATCATCACGTGAGACAGACTAGTCATCATCGGTGAACATCTTCATGTTGATCGTATCCTCCATACGACTCATGCTCGACCTTTCGGTCTCTTGTCTTCCGAGGCCATGTCTGTACATGCTAGGCTCGTCAAGTTAACCTAAGTGTTTCGCGTGTGTAAATCTGGCTTACACCCGTTGTATGTGAACGTAAGAATCTATCACACCCGATCATCACGTGGTGCTTCAAAACGACGAACTTTAACGGTGCACAGTTAGGGGGAACACTTTCTTGAAATTTTAATGAGGGATCATCTTATTTACTACCGCCGTTCTAAGCAATAAGATGCATAAACATGATAAACATCGCATGCAATCAAATAGTGACATGATATGGCCAATATCATTTTGCTCCTTTTGATCTCCATCTTCGGGGCTCCATGATCATCATCGTCACCGGCATGACACCATGATCTCCATCATCATGTCTCCATGAAGTTGTCTCGCCAACTTATTACTTCTACTACTATGGCTACCGGTTAGCAATAAAGTAAAGTAATTACATGACGTTTGTTCAATGACACGCAGGTCATACAATGAATTAAGACAACTCCTATGGCTCATGTCGGTTGTCATACTCATCGACATGCAAGTCGTGATTCCTATTACAAGAACATGATCAATCTCATACATCACATATCATTCATCACATTCTTCTTGGCCATATCACATCACATAGCATACCCTGCAAAAACAAGTTAGACATCCTCTAATTGTTGTTTGCATGTTTTACGTGGCTGCTATGGGTTTCTAGCAAGAACTTTTCTTACCTAAGCAAAACCACAACGTGATATGCCAGTTGCTATTTACCCTTCATAAGGACCCTTTTCATCGAATCCATTCCGACTAAAGTGGGAGAGAATGGCACCCGCTAGCCACCTTATGCACCAAGTGCATGTCAGTCGGTGGAACCTGTCTCACGTAAGTGTACGTGTAAGGTCGGTCCGGGCCGCTTCATCCCACAATACCGTCGAAACAAGATTGGACTAGTAACGGTAAGCATATTGAACAAAATCAATGCCCACAACTACTTTGTGTTCTACTCGTGCAAAGAATCTACGCAATAGACCTAGCTCATGATGCCCTTTGTTGGGAACGTAGCAGAAATTCAAAATATTCCTCGTGTCACCAAGATCTATCTATGGAGAAACCAGCAACGAGGGGAAGGAGAGTGCATCTACATACCCTTGTAGATCGCTAAGCAGAAGCGTTCAAGAGAACGGGGTTGAAGGAGTCGTACTCGTCGTGATCCAAATCACCGGAGATCCTAGTGCCGAACGGACGGCACCTCCGCGTTCAACACACGTACAGCCCGGTGACGTCTCCCATGCCTTGATCCAGCAAGGAGAGAGGGAGAGGTTGGGGAAGACTCCGTCCAGCAGCAGCACGACGACGTGGTGGTGGTGGAGGAGCGTGGCAATCCTGCAGGGCTTCGCCAAGCACCACGGGAGAGGAGGAGGACTTGGGAGAGGGGGGGCTGTGCCAGGGGCAAGGGTGAAGCTCCCATGCGCCTCCCCACTATATATAGGGGTGGAGGGGGCTGGTTTCTTGCCCTCCAAGTCCATTGGGGCGTTGGCAAAGGTGGGAGGAAAGAAATCACATCATTTCCCTCCCCACCGATTGTTATCCCCCTTTTTTAGGGATCTTGATCTTATCCCTTCGGGATATGATCTTATTCCTTCTAAGGGGGGATCTTGGTGCGCCTTGACCAGGGGTGTGGGGCCTTGCCCCCACTACCCACGTTCATGTGGGTCCCCCCATGCAGGTGGGCCCTACTCCGGAACCTTCTAGAACCTTCCCGGTACAATACCAAAAAATCCCGAATATTTTCCGGTGGCCAAAATAGGACTTCCCATATATAAATCTTTACCTCCGGACCATTCCGGAACTCCTCGTGACTTCCGGGATCTCATTCGGGACTCCGAACAACATTCAGTAACCACATACAAACTTCCTTTATAACCCTAGCGTCATCGAACCTTAAGTGTGTAGACCCTACGGGTTCGGGAGACACGTAGACATGACCGAGACAACTCTCCGGCCAATAACCAACAGCGGGATCTGGATACCCATGTTGGCTCCCACATGTTCCACGATGATCTCATCGGATGAACCACGATGTTAAGGACTCAATCGATCCCGTATACAATTCCCTTTGTCTAGCGGTATTGTACTTGCCCGAGATTCGATCGTCGGTATGCCGATACCTTGTTCAATCTCGTTACCGGCAAGTCTATTTACTCGTTCCGTAACACATCATCCCGTGATCAACCCCTTGGTCACATTGTGCACATTATGATGATGTCCTACCGAGTGGGCCAAGAGATACCTCTCCGTTAATCGGGTGACAAATCCAGATCTCGATTCGTACCAACCCAATGACACTTTCGGAGATACCAGTAGTGCACCTTTATAGCCACCCGATTCGTTGTGGCGTTTGGTACACCCAAAGCATTCCTACGGTATCCGGAGTTGCACAATCTCATGGTCTAAGGAAAAGATACTTGACATTAGAAAAGCTTTAGCATACGAACTGCGCGATCTTTGTGCTAGGCTTAGGATTGGATCTTGTCCATCACATCATTCTGCTAATGATGTGATCCCATCATCAATGACATCCAATGTCCATGGTCAGGAAACTGTAACCATCTATTGATCAACGAGCTAGTCAACTAGAGGCTTACTAGGGACATGGTGTTGTCTATGTATCCACACATGTATCTGAGTTTCCTATCAATACAATTATAGCATGGATAATAAACGATTATCATGAACAAGGAAATATAATAATAACTAATTTATTATTGCCTCTAGGGCATATTTCCTACACCACGCACCTCCAGGCATCGAATGCCCATGGAAACTTCCATCCGAAGACCATGTAACAGGGCCTCGTATTTGGCTGCGTTGTTGGAGTCTGTGTACAGTATTTGGAGTATGTATTGGACTGTATCTCCGGTGGGGGACGTTAGGACGACGCCAGCCCCCAGACCAGCCAGCATTTTAGAGCCGTCGAAGTGCATAATCCAATTGGAGTATGCGCCGTACTCTTTAGGGAGTTCGGCTTCTGTCCATTCGGCGACAAAATTGGCCAATACTTGCGACTTAATGGCTCGTCGGGGTTTATATGTTATGTCAAATGGGAGGAGCTCTATGGCCCATTTGGCAATCCGGCCCGTGGCATCGCGGTTGTTTATTATGTCGTTGAGTGGTACTTCCGAGGCCACTGTGATGGAACACTCTTGAAAGTAGTGTCTTAGTTTCCGGGATGCCATGAATACCGCATATGCTATCTTTTGATAATGCGGGTACCGTGATTTGCATGGAGTGAGGACAGTGGATACATAATTTACCGGCTTTTGAAGTGGGAATTTATGTCCGTCCGTTTCTCGTTCGACGACGAGCACTGCGCTTACAACTTGATGAGTTGTCTCTATATATAGCAGCATTGGTTCGCCGATGTTTGGCGCGGCCAGGATTGGGTTGGTGGCCAGGATGGCCTTTATGTCTTCTAGTCTGGCTGTGGCCGCGTCCGTCCACTCGAAATTTTCGGTGCGCCGAAGAAGGCGATAAAGCGGTAATGCCTTTTCTCCTAAGCGGGAGATAAAGTGGCTTAAGGCCGCCACACATCCAGTTAATTTCTGGATTTGCTTGAGGTCAGTCGGGATGGCCAAGCGTGATGTGGCTCGGTTTTAGCGGATTTGCTTCAATTCCTCTCTTCGAGCGATGAAACCTAGGAGCTTTCCGGCTGGCACGCCGAAAACGCATTTTTCCGGGTTGAGCTTAATGTCGTATGTTCGGAGATTGTCGAACCTGAGCCTCAAGTCGTCTATTAGGGATTCGACGTGTCTGGTTTTGACGACCACATCGTCTACGTATGCCTCCACTGTTCTGCCGATCTGTTTTTCCAGGCATGTCTGAATCATGCGTTGATACGTTGCACCGACGTTCTTAAGCCCAAAAGGCATAGTGTTAAAACAGCGTATGGGGTGATAAATGCCGTTGCGGCTTGGTCGGACTCTGCCATCTTAATCTGATGGTATCCGGAGTATGCGTCAAGGAAACACAATGAGTCATGTCCTGCGGTAGCATCGATAATTTGATCGATGCGGGGGAGGGGTAAGGGATCCTTGGGACAAGCCTTGTTCAGGTCTTTGAAATCCACGCATAGGCGCCAGGATTTATCCTTCTTTGGTACCATCACCAGGTTTGCTAGCCAATCCGGATGTTTTATTTCTCTAATGAATCCGGCCTCCAGTAACTTGGCTAGCTCCTCTCCCATGGCTTGTATCTTAGGTTCAGAGAAGCGCCGAAGAATCTGCTTGACCGGCTTGAATCCCTTTAGAATGTTAAGGCTATGATCGGCCAGTCTGCGTGGGATTCCTGGCATATCTGAGGGATGGTAGGCAAATATATCCCAATTCTCGCGCAGGAACTCCCATAGTGCGGCGTCTATAGCGGGGTTTAACTGTGCCCCGATGGAGGCTGTTTTGTAGGGTCCGTTGAGTGGACTTGGAATTTGACTATTTCATCCGCTGGTTTAAAAGAGGTGGACTTGGATCTCTTGTCGAGTATCACGTCGTCTCTGTCCACGGTGGAGCGTAGCGCAGTTAATTCCTCTGCCGCGAGGGCTTCGGATAATACCTCGAGGGCCAGTGCGGCTGTTTTGTTTTCGGCGCGGAGCGCTATTTCCGGATCACTAGCTAGAGTGATGATTCCATTGGGCCCAGGAATTTTGAGCTTCATGTACCCGTAATGGGGTATGGCTTGGAAGATCATGAATGCCTCCCGCCCTAAAAGGGCGTGGTATCCGCTACTGAACGGGGCCACTTGGAATGTGATTTCTTCGGACCTATAATTCTCCGGCGTGCCGAATACCACATCTAGTGTGATTTTCCCTGCGCAACGTGCCTCCTGACTGGGGATGATTCCTCTGAAGGCCGTGCTGCTTTGCTCAATGCGGTTTCTGTCTATTTCCATTTTTTGAAGAGTCTCCTCATAAATGAGGTTTAATCCGCTGTCGCCGTCCATGAGCACTTTAGTAAGCCGAAAGTCGTCCACAATTGGACTGGGAACCAATGCGACTGGTACTCGGGCTGTTCGGAATTTAGGTTAATCACTGGCATTGAAGGTGATTGCCGTGTCGCTCCATGGATTTATTGCCGCCACATGGCAGACTTCGGCAAGGCTGCGGAGTGCTCGCTTGCGCCTATTATTTGAGGCGAATGTCTCGAAGACTGTCAATACTGTATTGTTATCCAAGGGATGGTGCTCTGCGGTGTTTTGAATGAGGAGATCCTCACCGCTCTTGGCCACCTGCCGGAGTATCCAACATGCTCTCAGGCTATGTGTTGGTATGGTATCCGCTGTACTGTGGATTTTGCAGGGTCCGTTAAGCCATCCCTCCAATACGGTTCCACGCCCTGTAGTGGGCTTTTGCTTCTTTGTAATTGAATCCGGCGACTTATGAGAGTGCACCCTTTTAATTCGGACTGGGTGTTTAGTCAGAGCCGGATTATCCCAGAATTTTGTTTCGGTTTTCTAGGCACTTTCCATCGCACAGTACTTCCGTACTATGGCCGCCAAGTCAGTGAAGCGTGCTATGTCACGGCGACTTATGGCGTTAAGGATTCCCTTGTCCGTGCAATTATTGCAGAAGAATGAGATTACGTCTTCCTCGCGACAGTCCTTGACCTTGTTCATTACAAGGAGGAATCTGGCCCAATAGTGATGTACTATTTCCTGGGGCTCTTGCCTAATGTGGGAAAGATCGTTTATATCTGGGTGGGTGGGTGGATTTGAGTCTGAACCCTGACCCGATCTGAGACCCAGGGGCAGAGGAGTTTCCGATCTTGGAAGTTCGGGCTCTAGTATGTTGCCCAATAGGTCTGGCCCGCTGCCTAATTCTAGGTTCAGGGCTTGGGCGATGTCCTTCCGTAAACGGGTATCCGGCTCGGGGAGCTCGGGAATCCGGACATAGTTTGTCCTTAAGATAGAGGAAGAATCGCCACATTGTTCCTCCACCACGGCTATCTGATGGGTGACCGGCGGAGAGTTAATCTCCCTTTGGTCGGGTTTAAGCCCAATCCGATCATAGTCCGTAGCGACTCCCAAAGCGGCAATGCGACCCAAGAGCTCATTTAGGGAAGAGAGCTCCGTTGGATTCATCTTCTCGGCATGTTCTGAGCCGACGTGGAGGCTGTTTTTGATGACCCGAGAAGTCATCGTCGGTGCAGCAGCCGCACGGGCGGTCATGATGAAGCCGCCTAGCCGGAGAGTTTGGCCGACAGCCAAGGCTCCCCCAGATGTAACGTTGTCCTTGACAACGAGATGAGGCATCCTTCCTTATGGTGACGGCACAGTGGAACTCTTAATGAAAGCACCAATGTCGGTGTCAAAACCGGCGGATCTCGGGTAGGGGGTCCCGAACTGTGCGTCGAAGGCGGATGGTAACAGGAGGCGGGGGACACAATGTTTACCCAGGTTCGGGCCCTCTTGATGGAGGTAATACCCTACTTCCTACTTGATTGATCTTGATGATATGAGTATTATAAGAGTTGATCTACCACGAGATCGTAGAGGCTAAACCCTAGAAGCTAGCCTATGGTATGATTGTTGTTGTCCTACGGACTAAACCCTCCGGTTTATATAGACACCGGAGGGGGCTAGGGTTACACAGAGTCGGTTACAAGGGAGGAGATCTACATATCCGTATTGCCAAGCTTGCCTTCCACGCCAAGGAGAGTCTCATCCGGACACGGGACGAAGTCTTCAATCTTGTATCTTCATAGTCCAACAGTCCGGCCAAAGGATATATTCCGGCTATTCGGATACCCCCTAATCCAGGACTCCCTCAGGGCTGCACCCCTTGTCCAATTCGGACCAGAGGGAGGACGCGCGCCTCCTTCCTTTTGGCCTCTCTCCTCTATTCCCGTATGGCCTAATAAGGCCCAATACTTCTCCCGGTGAATTCCCGTAACTCCCCGGTACTCCGAAAATACCCGAATCACTCGGAACCTTTCCGATTTCCGAATATAGTCGTCCAATATATCGATCTTTACGTCTCGATCATTTCGAGACTCCTCGTCATGTCCCCGATCTCAACCGGGACCCCGAACTACCTTCGGTACATCAATTCACATAACTCATAGTACAAATTGTCATCGAACTTTAAGCGTGCGGACCCTACGGGTTCGAGAACTATGTAGACATGACCGAGACACGTCTCCGGTCAATAACCAATAGCGGAACCTGGATGCTCATATTGGCTCCTACATACTCTACGAAGATCTTTATCAGCCAAACCGCATAACAACATGCGTTGTTCCCTTTGTCATCGGTATGTTACTTGCCCGAGATTTGGTCATCGGTATCTCAATACCTAGTTCAATCTCGTTACCTGCAAGTCTCTTTACTCGTTCCGTAATACATCATCCTTCAACTAACTCATTAGTTACAATGCTTGCAAGGCTTATAGTGATGTGCATTACCGAGTGGGCGCAGAGATACCTCTCCGACAATCGGAGTGACCAATCCTAATCTCGAAATACGCCAACCCAACAAGTACCTTCGGAGACACCTGTAGAACACCTTTATAATCACCCAGTTACATTGTGACGTTTGGTAACACACAAAGTGTTCCTCCGATAAACGGGAGTTGCATAATCTCATAGTCATAGGAACGTGTATAAGTCATGAAGAAAGTAATAGCAGAATACTAAACGATCAAGTGCTAAGCTAACGGAATGGGTCAAGTCAATCACATCATTCTCCTAATGATGTGATCCCGTAAATCAGATGACAACTCATGTCTATGGCTAGGAAACATAACCATCTTTGATCAACGAGCTAGTCAAGTAGAGGCATACTAGTGACACTCTGTTTGTCTATGTATTCACACAAGTATTATGTTTCCGGTTAATACAATTCAAGCATTAATAATAAACATTTACCATGAAATAAGGAAATAAATAATAACTTTATTATTGCCTCTAGGGCATATTTCCTTCAGCTTGATACGTCTCCAACGTATCTATAATTTTTTATTGTTCCATGCTATATTATATTCGGTTTTGGATGATTAACGGGCTTTATTATACACTTTTATATTATTTTTGGGACTAACCTATTAACCGGGGGCCCAGCACGAATTGCTGTTTTTTGCCTATTTCAGTGTTTCACAGAAAAAGAATATCAAACGGAGTCCAAACGGAATGAAACCTTCGGGAACGTGATTTTCGGAACGAACGTGATCCAGAGGACTTGGACCCTACGTCAAGAAAGCAACCAGGAGGGCACGAGGCAGGGGGCACGCCTACCCCCCCTAGGCGCGCCCTCCCCCTTGTCATGGGTTTGTCACGGCAGATGTCCTCGTGAAAGGACTTAGTCGTGGAGCCATCGCTACGGGTTAACTTGAAGGGGTTAAAGCGGACACAAGGACACGAGAGTTTATACTAGTTCGGCCCCTTCAATGAAGGTAAAAGCCTACGTCTAGTTGTGATGGAATTGATGGGGTTTCGATGACTAGGGAGCAAACAAGCTTCGCCTAGGCCTCGAGTTGTTGTCGTTTGTCCCCAAACCGCCGCAGGGTCGTCCCCTTATATACACGGGTGACGCCCGTCGGTTTACAGAGTCCCGACGCCGGTTCATAGACGTATCCGGCTCGGTCTCTACTATTCCTAACTTACAACACAAGATACATCTTGACGGCGGTTTACAGCTACGGCGTGAATCTAACTATGGGCCATAAGCCCTCTGCTACCTACTTGGGCTTTAACATGTTCAACTCTTCGGTGAAGTTAACCCGGCCTGTCCTGGCCGGTTTACCTCTAGTGGTAATATCCCCAACATTAGGCCCTAGATTGATTTGAACAGGTTCATGTCAATCCTTAGTAAACCTCCGTGATGTCATCTTCTCTGATCGTCGTGAACCGGCATGACGTCACCTGTCATAAAGTTATCCACAGTATCTTTTGTTAATAGATCTGCGAGAATCGAGGCGGCAGCTCCGCTTCCAAGCCCACGGCTCCTCGATTTTCGCGCCTGACACATGTCCCTTGCCTTATAAATAGGCCCGAGGGGTCATTTCTTTTTTTCCCTTCGTTCCCTTCTTCTTCGTCTTCCTTGCGCCGCCCTGCTTCAGAGCTCCGCCGCCGCCGTCAACCTCAGCACCGTCCTTGGCCGCTGCATCAACCTGAGTGTACCAGAATACTGCGGCGACCTTCCTTTTCTTCCACAGCTCCGGTAAGCCTTCTTTCCTTCCCCCCGTAGATCTGTTCTAGGGTTCTTGTGTTCTTCAGCGTTCGTCAGATGCTTCTCGTTCATATAGCAGTCTTCAGATAAACCCGTAAATCTTGGTCCCATGTAACGACAACTTCTACCATCCGTTTGTCCTTACGCCTCTCAGGGCCATAGATCGATCTGTATCTTTCCTCATGGATTCAGCATCTGCTCCTTTTCAAATCTTGAATATTCACTTCTTTTTCTGAACATGCTCCAGATCCGATAACTGTTAAGCAATACTGTGAAACCTGTTTTCACCGCAGTTCTGACTCTGCATCATTTTCAAACCGGGCGGTTTAGTTTTGTAGAAAAAATTGATAACTCGGCATATACCATTAGTCCCCTTACTGAACCGCCAGTGATCTTAGCTAAATAGTGCCGCTTTGCAGAACTCCGGTTTATAAATAACTTCTTCCGGTTTAATACTGAATGCATTGGTATATATCTTTCCAACATATCTTTGAACCGGTATATATATTCTGCAGACTGTACCATGGCCAAGCAAGTATATGAGTGCAACTGGGTCCCTTCTCGAGTGACCGAGACGCAGCTGGAGAACTTAGTCAAAATTGGCACTTTGGGCAAAAAAGATGTCATTCACTGGAGGGTCCCTGGCCCGGAAAGTGTTCCGGAACCCAAGGATGGAGAAGTTGTTGTTTTTGCTGACCATCTGGCCCGGGGCTTCAGTCCACCCGGTTCAAAGTGTTATCGGGATGTCTTGGCCAACTTCCAATTGCATCCACAAGATATTGGCCCTAACTCCATAACCAATATCTGTCACTTCCAAGTGCTTTGTGAGGTGTTCTTTCAAGAGGAGCCCTTAGTTGAACTATTCAGAGATTGTTTCCATCTAAACCGCCGCACTGAATTTTCAGACGGCCCCAACACAGAACTAGGCGGCATGGCGATTCAAAAGAGAAAATAAGTTACTTATCCTCACGCCAAACTGCACAGCCATCCCAAAGAATGGAATGCAACATGGTTCTACTGCAAAGATACTTCGCCTGATGGAGAAAATCCCTTGCCGGGTTACCTTCCAGAACGGTTAAGCAATACACATCCCTTCCCTCAAAGACTGGCTGCGAGGGAGAGAAGCAAATATGCTCCTCAATTATCCAAGCTCCGGGCCTTCATGGCTAATGGGCTGACCGGAGTTGACCTTGCCCGCTGCTGGATATCTTGGAGCATACTACCCTTAAGCCGGCGCTCTGGTTTGATGTGTGAATACACAGAAGACTTAAAAGACCCTCTACGGCACATTGAAGTCCAGCTGTCAGACGGTGAAGTCACTGAGGCTGTTAAGAAGATGTTGAATGAACCTGAGACTGCATGCGCTCAAACCGGCCTGCTTCCTTTTTCTGCCAAGAACAAACCGCCAGCTGTAAGCCTCATATTATATACCTTTATGAAATCTAGTCATGCTTTAAATACCCTCTGTTAAGTTTAACGTCTTTCAAACAGGGTGATGATCCATTTTGGAGCAAAAAGACTCCTCAGGAGAAACCGGAGAAGACAGTCCGGCCCAAGAGTCGAGTTGTGAAGAAACCGGCCCACCAAAAGAGAACCATTGCCTCCTCCGATCCTCCTGCTGATGACGATGTGGGTAATCCGGACCTTGAGGTAGAACTTGACTCACTTGGTTTACTTTTCACACGCCTTATTGATAATGATTATTGTCAGGATGAAGCTGAGGTCGATCATGCCGACGTCAGAGAGTAATCACTCTTTCTTCCGATTCAAATCCTTTACCTTCACTAAAAATCCGTCGGGCAAACCGAAAAGTTAAATTCTCTCATCCCCTTGCTTACTTGGACCGAAACTTTCTTATGAAGACACAACAACACGAAGCTCGCCGCACAACCCGGCACAGCGGTCAGGTAGTTACCTCCGCCGGTTTACCGAACAGTCCGGTTCGGAAACGCCGTTCTGAGGTCTCTAACTGTTCCATCAATGCTTATCCTAAAGCGGGTTGTATTCGGCAACCTCTTAATCCCTCTGACTCCGATTATCAGGGCACTTCTCATTCTTCTTCCGGCGAGTCTTCGGCCACCCAGCTCCCACCACTCAAGATTGTGCTTGGGTGAGCCGTTTGACTGATAATTCTGCTTGATATAGTACTTTCCATATTTACTGGATTCATCTATCTTTTCACTTTCAGGACCAAGCCTAGGCCCAGCAAAAAAGCCCGTCTGGACAAAGCGGCGGAAGAAGATGACACTCCTGAACCGGCCAGAACGATAGATCCGGAAGAACCTATCCAT
This sequence comes from Aegilops longissima, assembly GCA_021605205.1. NCBI lineage: Eukaryota > Viridiplantae > Streptophyta > Magnoliopsida > Poales > Poaceae > Aegilops > Aegilops longissima. The sequence continues at coordinate 681,980,990 of CM038679.1, forward strand.
GATGATGTGATGAATGACCCACCACCGCAAGACCATGATGTTGTTGCTGAAGATGTGCATGTTGATGCCTCAGGCCCAGTTAATCAACCCACGAGCCCTGTCCAAACTGATAAGACAGCGAGCCCTTCCAAGCACACCGACAATCCGGCAACCCCAATGCGAACCAGCAAAGTCAAGGATGATGATGTCATTATTACTGGCTTCGGTCATTCTGGTCCGGGCAATCCTGTCGTTTTGTCCAAGCACAACGCAAAAGATGAGTTTGCAGCCTTTGGTAAAGGCAAATGGAACACTGATTTAGCCACTTTTGCTACTCTGGACCCTCAGGAACTTTATTCCGGCTATCTGAATCAGCTATATACCAGCCGTGATTGTGAAGCTGGTTTGGTAAAAATGATGAAGGATAAATATGAGGTAAATTTCATACGACTCTCCTTGCGTATTTCAATCTGTCAACTCCAATAGCCCCCAAGTGACGGTTTGAAGATAGTAACTTAAACCGGGACTTTTCGACTTGAACCTTTTTTGAGTGAAGCTTTACTTTGAGGCTGTAGCCCCCAAGGGCCGGTTTAACTTAAGTAAGCTAAACCAGGACTTTGTACAGTAATAATTCCAGTGCCACCAGAAGATAGAGCAAATACACATTAGCCCCCAAGTGCCAAGTTGAATACTTGTATTGATCTTGGGACTTATATGAAATTTGTAGGATAAAAAGCAAATATGCATTAGCCCCCAAGTACCAAGGGCATAACTTGTTATGTGGTTGGTACTTCAATTCTGCATCATAATCTTTAATCGATGACCTGTATGCAGGGTGACCTGAGCAAGAAACAAAGCCAAGTTGTTGATCTTCAAGGAACGGGCAGATTGGGCCACTGAAAAGACCGCTTTACTTCAAAGGGCAGAAAAGGCTGAAGCTGCACTCAAACCGGTGGTAGATGAGCTGACCAGCGTAAAGCGTCAAGTGCATGCTATGACCGCTGCCATCTTTGGTAAGCATTTTTATGTTCTGCAGTAACGATGTCTCCTCATATTGTAGCCAGTTTACCAACCCTTTGAATGATTCAGGGACACGTATTGGCCACTTGGGATCAGACGTGCGGAAGAAACTGAAAGCCGCCTATACATTGATAGAACAACTATATACAAAGCGCCAAGAACGGATCATCAAGATCGCTTCACAACAACCCGGCCCGACCTTGATTCAGGCACGATCAAGAGGTTGTCAATGCTTCCTGCCGGATTGAAGAATTGAAGAAATCTGCTGCTAGAACCGGCGCTTCTAAACGCCTTAATCCGCAAAAGCATGGGTTCCAGATTTTGATCCCGCTGAAGCGCCCAAGGCTTCCCAAGTGTGAAGGAGGACGGGACAGAATTCAGTGAAGAGGATCTCCGAGCTATAAACCGAAGTCGCCCTCGCTTGTCAATTGGTGAAGAGGCAAATTTGTCCCACTATCAAGCTCAATAGGATGGTAAAATAAACGAGTGGCTGCACCAATTCTCAAGCGGAGAATCTTATCCCTCAATCCGTAAGCATACTTACGCTCCGACATTGAACCGCCCTTGCTGATCAACGATGAAGCTGTATTTCAAGCATTAATGGGAATCGATGGACAATCTGTTGATTTCCACCCGCTGGGTAGAGGAGCGAAGTCAAGCGGCGCAGAATGATCCGCAACCATCGAGCAAGTCATACCAAGTGTAAACCGGAAACTGGTTTATATTTGCTGTTTCGTTATGATATGATGAAAAACAATTATCTCATCTGGGCACCATGTTGCCGTGTAATAGACTAGCTGCCACACTTGGTGCTGATATGCCTTCGTGCATACCTATTGCAACTTATGCTTCCTTTGAATCATCAATGTTAAACCATTATCTGCAAAAAAGGTCTTGAAACACCGCTGTGGTTGTACCACCAGGCGGGTCATAATATCGATTGTATATGAAATCAAAGAAAACTTCTTAGATTTAAACATATGATCAAATATTAACAATATATGATACCTGTCATCATAGGTCATGAAGTTTGGCTGTGCCAATCGTAAACCGGAGTATTTTAAGAAAACCACTGTCGCAGGAGAACAGCTCCTGTGAATATAAGGTCGGGTTACCAAGTAACCGTTCCGGTTTATAGAAAAGACTAGTATTACCCCAAAATAGGATGTTAGTAGAAAATCAAACCGGGCAAGAAGTCTTCGGATCAAGAATAGTCCGTGTTCACAATTGACAATGAATCGGGTTAACGATCGTTGGTATAAGAACACAACAAAACATATGCAAATAAGAGAAATATATCTCAAGCAAAGACAAACAGAATCATTTGCCAAAAAGAGGCTATCTGAGTCGATCAAGTGGCATGACCGTGGTCAGACGCGACCAAGCCCCCGACAGGTGTAGCTATGGTTCAAGTCAGCCAAGGTCCCCAAATGATGCAGTGGCATGACGCCGATCAAGAGGTGTAGCGATGGTTCGGGTTCGACCAAAGCCCCCAAGTGATTCTGTGGCCTTAGGCCGATCAAGAGGCGTGACTGGTTCAGACATGACCAAGTCCCCAAGTGATCTTGTGGCTTTCGCCGGTCAAGAGGTGTAGCGATGGTTCGGGTTCGACCAAAGCCCCCAAGTGATTATGTGGCCTTAGGCCGATCAAGAGGCGTGACTGGTTCAGACATGACCAAGTCCCCAAGTGATCTTGTGGCTTTCGCCAGTCTAAAGGTGTTGCATTGGTTCGGATACGACCAAGCCCCCCTAGAGACATGATACAAAGCTTGTTTGAAAAAGCTAACTCAAGGGGTAAACCGGAGGTCGCTTTAAGATAAAAAAACTCCGTGTAACCACACATGATATAAAAATAATAGAGACCCCGCTTTAGCTAAGGCTCAGGTTTATTATATTGATCATAATATATACATTGTCGTAATATGTACATAAGAAGAGCCTATGGCTCAAGTATAGTAAGGCCGAAGATGAGCTATATTCCAGGGCCTGTTGGTCTCCTCCTCTGACGTGCGTGAGTCTTTATGCTCTCGAACATCAATCAGATAGTACGACCCGTTGTGCAGATTCTTGCTGACCACGAAAGGTCCCTCCCAAGGTGGGGATAGCTTGTGCATATCAGTCTGGTCTTGGATGAGTCGAAGCACCAAATCTCCTTCTTGAAAGGTTCTGGTTCTAACTCGGCGACTGTGATATCGACGAAGATCCTGCTGGTAAATCGCCGAACGGGCGGCGGCGATGTCACGCTCCTCGTCCAACAGGTCCAAAGCGTCTTGCCGTGCTTCCTCGTTGTCCGCTTCAACATACGCTGCTACACGAGGTGAATCGTGACGGATATCGCTGGGGAGGACCGCCTCCACTCCGTAGACCATGAAGAACGGTGTGTATCCTGTCGACCTGTTGGGTGTGGTGTTGATGCTCCATAACACAGATGGTAACTCCTCAACCCAACATCCCGGCGTTCGTTGCAAAGGAACCATAAGCCGGGGCTTGATGCCCCGTAAGATCTCTTGGTTAGCCCTCTCTACTTGGCCATTGGACTGTGGGTGAGCTACTGATGACACATCAAGCCGGATGTGCTCACGCTCACAGAACTCCTTCATAGCGCCCTTGGACAAGTTGGTACCATTATCGCGATGATACCGTGGAAAGCCAAACCGAAAAATCACCTTTTTAATGAATTGAACCGCCGTGGCTGCATCACACTTGCTAACGGGCTCCGCTTCAACCCACTTTGTAAACTTGTCCACAGCCACCAAAAGGTGGGTCTTCTTGTCCTTGGACCTTTTGAAGGGTCCAACCATATCCAGCTCACAAGTCGCAAACGGCCAAGTAATTGGAATCATCCTCAATTCTTGAGCCGGCACATGAGCGCGCCTTGAGAATTTCTGACAGCCATCACATCGTCTCACTAGGTCCTCCGCATCAAGATGAGCAACAACCAGAGAAACCGTGATTTAAACGCCTTAGCTACCAGAGACTTTGAACCGGCATGGTGACCACAATCCCTTCATGGATTTCACGCAAAATTTCACAGCCTTCCTCGGGGGACACACAATAAAGCAGCTCGACACGCTGCAATGATGCAACTCGCCATTCATAATGGTCATGTACTTGGATCGCCGGACTATCTGCCTGGCCAGAGTCTTGTCCTCTGGTAACTCACCCCGGTTCATGTATGCAAGATAAGGAACTGTCCAATCCGGTATGACATGTAGGGCTGCCACCAACTGAGCCTCCGGATCAGGAATAGCCAAATCCTCTTCACCAGGGAGCTTGACGGACGGGTTATGCAGAACATCTAAAAAGACGTTAGGCGGGACTGGTTTATGCTGAGAGCCCAGCCGGCTTAAGGCGTCCGCCGCTTCGTTCTTCCGTTTGTCCACATGATCCACCTGGTAACCCTTAAAGTGGCCCGCAACAATATCCACCTCACGACGATAGGCTGCCATGAGCGGATCCTTGGAATCCCAAGTGCCAGAAACTTGTTGAGCCACCAGGTCCTAGTCACCGAAGCATTTAACCCGGCTGAGATTCATCTCCTTTGCCATCCGAAGACCATGGAGCAAAGCTTCATACTCAGCTGCATTGTTAGTACAAGGGAACATTAAGCGGAGAACGTAACAGAACTTATCACCTCGTGGGGAAGTTAATACGACTCCAGCCCCCGAGCCCTCCAATTGCCTGGACCCATCAAAATGGATAGTCCAATAAGTGTGATCCGCTTCTTTGGTGCTTGTAGCTCCGTCCAATCATTGATGAAATCAACAAGTGCTTGAGATTTGACCACCGTCCGAGGTACGTACTGCAAACCGTGCGGCCCAAGCTCTATAGCCCACTTGGCAATCCGGCCAGTCGCCTCCCGGTTCTGAATTATATATCCCAAAGGAGCAGAGCTGACCACTGTGATAGGATGTCCCTGGAAGTATTGTTTAAGCTTCCGGCTCGCCATGAAAACTCCATACACCAGTTTCTGCCAATGCGGGTACCTTTGCTTGGACTCAATAAGTACCTCGCTGATATAGTAAACCGGACGCTGAACCGAATACTCCTTGCCTGCCTCTTTGCGCTCCACCACAATAGCCACGCTGACTGCACGAGCATTAGCCGCTACATATAGTAGTAATGGTTCCTTGTCAATCGGAGCTGCAAGAACGGGTGGATTGGCTAATTGCTGCTTTAAGTCCTCAAATGCTTCATCAGCAGCCGAACTCTAGACGAATTGATCCATCTTCTTCAGCATCTGGTACAAGGGAATCGCCTTCTCACCGAGGTGGCTGATAAACCGGCTTAGCGCGGCAATCCGTCCTGCCAAGCGCTGAACGTCGTTGATACACTTCGGTTTAGCCAGGGAGGTGATAGCTGTAATCTTCTCCGGATTAGCTTCAATTCCTGTTGGACACAAGAAAACCCAATAACTTGCCCGCCGTACACCAAAAGCGATTTGGCGGGTTGAGCATCATCTTGTAAGTCATGAGGTTATCAAAGGTTTCTTTCAAATCGCCAATCAGCGTCTCCTTCTCCCTTGACTTGACCACAATATCATCCACATAGGCATGCACATTACGGCTGATCTGTTTATGAAGGCAATTCTGACACACCGTTGATAAGTTGCCTGGGCGCTCTTGAGCCCAAAAGGCATAGATACATAGCAGAAGGCTCCAAAGGGAGTTATGAACGTTGTCTTCTCTTGGTCCTTAACTGCCATCTTGATCTGATGATAACCAGAATATGCATCCGTAAAACTCAAACGCCACATCCCACGGTGGCATCGATAATCTGTCAATGCGGGAGGCAAAGGGTCTGCCGGACAAGCTTTGTTAAGGTCTCGTAATCCACACACATGCGCCAAGTGCCATTTTTCTTAAGAACCGCACCGGATTAGCAAGCCATTCTCGATGGAAGACTTCAACAATAAAACCGCCGCTAAGAGCCCGCCACCTCCTCTCCAATAGCTTTGCCGTTCCTCGTTAAACCGGCGGAGAAACCGCTTACCGGTTTGTACTTAGGATCAACATTAAGAGTGTGCTCAGCGAGTTCCCTCAGTACACCTGGCATGTCAGAAGGCTTCCATGCAAAAATGTCCCAATTCTTACGGATGAACTCGATGAGCGCGCTTTCCTATTTCGGGTCCAAATTGGCACTGATAGTGAACTGCTTGGACGAATCGCCAGGCGCGAAGTCAACAAGCTTAGTCTCAGTCGCCGATTTGAACTTTAAATCCGGATCATGCTCTGTAGTTGGCTTCTTCAACGGGGTCATGTCCGCCGGATCAACATTGTCCTTGTAATATTTTAACTCCTCCGTAGCACAAACTGACTCTGCATAGGCCGCATCACCTTCCTCGCATTCCAAAGCAATCTTGCGGCTTCCATGAACCGTTATTGTGCCCTTGTGACCCAGCATCTTGAGCTGTAAATAGATATAACAAGGACGTGCCATGAATTTGGCATAAGCTGGCCGCCCAAATAGAGCATGATATGGGCTCCGGATCTTCACCACTTCAAAAGTCAGCGTCTCGGATCGGGAATCATGATCGTCCCCAAAGGCCACTTCCAGAGCTATCTTGCCAACAGGATATGCTGACTTGCCGGGTACCACACCATGGAATACTGTATTGGACGGTTTAAGATTTTTATTTGTCAGCCCCATACGACGGAAGGTCTCATAATATAAGATGTTAATGATGCTCCCTCCATCCATGAGCACTTTGGTGAATTTATAACCTCCCACCTCAGGGGCTACCACCAATGCTAGCTGACCCGGATTGTCAACCCGGAGAGGGTGATCCTCTCTGCTCCATACGATTGGTTGTTTCGACCAACGTAAATAACGTGGTACGGCCGGTTCAACAGAATTCACCGCTCGCTTATGGAGTTTCCGGTCTCGCTTATCCAAGCTAGTCGTGAAAACATGATATTGCCCACTATTCAACTGCTTTGGATGGCTCTGATAACCCGACTGCTGCTGCTGGCTGTAACCACCTTGGTTATTCTGACTATTCTGATTGTTATGTCCACCCTGATTGCCATTGAAGCCTAAACCGTAAGCTCCTCCATCGTGACCCGGCCCATGGAAACTGGATCCTGAACCGCCACCTGATCCATGATCATAACGGAAAGCATTAGAATTCTTGAACTCCTGCATAATGTAACAGTCCTTCCAAAGGTGGCTGGCCGGCATCTCCTTCGTCTCGTGCTTTGGACAGGGCTGGTTCAACAAATAGTTTAAGCGATCCGGGTTAGGATTCGGAACTCCACCGCGATTCGCCGCTTTACCCTTGCGCTGCTGACCCTTGTCCTGCGCGTTAGTATTAGCCACAAAATCTATGCTGCCATCCGCTTTACGTTTGCCTCCGTTCCCATGACCTCGTCAGGTCAGTATTGCTGCCCCTTGAGTTGCTGTTCTTTTTCCCTTCCCGCCTTGTCATCCTCGCACTCGGATCCTTGGTACTATCGTAATCAGCATATTTCACTAAAGCACCCATGAGGGTGCCCATGTCGTTACAAAACCGCTTCATTCGCCTAATTTTAACTTCGAGGCTTAAACCGCCATTGCCTTCCGTGGTTATAATCGCAGAATCAGCGTCGATACGGTCTGACGAGTGCAAAATTTCCGAGACATGGCGTACCCAATGGGTTGTTGATTCTCCTTCCTCCTGGATAGAGGCCGCTAAGTCCACTGTTGACATGGGTTGTTTATAGGTATCCTTAAAATTCTGTATAAACCGGGCTCGCAACTGGGCCCATGAGCTGATAGAATTGGGCGGCAAGCTTTTTAACCAAGTTCGAGCCGTCCCTTCAAGCATCATGGTAAAGTACTTTGCACACGCGGCCTCATCCACATCTAACATATCCATGGCCATCTCGTAACTCTCTACCCATGCTTCTGGAGACAAATCGGCAGTGTAATTTGGTACCTTGCGCGGACCGTTGAAATCTTTAGGTAAGCGCACATTGCGTAGAGCGGGGACGAGACAGGGAACCCCCAAGGAACTAGAAGTGGCCCCTGGCTCGACTGAGATAGTGGGACGAACCGGCGTAAGTTGACGTGCCTCGCTTACGCCGCTAACTCGGCCTCCCTGCGTGCCGGCCCGATCTACCACTTCCTAAGAATCACGAAGACCGCCGCCGGGTTATTGCCACGGCCGCTTCACGGTTCCGCATTGCTTGATACGGCCGGCTCCTCCACACGCTGATGTAGCTCCGCTCGGACGAGGGGTGGAATGAATCCGGTCACGGCTGTATGAGTATGCCTCTGTTGAATCAAAGCGGTCCGGGAGCTCCTTGACCAGCGTGTCTCCACCGCTCATGGAGAATCACCTTCGATCGGGATGGCCTCCAATCGTGAAGCGGCAGCGACAAGATTGTCCATAGGATTGGAATAATGACCGGAGGTGTCGGACCGGCTGAGGTACGATATTGTTCTCGCCGAGGAGGTTCCATTAGGCGAGGTTGGACCGCGCGCTGCCCAGCGCCCGCCCGTTTACCTCTGGCGGATTATTGTTTCTGCTCTGGGTGTGAAAGAGGTTTCGCGCCGAAACCAAGGCAAGCGGACTCGTGCTTCCGCTTCAAGACTTCATGTGACGCGCTCGATCCATCATAAGCTTATAGGCCTGGCGTTTGCTGCCCGCTCGCGCCATCCTGCTGTTTCACCGCTAGGTCGGCCTTGGCCCGAGCGATCCGCTCTCTCACCTTTGCAATTTCTGCGTTGTGGGCATCCTGATCCGCGGGTTGGCCTCGCCATGAGCACAGCTAAGCGATCAAACAGATCGAGATAAGACTTGAGCGGCGGGCGACAGACCTCCTGCCCCGGCTGCCGCCGCCGCTGACGATCCGGAGAACATTGCTGCTGCGGTCGAAGAGTGGATCACCGCTTGTGTACCGGCCATGAATATACCAACCCGGTTAGGCAGATCGGAGGGGTCCGGAATACTGTCGCCATCGGAACAGCCCCCAATCCGGTCATCTTGCAACTGATACAGCGATTCGGTTTCTCCGGTTGAGGACTCGTCGCCGGAATAGACGACGGTCTCGCTACCATATCCTGATCTGTCCTCATACTCTCCTCCGTGGATGACCCCCATGAAGGCACGCTTCACGGCCGGCTTAACCTGGGAAGATCTCACACGCAGAGCCGTCTCGACGAGGTCGGTGCAGATGTTCGGCTCAGGACCCGGTTCACCGATCTTGCCGATGAAAACGCAGTATGCCCTCAAAGGGGACCCGCACCAGACTCAATTGAGCCGCCTCGGGGCCCCATCCTGCGTCGTCAATGTAGAGCTTGCCGCGATGACTCTTGGTCATCCGGCCCACAACATAGCCCTTGAGTCCTTCGAACTTTCCCTCCAAGAACGTCAAACCATCGTGCGATAGCCCCACGGTGGGCGCCAACTGTCGTGGGTTTGTCACGACAGATGTCCTCGTGAAAGGACTTAGTCGTGGAGCCATCGCTACGGGTTAACTTGAAGGGGTTAAAGCGGACACAAGGACACGAGAGTTTATACTAGTTCGGCCCCTTCAATGAAGGTAAAAGTCTACGTCTAGTTGTGATGGAATTGATGGGGTTTCGTTGACTAGGGAGCAAACAAGCTTCGCCTAGGCCTCGAGTTGTTGTCGTCTGTCCCAAACTGCCGCCGGGTCGTCCCCTTATATACACGGGTGACGCCCGTCGGTTTACAGAGTCCCGACGCCGGTTCATAGACGTATCTGGCTCGGTCTCTACTATTCCTAACTTACAACACAATATACATACTGATGCCCGTTTACAGCTACCGGCGTGAACTGGCTATGGGCCATAAGCCCTCTGCTACCTACTTGGGCTTTAACATGTTCAACTACTGGTGAAGTTAACCCGGCCTGTCCTGGCCGGTTTATCTCTAGTGGTAATATCCCCAACACCCCTCGTGGGGCCCACGTTGCTCCACCAACGTACTTCTTCCTCCTATATATATCTATGTACCCCCGCTATCAAATACGGAGCAAAAAACCTAATTCCACCGCCGCAACCTTCTGTACCCGTGAGATCCCATCTTGGGGCCTTTTCCGGCGTCCTGCCGGAGGGGGTATTGATCACTGAGGGCTTCTACATCAACACCATAGCCTCTCCGATGATGTGTGAGTAGTTTACCTCAGACCTTCGGGTCCATAGTTATTAGCTAGATGGCTTCTTCTCTCTTTTTGGATCTCAATACAATGTTCTCCCCCTGTCTCGTGGAGATCTATTCGATGTAATCTTCTTTTTGCGTGTGTTTGTTTAGACCGATGAATTGTGGGTTTATGATCAAGTTTATCTATGAACAATATTTGAATCTTCTCTGAATTCTTTTATGTATGATTGGTTATCTTTGCAAGTCTCTTCAATTACCAGTTTGGTTTGGCCTACTAGATTGATCTTTCTTGCAATGGGAGAAGTGCTTAGCTTTGGGTTCAATCTTGCGTGTCCTTTCCCAAAGGATGAGGGGCAGCAAGGCACGTATTGTATTGTTGCCATCGAGGATAACAAGATGGGGTTTATATCATATTGCATGAGTTTATCCCTCTACATCATGTCATCTTACTTAAAGCATTACTCTGTTCTTATGAACTTAATACTCTAGATGCATGCAGGATAGCGGTCGATGTGTGGAGTAATAGTAGTAGATGCAGGAAGGAGTCGGTCTACTTATCACGGACGTGGTTCCTATACACATGATCCTACCTAGATATTCTCATAACTATGCTCAATTCTATCAATTGCTCAACAGTAATTTGTTCACCCACCGTAATATTTATGCTCTCGAGAGAAGCCACTAGTGAAACCTATGGCCCCCGGGTCTATTTTCCATCATATTAATCTTCCAACACTTAGTTACTTTTATTGCCTTTTATTTTACTTTGCATCTTTATTATAAAAATACCAAAAATATTATCTTATCATATCTATTAGATCTCACTTTCGTAAGTGACCGTGAACCACTGTTACATGATGAACCACATCCGGCATAATTCTCCATCACCGATCCAATGCCTACGAGCTTTTCACATATTGTTCTCCGCTTATTACTTTTCCGTTGCTACTGTTACAATCACTACAAAACCCAAAAATATACTTTTGCTACCGTTACCGTTACTTCCATACTACTTTGCTACTAAACACTTTGCTGCAGATATTAAGTTATCCAGGTGTGGCTGAATTGACAACTCAGTTGCTAATACTTGAGAATATTCTTTGGCTCCCCTTGTGTCGAATCAATAAATTTGGGTTGAATACTCTACCCTCGAAAACTGTTGCGATCCCCTATACTTGTGGGTTATCACCCGCCTAGCCCCTGTTCCGGCGGTGCATCCAGCATCGTTGGTGGGCGTGTGGAGGTGTGTCTCCGGCGGATCTATCTTTGGTGGATTTGCTCGGATCTCGTCGTTATTCGTCTACATTCGTGTGTCTTCGGTTTGGATCCTTTCGATCTACGTTATTCTTCATCGGCGGCGGTTGTTGTTCTGGGGTGCTGGTCCTATGAGGCCTTAGCACGACGACTTCCTGTCTGTCTACTACAACAAGTTGTGCCCGACTCCGATGATGGAGGGGCGATGACGGCGGCGCGCCTTCGGCTCGCTTCAGTGCGTGTAGTCCTTGCCAGGTGGTCTACGGATCTGGATGTAATTTTTACTTCTGATGTTCATTGTACTGTCATGATTGAAGATGAATAGATCGGAAGTTTTCCCGAAAAAACACAATGATCTTAGTATATGTTTTACAACAACCTTCGAAAGGCACAAAGATAGCTAGGTATAATATAATTTTTTTCTAGAATCCGCCCCCCCCCCCACCCACCCACCCGAAGGCCAAGAGTCACCCCCTTAGGCTTTCGCTGGATTAAAAACCTAAATAAGCTAGCCTATTTTATAAGGAAAACCAGGCCGAAAACCGTACATATAGCAAAAGAAGAAGAGAGAAAAAATGACAGGCCAAGATAAGGCACGCCTAACTAGCTGGTAGGAGGACCACCACCATGAGAGATACAAGATGTACTATAGTATAGTGATCTTGGTGGATGGATGAAGTATACCACAATCCACTAAACCATAAGGATACGAGGAAATATTGCGGCCACATCCTCCTCCTGCCACAGCTTTACCATAATTTCCTCTTTCCCGTGTTCTTCTTTTGTTGTCATGTACAGTAATAATTTTTCGTCTTTGTTTGGTTTGAGATGATGTCCTTTGTGCCATCTCGGCGTTTCATCTTTTAATATACAAAATGTGCATTTTGACGGTTTGGGACTCTGTGCTCCAGGCCACTCACTGGGTCCAGGATATTAAGTATCCGGCATAAACAGTCAGCAAATATTTAATGTACAAGATGTAATTATTCCAGGAGCCTAAATATGATAATGTGCCCCCTTGTCTCATACAATAAAGAAATCTGGAACAATGTGAAACATACAATAACATGAAAAATAATCAAGGAGGAATTGTTTTGTAGGCTGGGAGAAAATATCAAGTGGCTTTCCAATAATCGAGCAACTTTTCAGGTGACAATTCAATTAATTCTTCCATATGAATATTTTGCTTTCAGAAGAGATTAGTACATATACCAATAAGTTTATACCACAGGTCAAGTGATTTTTCATAAATTGTTGCTATGGTACCTTCTTAAGCTTTGATTGAGATCAAGATGTTTCAATCACATAGCATGTACCACGGTGTGTTATATGCCGCATCAACAGAAAATGTAGGTAAAATGAACGCAAACACCTAGCAAAGAAAATATTTTCTTAGATGAACAAAAAACGCCTAACAATTGCATTTTCCATGACCTATGAAAAACAAAATTATTGTAAATTTTGCCACTGATCTAATATAAGAAATATTACCAATACTGCATACAAAAGATAGTGCATTTCCCATGTATGTTATTGTAAATGTGCCATGACAAAATAAAAGTAAATTTGCAACGGTCCATCGAAGTTATTTTGTCATGGCGAAGTAAAAAGTAATTTTTTTCCATGTATGTTAAAGTAATATTGCTATGACAATAAAGGTAAATTTGTCGTGGCAAAAATTATAAAGTAAATTTTGTCGTGGCAATAAAAACAAAATTTTACCATGACAATCGAAGTAAATATAGTAAATTTACCATGCTACAGAAGTAAAAATTGCCATGTCCTCTGAGGAAGAAGATGTTATGATAATCAAATTTCCATACATTTTGTCGTGTGACTATTCCGAAAATAATGTCTATGATGTATTCCAAAAAAATGACTATTCCAATAATAATTTACATTGCACTTTTATTATAATTATGATGTTTTGTATAAGAAAAATCGCCATTTCTGTAAAATATTTTTGCCATGATACAAAAGAAGCAATTTGCCATGGTACTTGAATTAAACTTGCCATGGTACATAAATTAAGTTTGCCATCATACATATAGTAAGATTGCCATGTTTGAGAAATAACATTGACATAGCACATAAAAAAATATTGCCACGATACGAGAAAGAATTTGCCATGGTCCATGAATTAAATTTGCCATGATATTAAAAATTAAATTGCCATGGTGCACGAAGTAAATTTGCCTACACCGCGCATATGACCATTACAAAATACAATTATCTAAAACTTGCTGTGGTTTTCAAGACACAAATGTTTTCAAAATTTACCATGTAAATGAACTGAAAGAATGCAAATTTGCCATGATGTAAAATTTTCCTTGGCACCACTGTAAACATGTTAATCGACATGGTGAAATTACCATGATTTAGACAAAAAAAATTCAAAACTTGTCAAGTTTTTGGAATTTTGTTCTCTGAAAAACATGTCAAATTTTAGAAAATGTAGGTTTATCGTGGTCCATAAAAAGTGAAATTGCGATGTTGCATCTACCATGTGCCTATAAAAACTGAATTTGCCATGGTCTATAACGAAAGAAAGCCATGGCAACATATTGAATTTTTTGCCATGGTTTAAAAATACTTTGATTTGTCATCAGAAACAAAAAAAAAAGATGTTGAGTTGCATAATCACAAAGGGGAAGATTTGTCATGGAAAAAATGTTGAGACACGACAACTATTCAGAATGGTAAACTATTAACAAAAATTAACGAATTTGTTTATTCCCTAAAACAATGGCAAAGTCGCCATGGAAAAATTCTAGAGAACATGAACTAGACCTAAAAAATGAAGTGTGATCAGTTCATTCTCTTTTTTTACAAAATTTTCATGTGCTATAAAATCAATTTTTCATGAACTTGTCATGGAACTAGTTACAAGATTTCCAAAAATTGCCATGATGATGTGTGAACATGAATTTGCCGCTGTGACCCATCCATCTCCAAGGACGCAAAGCCGTGCGGTGCAGTACACACTCTGCTGGGGCTCGTCGCGATCCATGAGTTCACACCGCAATGCCGTCGCCGCGATCATCGGGGATGGAGGATTCCGACGGGGGGAAACGAAAAAAGAAGTGGGGTGGGTGACGGAGTGGATAGGGTGAGTGGAATACATGGGTGGGTGAAGAAGAAAAGGTAAACCGTTCCAGTGTTGTGATTGGTTTGTCCGCTGGCCTCCTTGTATCGAACGCCCGATAATAATGACGTGGCAACCAGACTTGCTTCAAGATTCGTGTACTTCATCCGACGGCCAACGCAGCGTTCGCCCCCAAATTGTAAAAAGTACGACGTCAGTTTTTTATTAATTCTGTTTGAAAAACTATTTGTGGACGAAACTTGTGCCCTCAAAGTGAATTAACATATACTTTCAAACTTTACTAGCATGTGCTCCGGCCAATAAAAATGAAAAAAAAACAAGGAAACCCAAAAAAAGGAAAACCTGAAAAAAAAAAAGCTGCAGATGTGTAGATACGTAGTGCGCTAGAAAAGGAATCACAAAAATCCACGGAAGTAGGCAGGTACCCTATTAAGGTCCACGATTCCGAGCCTTTTCGGCCATGTCTGTGGCCTTTGTTGACAGTAATAATGCTGCAGTAGATGCGTAGGGTGGCCGCTGATCACGAGAGCACTGAGCGAGCGGCCGCAAGCAAGCATGCAGCGTCTGAGGCGCCGGCCGCCGCGTCACTGTCGATTCGTACCTGGCCCTAAAGTAATCTGCGACTGCGATGAATACTGAAACGAAGCTGGCCTGTCCGTGGGATTCGTACCGCCGGCCGCGCCAATAATAATACCCGGCTTCCTGCCTGCCTGCGTGCGTGATTGATTGCCCTGCCACGCCGCTCACGCCGGGTTCCACTACGCCGCGGTTGTGACGGGAGAGGGGCTGGGCATGGAGACGGGAGAGGGCGGGCTCGACCTCAGCCTGTCGCTGCGCCAGTACACGCCGCCGTGGTCGCAGCTGGTGTTCGCCTGCTGCTACTGCCCACGCAGCTTCGGGAGCTCGCAGGCGCTCGGCGGCCACCAGAACGCGCACAGGCCGGCCAGGCCCCGGCGGGCCACGGCGCTCTCCTCAGCGGCGGCGGCGGCGGCGAGAGAGCTCGGTAAGGCCGCCGTCGACGACCACCACCGCGCTCGGCCGCGCCCCGGCGCCGCCCGCGTGTGGCGAGCAGGACATCGCCAGCAGGCGCGTGGTTCGGGGGCAGCCTCGTCCGGGCCAAGAAGAGGCGACCAGGAGCTTGCGGAGGGGGCGATTGACCTGTCCCTCAAGCTATCATCGATCCACCCCGTCCATGCAGGTGCTTCGGACATGCTCTAAGGACATGCGGTAGTACTTCGTTCCTCTCTTCCAATAGTTTCATTTCTTGTGCTGTTGTGTTTCTGCCGTCGCTTACCAGGTTAAAAAATAATTATGTTGCGTTTCTGCTACCTCTTCCAATATCATTGTTCTTCTACTCTCTCTTTTTTCTTTTTTTGCCAGAGTTCTTCTGCTAATACTGTGTTCTCATTATTGTCGACATCCTGGTCACGTTGGCATTGCCAATGATTAGGGAAACAAGATCATCAACAATGTATGGGCTAGTCCTACGAGAACGGCGATAGAGCACACGGGCTCGCGCGCTCCTGTTATCTGAACGGGCAGTACAGGTCGTGGGATGTGTGCGACTGACAATACCGGCAGCCTGAAGGGAATTTCGAACCCAGTATGAGCTGTAGAGACAACTGACGGCTGGGCGGGGCATGGGTTAACGGAGGTGTGCTAGTAGTACAAGGTTGTGCGGTCGCCCCGGGACCGTCTACTCTCACGTCGAGTAATCGCTCACAGCTGTGGGGAAAAGTTTTGAAGTGGGGCCATGCGTTCGAGGCGAAGAGCAGAGCGCGTAATTAACCTCGAATACCTTTCCGCGGCGGCGGCAGAGCACTGCTATGAAGTGATTTTGGAGAAGACAGATGAATTCGAGTTCCTTTCAGATCTAGTCCATAGGTAAGTTTCTTGGCCTTGAGAGATTGATTTGGATCTGACTATCTTCTAGTTTGGATGTTAGATGTGCTTCTGATTCTTGCGGCAGATTTGCACTGCTGACTTTGGGTGTGGGGGGCGAACTTCTTGACAAGGAGACTTCCGGTGGATCTGTCGGATTAAGCCGGTGATTGCACCGATGACAGGGATGTGAGCGCCGCGGTAGCCGTGAGGCCTATGGACCTGAACGACAATGGTACTTGCGAGACTGCCTTTGCGGCGGACTCGGGTCAGTTGGTGCTGAGAGATGATCCACAAACGCCTGGCCGGACAAAAGACGTTCAACGATTTAGCTGCTACTCAGTTGTCTAATTATTGTGTGTTGGCCTTTTAGTGTTGTGGCAAGTCTGTCCATAGTGGCTTTTAAAAAAAATAGTCTGTCCATAGTGTGGTTGCTGAATTTGTAATTGGATGTTGCAGGATACCGGTTGGCAGAGCATCCCTGGAGCGGTCGCGGTGCGACGACAGGGTGTGCGGAAGAACTTCAGGGAATTTGCTGAAGAAAGAACAGATATAGTACTTGTTCTGATAGTTGGTAGTTCGTTCGACTCACTAGGAGAAGCATATGGTTATTACAACCTGTACTTCTAGGAAATTCGCTTTTGTGTGAGGTATGTGAAGAGCCGGCTGAACGTCGATCGAACGAAGTGTATGCAGGAAATTGTCTGTGGCTGCTTGGTGAGGCAAACTCAGAATTAGATTATAGGTAACACCATGCCACCTGCTGAAACAATTAGATTATAGCTTGATGAACTACACTTCATGGTTATATTTTGAATTATACTTGGCACACTGTTACTACCCAGGAAAGCATGACAAATGGTGCAAAGTTGTCTATGGAGTGGAGGTATTTGAAAATGGAGCAGAGATTACATGCGAGTGGTAATTTCGAGCATGCTTGTGTGCTCTACTGCCATGCTGGTAATGTAATATGCCTGCAGAATCAGCTGCGTTTTTTTGTCATAAGATGACACATTATGAATAACTGACAATTATATGTGCTGTTAGGACCTCGATTTCCTGGGCTTCACCAAGATAACAAAGAAGCACATTCTAAAAAGATAAACCAAGGATGCAATAGATGTGCTGCCAGATCATTTGGCAAACCTGCAGAAGGATCAGATTTTGCTCAACTCTATCAAATTTCGCCATTCGAATTTGTACACCCACGTTATAGAGGTTGTAATACTTGGGGACCCAAACACAACATCATACAAGGCAGCAATAGAGCTCATTAAGGCAGCAATGCGGAAGTTGACGCCTATAGCCGCTGTGCATGATGGTATGCGGTTAGAAGACCAGATTTGAGATGCCAAATGCAAGGGTACATAAACAAGTAATGGGCATGCACCTGGCTGTGGTTATGGGAGTGATGCTGATGAAAGCCGAGTGGGCAATTTGAAAGGATTATCAGCTCCAGATCGTAAGTGGAGGGCAGGTCCTCCCACAAACAGCAGGTATAAGCCTCCATATTGATGATTTCTGGGTGCAATCAAAGAAGCGCAATGGTGTGGCGGATGCGACAGGCACAACTGAGTGCGGTACGAGCAAACGTACACGCTTCTGCAGTATATGCCGGCAAACAGGACATAGAAGTACAACTTGTCCTCGGGGTGACCTCCTTCTGAAACCAAGGAAGGAATCCAAATGCTCAAACATGTGCAGCAACCTGAAAAGTTGTATCTCTGCCTGGGCGAGGCTTTCCACCTTTGGTTTGGATGTTTTCTATGGATGAACTTGAAAATGTTCCTGTTGGGCGAGGGCTCAGTAACCGTGTATGCAATAGCCGAATATTGTTGTCTAGTGTAGCAACCGTGTATTTGTATGTAACAGTACCGTGTTGTTGTATTTGGTTGTGCTGTATCTGTGGAACCCGATTAAGGGGAAGTTTTTTCTGTGAGTCTGCACATTTAAATTGTTTTAGAGAAGCACTCATGTATGGGTAAACGGATGAGTGGACACAAATAACTCTGCCACATATATTGATCCGCAGGTTGTTTTATTCACAACTACGCTGTTTTCAGTTTGCCTGGAACATGGATTAGCAAGGTGCTCATCTCTGTTCCAAACTTTCAATCAGTCTTAACTTGTGCGCGTCCTCGAAGGGTGACGGATGCGTTTCTTCAGAAACTCATGTACTGACAGCGGTTCAGAAAGTGGGAGTAGTAATGTGTTGTGTCTGTTTGATTTTCGCAGTACTAGATTTTTGTTTATTTTTTTGAATAAAAGAGGGTTCTTCTCTTTGTTCAGTTGGGGAAATCGGTCACCAGGGATATGTGACCGTGGACGGAGCTGGCTAACAGAACGAATGCTCACTGTGGGACCCCTTTGTGCTCGCATGCAAACGTCGTTACCCGTACCGTTTCCCTGGAAATTGTTACCTGAAGTATTGGTACAGGTCCTGCGCTGAACGGCCGTCCGCTATGGGCGTGGGTCCGGCCGTAACTGACATGGCAAAATAATCTATACACCTGACTGTACCTGCAGCGGCCCATATCACGATGCGGAGGTACGTCCATCGATTCCAAGAGCAGGCGAGCTCGTCCGCTCCTATGCATTTTCGCTAGTCCTACAGGCCTGACTAGGGATCTGTTCGGTGTTTATGTTTTCGCAAATGCAACTGAGTTTTCATCCGAATTTCATATTCAATAACCTTTGCAACTCCCCCGCAAAAAAATTTAACCATTGCAATTATGGCACCAAGATATGAACTTAATTAAACATGAAAATAGAATAATAATAACTTTATTATTGCCTCTAGGGCATATTTTCAACATGAGAAATATCCAACTTTAACATTGCACCTTTGCATTTTATGTCATTAAGTCTCTTGGCCACCTCACGAACAAGAAGGATGGTTTCATACCGACTCATGTGCTTGATCATGGCCGGTCCTGGGTTTTGGGGGCCCGGGGCGAAACTCGAATCTGAGGCCCCTAATATAAACTCAAAATAATAATCAACATATGTATATCAGTGCACTGCAAAACCAGCATGTCAACCAAGCTTCACTCCCTCTGTAACTTTTTATAAGACGTTTTAACAGTCTATGGCAGTGTTAAAAAATGTTTTGTATTATGTTACAGAGGGAGCATTTAATCTTAATCTTACTTTCGTTAAGGTTTTGACAAGGAAATTGCATGCATCATATATTTCATAATTAGCCACAAAACTTAATTTGTACAACTCCCAGTGCATAACTAGGACTAATTTTAAAATTTGCCACACAAAATTAATTTGACATGCATTCTCTGATTAATCTTAACTGTGCCGTGTCATGATCGCCCGACTGGAAACCATCGTCTATCCATCGATCCTAGTAATCCTATTTTCAAATCGGTCTTCTATGCACGCCAGATTAATTAGTCATAAAAACAACCTAATTCTTACACTAGCTAGTCATTTGTCTAAGCATATGTACGGAGAGAAGGTACGTAGAGCCTACCTAGCTCTCGGAGGATATTAATTAATTAAAAATATGCGTGCCTGATCTGATGGAGATTAATTAGTTCAAAACTGCCTGGATCGGTGCTTGTCCATGTGGTCGCACATGAAATAACCGAGGTGCCGCCGGTGCCACCTCGGAATTGGAAGAATGCATGGAGGTGTCGGGGAGGTCCGCGCTAAGAGCATCTCTAGCAGATCCCGCATAAGTGGTCAAACCCGTAAATTTTTTGCATTTTATAGTTTTGGATCAAAAAGTGTCCAGAATAGAAACCGTAAAAATAGTCCAACCCGTAAAATTTTTAAGGGCCACCGCAAATGCACACACGAAACCCTTATCTTTGTAGGTTGGAAGGCCGAATATAGGGGCCCCATATACCGGTCAAACCTCGTCGGAGCAAACACGCCGCCGCAGAGTTTGCCGGAATCCGCCCTAAACTCGCCGGAATTCATCACCGCACATCGGAAAAGGCCGCTAGACGCCGCAATCGATCGCCGTCGGTTCGAATTCGACGAGCTCAACATCGTCGTGGCCTCCCATGACCTCAGCCTGGCCGCCGGAATCCTCCCGACGCGGCAGGCAAAGGGGCACGGCTCGCCTCGCAATAGAGCAAGGCGCGGATGACGGAGGCGACGGGGCGTGGCCGGCAAGGCTGGGCGCGACGACGGAGGCGACGGGCGTGGCAGGCGAGGCTGGGCGCGACCGCACGTGATGGGGCGCGACCGGCGGAGGACGGGCGCGACCGGCGGGACGGGCGCGACCGATGGGCGGTGGCGCGGCCGACGGGCGACGGGGCATGGCGGGCGACGGGGCACGGCCGACGGGGTTGAGCGCGGCCGGCTGAAGGAAGGGGCGGCAACGGCCGGACTGGAGGAAGGAGCTCTTTATTCCAGTTTTACAGTTTGTTTTACAGTATTTGTTCGGCCGCGCTAGTTTTCGACCCGCAAACGCGATCTTCGTGAAACTGCAAACGCGTTTTGCGGGTCAAGTTTTTGCAGGGCCTGCTAGAGTTGCTCTAACCAACATATAGCCATGTGCGATCTGGTACAGTTGGAAAGAAACTCGGCAACTAATTTTGGAAAGCTGTGTACAAGGTTATGGGTCGGAAGTCTCCAACAGTGGATGTGTCTGGGTTTTTTGGGAATGAGCGTGATCAAGGCCTTGTTAAGAGCAGCAAAACCTCTCCCACGGCCAACACAAAATTTTAGCAATGCCACCATTATATCCCCTTTGGTAATGCTCCAGGCCTTGTGGAAGAAGGCGCCCATGAATCCATAGGGGCCAGGGGCACGACCAGGCGACATCTCCTTAATAACTTCCCAAACCTCTTCTTCAATAAATATGGTGTCTAGCTCCGGCAGTTGAGTAGGGAGCATAACTAGCGCATCCAAGTCAAACGTAAGGTTGGTCACAGTGGGGAGAAATTTAGGAGTAACATCACACACTCCAATACAATTTTGCTTATGTGGCACGTATTTAATGAAGAGAGAGGTTGGTCAAATTAACGACTTAGGGGTACGCGCACGCCTTGTAAACTAGGAGAGAGGAAGTAACTAGCTAAGTTACCGGAACATCACACACTCCAAAAAACAATGAGTCTATAACCTAATAAATACATCGTTGCATGACACTACATAAATGTTTCTACCCACTATGAAGATAGTAACATAGTCTAGGGAAGTGTGTAAGTTATTAGCTTATGTTCTTGCCCATTGTGACCAGCCTACTTCTGGCAGTTGCTCTTCCTAGAAGACCATCCAGGCATTGATAATTGCTTGGTTAGTTAAGCCGCTACACTGATCGGAAGCTTTGTCTATAACTGCTTGCAGTAATCTACTACTTCTGGTCGACCGCATGTAAATATTCGGTCCTGGCCTAAAATTTCTTGGATTCTGGGCCAGCTGACCATACCTTAACGTCCGATTCAAACTTGAAGGCATATTTCTTGTTGTCTCGCTCGTGAGCATAGCGCCGGCTGCCACCTTCGACTAGGCAGCACTAGCTTGGTCCCATGCTAAGCGATCTCGATGCGCCGCTTGCCATGGCCTACTTGGATGGACCGGTCAAGCTGATGCCAACCGGTGGGGTGCAATGCAGATTTTCATAAGCCAAATTCAGTAGTTATCTTCCTAACTAGAAGGGTTGGGCGCGCTTTACTACGTCGCTGGTGTTGTTGGGTTTTCAGAATTTTTTTACTCCCTCTGTTTCAAAATATAAAGTTTACTAGTTTTTTTTGAGAAGTCAAACCTCTTCAAGTTTGACCCAATTTGTAGAAAAACATATCAACATACGTAATATCAAATCAGTATCATTAGATTCATCATGAAATGAATTTTCATACTTTATCTACTTAGTATTGTGGATTTCAATATTTTTGGCTCTGAACTTGGTCAAAGTTAAACAAATTTGACTTTTCAAAAAACTAATGCACCTTGTGTTTTGAAACTAAGGGAGTGTTGGAGATGATGGAGTGTGTTTTCTCTTTATTTATATAATACAGTGTTTTGGTGGGCCCTCCGCGGTGTGATTCAGTGTTATGTGCTAATCAACCCATGCTATCTTTGAAAATTTTCCGCGTTGGTGGCTGCATATACAACATTGACGCTACAATATCACATGTTGGCACTTCTTTTTTCTAGGTGGCGAGAGGATGCGTGGGGTTAATATGTTTTAATAGGCCGATTGTAGCTGATCGATTTGAAAAATAATTGACATGATCAAAATAGTGAACCAAATCCAAAATTGAATGCCTCAATCAAATGGGAGAGCCTTAAAATTAGGAAACATAGTGAACTAAAAGAATTTGAGAAGAGAGCTCCTTGAGAAATTGTTGACACGGTCAAAATTGAGTTACCCAGTGCTAAATTGAAGGCATGAATTGATTGTGAGGCCTTAAAAATTAAGAAGAATAGTGTGTGAACTAAAAGAACTTAATAAGAGTGCTCCTTGAGAAATTGTTGACCCGATCAAAATCGGGTGTCCCAATTTCAAATTGGACACCTCAATTGATTGTGTGACATTAAAAATTAGGGAACATAGCGTATTTACTAGAAGGGTTGAGCGCGCTTTGCTGCACCGTTGGTGTTGTTGGGTTTTCATAATCTTTTTACTTGCTCTATTTCAAAATATAAGGTGCATTGGTTTTTAAAAAAATCAAATAGCTATAACTTTGAACAAATTTGTAGATAAATATATCAGTATCATTAGATTCAACATGAAATAAATTTTCATATTTTCTTTGTTTAGTATTTTGGATGTCGATATTTTGGCTCTGAACTTGGTCAAAATTAAAGAAAGGAAGTATTTTGTTGGTGAGTGGTGGAGCTGATGGAATGTGTTTTCTTTTTATTGGTAATGCGGTGTTTTGGTGGGCTTTCGCGGTGTGATTCTGTGTTATCCGCTAATCAACATACTTATATGGCGAATCTTTCTGAGTTGGTGGCTGCATGTACTATATTGGTGCTGCTGTATCACATCTTAGACGCTTTTTTTAGATGGCAAGAGGATGCATGGGATTGATATATTTTTATAGGCCCTTACCGATTGATTTAAAAAAAGTGTTGACCCGGTCAAAATCATGAATCAAATCCAAAATTGAATACCTTAATCGAATAAGAGAGCTTCAAAATCAAGAACATAGTGAATTAGAAGAATTAAATAAGAGAGCCCCTTGAGAAAGTTTTGACCGGTCAAAATCAGGTGACCAAATTTCAAACTGGAGACCACAATTGGCTGCGAAGGCTTAAAATTTAGGAAGCATAGTGATACAAAGGATACATTCCCCATAAGTCTGACGTGACCGATGTGAGACATTTGCCATTATCGGATCATGTTTCGAATATCTCATCACGCCAGATTTACGGTGTAAGTAAATTGTGAATCAAGTTTGTTTCTGGGAGTTAAAACATTTTGACTTTTTCAAAATAAGGTGGGATCTCGCTGACATCGTACTTCATTTACGTGCAGTGGCGAAGCCACGTTATACCTGTGTAGTCGCTTGACTACACAGGATTTCCGTACGCTCATTGACGTCCAGGTCTACATCCACGCTGTAACCAGCAATATTTGGCCCAACTATCCTCTTATTATTCTCTGCTTGTGTAAAATTAGTTGGGCCACTACCGGGCCATATAGCATGAAGAAGTCCAAAATCCCTTACGCGATCGCACTGTATCGGTCGATCCTCCAAATTACGTGATCTCCTTAACTCTTCAACTTACGTATTACGCATGCCTCTCGAATGGACGTGGACGGCCGCCGCAGCACGTCGTCCTCTCACCTCTCGGTCCTTCGGCCTTCGCCCGCACCGACGATCTTTGGCTGGACTCTGGACGTGAAACGCGACGACGTGCACCTCGGGCCGTCCGGCGAGGCGCGAGCGGCGCACCGGCGGCTGCACACGAATTGTTCCTCTGAAACTCTGTATCAATCCATCACAACTACTGTACTAGTCTGCACTTTGTATCTGACCCAACACAAGGCAAGGCCCTCCACTCTTCCATTTGCCTTGTTTGTTTTATGTGCCAAAACTGCAATACAATTCGTTATTTTCCATTATTTTTTCTCACTGGCAATATTAGGATTTAGGATGTAGGATATTGTTTTATTAATAAATAAGAATTTCATATTTCCCTTTCTTAGCAATAGATTTATTTTGTCAGGTCTTTGATTTGATAAATGGATAAATTTGTGAAGCAAACGTTGCAATTGATAAATGCAGCACTACTACAATGCATAGATATTTTTTTATGTGGTATAGTATGATATTTTTGCTCTGTTTATGATATAAAAAAATCATTAGTAAAGCTTGACATCACAAGTTTTTTATCCTGGCACCGCCACTGTTTACGTGCATGCACCCTAGAGACACACACGGGGTATGGCTGGGGATGGAGCCATGCATGGAGGTAAATACGGGTGCGGCGTTTCTACTTCCGGGCTCAACTGCACCCGCGCTGATGAAAAAGATCAAAACAAATACTAGAAAAATTAAAAAAATATCCAAATTTTTTTGGGTGGTAGATAATTAGATGCGTGAGGTTCGCTGCAAATTTCAACTCATTTGAACAATTGAGCAGCTCTCTGCAAAAAGGACAATATCAGGGTCTGTAAAAAAGTTTACTTGTTCACGCATATGTTTTGACTCGATTTGTTTTTTTTTTGTCGAGAGCTGCTTAGATATCCAAATGAGTTGAAATTTGGGGTGGACCTCACGCATCAAATTATCTACCACAGAAAAAACATTTGGATTTTTTAAAAAAATTTTAGTATTTGTTTTGAATTTTTTTCTGACCGGGAGCATATGAGTCTGGGCACCGATTTGGACTTTTGGTAAAATGCTCCGTACTTTCGCTGTCGCTGTATTGATCCTTTGGAAAATAAATAAACAAATAATACTTATATGTACCAAACAAAAGATCGGAGATTGCCATGAGACAGCCCGAGCTAGATGAACCACTTATTCTTGTAATCGCCGTTGCACAACGAGAATAAGTGGTAAGTAATGGCTTAATACGCTTACAGGTTTGTGAGCTAATGTCATAGCACAACGAGATAGCCTTGTGTCGTCGTCGACGTCCATGGCCAACGACTCCGGCGGCGGTTCGTCGGCGAACGTCACGGTGGCGTCCATCCTCCTCTTGGCGCTCGTGGCCGTCATCGTGCTGGTCCAGGCCATCCGCACCTTGTGCTCGCACTCGCCGGATCAGGGGGAGCAGACGCCGGAAGGTCTTGCTCCGGACCCCGGTGCCGACCCTCGAGCGCCGAAGGCTCAGGCGGTGGGGCCGGGGCTGGTGGTGTGCGTGTACCGGAGGAGCGACGAGTGGCGGGAGGCGACGTGCCCGGTGTGCCTGTCGGACTTCGCCGACGGCGAGGCCGTCAGCGTGCTGCCCGCGTGCATGCACTACTTCCACGCCGCGTGCGTCGGCGAGTGGCTGCGCGCGCACGCCACCTGCCCGCTCTGCCGCGCCGCGCCGGCAGCCGGTGTCGTTTGAGTGGCACCAACTGAAACTGGATGCTGTGCAGAATGTGATTCCGCCTCGCCGCTCCGGTTTGTGTTTGAGACATTTTCTCTTAGTTTTAGAGATTCTTCGCCATGATTCAATTTCAACATGGTTGTATTGTAACGAGACCTCCTATTTAGCGCGCTGGTTTTTTTAACCGGTCAGAATTTACTCCTCTATAACCAGTATCTAGCCGATCTCCAATAGCCGATAATGAAGGATAATTATCCTCAGCCGCCTCCGTCGCCGCTATTTTTACTCCACCGCTCCGGCTTGAAGAAAAAAAATCTCCTCCACTCTGCTGCTCCCCCGCGCCGCATCTACGTCATCGCCGTCCTTCCCACCCCCCGCCGGCCACCGCGGACGCCCGTAGGCTCCGCTGCGGTCCATGAGCGCCCGGATTTGGCCTCTCTCACCCCGTCACCGGCGCACGACTGGTAGATCTGAGGCTGCCGCCGCTGGATTTGGCGCATCCGGCCACCGTCGGCAACGCCTTTGCCATGGATTGGCTGGGTACCGGACCACACAGCCCCGGCAACGCCTCCACGCCGCATGCAGGTATTGACTGTTCGCCGACAAAGACACGTCTGGGCTCGGCGCTGGCCCAGCGGCTTATCGGCTCCACCTTGTCGGTCATAAAGTGTGACGACTACCCGCGGCAGGTGGTGCCCGAGTTTCCACCACGCCGGAACATCCTGGATGGATGTTCTTCAACCGTAAAAAAGATGGGGTATGTGATTCTTTTGATTCCGTTGTTCACCGGATTCGGCACAAATTCGGTAGCTC
Source organism: Aegilops longissima (assembly GCA_021605205.1). NCBI lineage: Eukaryota > Viridiplantae > Streptophyta > Magnoliopsida > Poales > Poaceae > Aegilops > Aegilops longissima. The sequence goes on from CM038679.1 coordinate 682,007,608, forward strand.
ATTGTTTCCTCAAATTTGTATGTAGGATGGATACAAGTTTTGGTATTGGGAAAAAGATTACATTGATTTATTGATAGCACGAAATTTGATAGATACTCATGCACTCGTTGCTAGAATAGAGGCTAGAGATGTGAAGCAATGTCGAATTTGTCAGAAATGAAGAAAAAAGACGTGTGCAAGCTCGAGAAGCCAATAGAAGCTCGGTTAGGTCTTGCGAAAACCTAGTATAGTGAAAATACTCGGCTATTTTTAGAGGATTGGTTAGAGTTTGCCCTTAGCGTGCTGGATAGTGAGCAAACGCGCACGCTGACGCAGGCTGACACATGCTATTTGGCCGGCCCACTTACCCGATTCGATGTTTGTTTTTCCTGGCAGGAAGCAGGCCACTAGACTCGTTTTTAATTCTACGAAAAAAAATGGACTGCTTTTGGGAAGGATTTTCCTTAAACAAACACGCCACTGTACCAATTTTAAAAACGTACATGTATCAGAAAAATAGAAAAATCGAAAAATATTCATCAATTCACAAAATCGGGAATTTCGAAAACTGCTCCTGCACTTCAAATAATGTCCGTTGATTCAAACCATGTCCACAGAAAAATGTTCAGGAAATTTACAAAATATTCCAAAATTTCAAAAAAAAGATGATCCAAAACTTGTTCACGAATTCAAAAAATATACGGGAATTTCGACAATTATTCCAAGATTTACAAAAATATTTGTCTATTCAGAAAATATTCTCTGATTAAAAAAATTATCACAAATTTTAAAAAATTCCACGAATTTCAAATTTTGTTCCCGTATTTTAAAGAAAGTTCATTGATTTAAAAAATATTCAAAAATTCAAAAATAATTCACATGGTTCACAAATTGTTTTCAGAATTAAAAAAATACTCGTCGCCAAGTAAATATTCCGATTCATAAAACTGAATATGGGCTGACCCATATGCAAGCGACGGGGAGGAGGGTTGCTTGTTTGCTAGCTATTCTCCGACCCACGCGATAAATAGAGAGCAACTACTTAACGAGCGCTCCTTTGGGAGCCTCACAACGATCACCGTCATTTGGTGCGCTCTCGACCATTCGCCATGTGTCGCGCTCTGGGTGCTCCTTCTGGATTTTTTTTATTTTTCCGCACGCGTTGTCGGCTTTTTTCCGGGTTTTTTCGACGTTTTGGTTTTCCACCGGTCTTTCTTAGCTTTTCCATCAAAAAAATTGGAAAAAAAGTTTAGTTTGTTCGTCCGGTTTTTTTGTCCTGTTTTTTTCATGAAAAAAAGATCGTCAAAACCTATCAACATGGGATCTGGTTTTGAAGATATCGACGTGAGGAATCCAACGGTGAAAGCGGTTCAAGATTTGGACGCATAGTTTAAGAGATAAAACATTTTGAATAAACGGATCTATGAAAAAGGGGAAAACTCCCAGGTTGCGACAAGTGGCGCACATTGATGTCTACTACGCAACCTTTTTCTTGTAGACGTTGTTGGCCTCCAAGTGCGGAGGTTTGTAGGACAGTAGCAAATTTCCCTCAACTGGATGACCTAAGGTTTATCAATCCGTGGGAGGCGTAGGGTGAAGATGCTCTCTCTCAAACAACCCTGCAACCAAATAACAAAGAGTCTCTTGTGTCCCCAACACACCCAATACAATGGTAAACTATATAGGTGCACTAGTTCGGCAAAGAGATGGTGATACAAGTGCAATATGGATGGTAGATATAGGCTTTTGTAATCTGAAAATATAAAAACAGCAAGGTAGCAAGCGATAAATATGAGCGTAAACGGTATTGCAATGATAGGAAACAAGGCCTAGGGTTCATACTTTCACTAGTGCAAGTTCCCTCAACAATAATAACATAATTGGATCATATAACTATCCCTCAACATGCAACAAAGAGTTACTCCAAAGTCACTAATAGTGGAGAACAAACGAAGAAATTATGGTAGGGTACGAAACCACCTCAAAGTTATTCTTTCCAATCAATCTGTTGGGCTATTCCTATAAGTGTCACAAACAGCCCTAGAGTTCGTACTAGAATAACACCTTAAGACACAAATCAACCAAAACCCTAATGTCACCTCAAGTATCCGTGGGTATGATTATACGATATGCATCACACAATCTAAGATTCATCTATTCAACCAACACAAAGAACCTCAAAGAGTGCCCCAAAGTTTCTACCGGAGAATCAAGACGAAAACGTGTGCCAACCCCTATGCATAGGTTCATGGGCGAAACCCGCAAGTTGATCACCAAAACATACATCAAGTGAATCACGTGATATCCCATTGTCACCACAGATACGCACGGCAAGACATACATCAAGTGTTCTCAAATCATTAAAGACTCAATCCGATAAGATTACTTCAAAGGGAAAACTCAATCCATTACAAGAGAGTAGAGGGGGAGAAGCAACATAAGATCCAATTATAATAGCAAAGCTCGCAATACATCAAGATCGTGCCAAATCAAGAACATGAGAGAGAGAGATCAAACACATAGCTACTGGTACATACCCTCGGCCCCGAGGGTGAACTACTCCCTCCTCGTCATGGAGATCGCCGGGATGATGAAGATGGCCACCGGTGAGGGTTCCCCCCTTCGGCAGGGTGTCGGAACAGGGTCCCGATTGGTTTTTGGTGGCTACAGAGGCTTGCGGCGGCGAAACTCCCGATCTATTCTGTTCCACGATCGTTTTAGGGTATATTGGTATATATAGGTGAAAGAAGTACGTCAGGGGAGCCACAAGGGGCCCACGAGGGTGGAGGGCACGTCCAGGGGGGTGGGCGCGCCCCCTACCTTGTGCCTTCCTCGTTGCTTCCTTGACGTGGACTCCAAGTCTCCTCGGTTGCTTTCCTTCCAAAAATAACTTCTCCAGAAGGTTTCATTCCGTTTCGACTCCGTTTGATATTCCTTTTCTTCGAAACACTGAAACAAGGTAAAAAAAACAGGAACTGGCACTGGGCTCTGGGTTAATAGGTTAGTCCCAAAAATAATATAAAAGTGCATAATAAAGCCCATAAACATCCAAGATGGATAATATAATAGCATGGAACAATCAAAAATTATAGATACGTTGGAGACGTATCAGCATACCCAAGCTTAATTCCTGCTCGTCCTCGAGTAGGTAAATGATAAAAACAGAATTTTTGATGTGGAATGCTACCTAACATATTTCTCAATGTAATTTTCTTTATTGTGGCAAGAATATTCAGATACATAAGATTCAAGACAAAAGTTTAATATTGACATGAAAATAATAATACTTCAAGCATACTAACAAAGCAATCATGTCTTCTCAAAATAACATGGCCAAAGAAAGTTATCCCTACAAAATCATATAGTCTGGCTATGCTCGATCTTCATCACACAAAATATTAAATCATGCACAACCCCGATGACAAGCCAAGCAATTGTTTCATACTTTTGATGTTCTCAAACCTTTTCAATCTTCACGCAATACATGAGCGTGAGCCATGGACATAGCACTATAGGTGGAATAGAATGGTGGTTGTGGAGAAGACAAAAAGGAGAAGATAGTCTCACATCAACTAGGCGTATCAACGGGCTATGGAGATGCCCGTCAATAGATATCAATGTGAGTGAGTAGGGATTGCATGCAACGGATGCACTAGAGCTATAAGTGTATGAAAGCTCAACAAAAGAAACTAAGTGGGTGTGCATCCAACTCGCTTGCTCACGAAGACCTAGGGCATTTTGAGGAAGCCCATCATTGGAATATGCAAGCCAAGTTCTATAATGAAAATTTCCCACTAGTATATGAAAGTGACAAAATGCTCTATCATGAAGATCATGGTGCTACTTTGAAGCACAAGTGTGGTAAAAGGATAGTAGCATTGCCCCTTCTCTCTTTTTCTCTCATTTTTATTTTTTATTTGTGCCTTTTCTATTTTTTATGGCCTCTTTTTTTCGTCCGGAGTCTCATCCCGACTTGTGGGGGAATCATAGTCTCCATCATCCTTTCCTCACTTGGGACAATGCTCTAAAAATAATGATCATCACATTTTTATTTTCTTACAACTCAACAATTACAACTCGATACTTAGAACAAAATATGACTCTATATGAATGCCTCCGGCGGTGTACCGGGATATGCAATGAATCAAGAGTGACATGTATGAAAGAATTATGAACGGTGGCTTTGCCACAAATACAATGTCAACTACATGATCATGCAAAGCAATATGACAATGATGAAGCGTGTCATAGTAAACGGAACGGTGGTAAGTTGCATGGCAATATATCTCGGAATGGCTATGGAAATGCCATGATAGGTAGGTATGGTGGCTGTTTTGAGGAAGGTATATGGTGGGTGTATGATACCGGCGAAAGGTGCACGGTATTAGAGAGGCTAGCAATGGTGGAAGGTTGAGAGTGCGTATAATCCATGGACTCAACATTAGTCATAAAGAACTCATATACTTATTGCAAAAATCTACAAGTTATGAAACAAAGTACTAGGCGCATGCTCCTAGGGGGATATATTGGTAGGAAAAGTACATCGCTCGTCCCCGACCGCCACTCATAAGGAAGACAATCAATAAATAAATCATGCTCTGACTTCATCACATAACGGTTTACCATACGTGCATGCTACGGGAATCTCAAACTTTAGAACAAGTATTTCTAAAATTCACAACTACTCGACTAGCATGACTCTAATATCACCATCTTCATATCTCAAAACAATTATCAAGTATCAAACTTCTCATAGTATTCAATGCACTTTATATGAAAGCTTTTATTATACCCATCTTGGATGCCCATCATATTAGGACTAAATTCATAACCAAAGCAAATTACCATGCTGTTTAGGACTCTCAAAATAATATAATGAAGCATGAGAGTTCATCTATTTCTTCAAAATAAATCCACCGCCGTGCTCTAAAAGGTATAAGTGAAGCACTAGAGCAAACGACAAACTACTCCGAAAGATATAGGTGGAGATCAATGAGTAGTTGAATAATTATGTAACTATGTGAAGACTCTCCCATTTAATAATTTTAGATCTTGGTATTTCATTCAAACAGCAAGCAAAGCTAAATAAGATAAAATGACGCTCCAAGCAAAACACATATCATGTGGTGAATAAAAATATAGCTACAAGTAAAGTTACCGATGAACGAAGACGAAAGAGGGGATGCCTTCCGGGGCATCCCCAAGCTTAGGCTCTTGGTTATCCTTGAATATTACCTTGGGTGCATTGGGAATCCCCAAACTTAGGCTCTTGCCACTCCTTATTCCATAGTCCATCGAATCTTTATCCAAAACTTGAAAACTTCACAACACAAAACTTAACAGAAAATCTCGTGAGCTCCGTTAGCGAAAGAAAACAAAACACCACTTCAACGTACTGTAATGAACTCATTCTTTATTTATATTGGTGTTAAACCTACTGTATTCCAACTTCTCTATGTTTATAAACTATTTTACTAGCCATAGATTCATCAAAATAAGCAAACAACACACGAAAAACAGAATCTGTCAAAAACAGAACAGTCTGTAATAATTTGTGACTAACGCAAACTTCTGGAACTCCAAAAATTCTAAAATAAATTGTTGGACCTGAGGAATTTGTCTAGTAATCATCTGCAAAAAGAATCAACTAAATAGCACCTTCTGTTGGAAATATGCCCTAGAGGCAATAATAAAAGCATTATTATTATATTTCCTTGTTCATGATAATTGTCTTTTATTCATGCTATAACTGTATTATCCGGAAATCGTAATACACGTGTGAATACATAGACTACAATACGTCCTAGTAAGCCTCTAGTTGACTAGCTCGTTGGTCAACAGATAGTCATGGTTTCGACTATGGACATCGATGTCATTGATAACGGGATCACGCCATTAGGAGAATGACGTGATGGACAAGACCCAATCCTAAGCATAGCACAAGATCGTGTAGTTCGTTTTGCTAGAGCTTTTCCAATGTCAAGTATCTCTTCCTTAGACCATGAGATCGTTTAACTCCCGGATACCGTAGGAGTGCTTTGGGTGTACCAAACGTCACAACGTAACTGGGTGACTATAAAGGTGCATTACAGGTATCTCCGAAAGTGTATGTTGGGTTGACACGGATCGAGACTGGGATTTGTCACTCCGTGTTACGGAGAGGTATCACTGGGCCCACGCGGTAATGCATCATCATAATGAGCTCAAGGTGACCAAGTGTCTGGTCACGGGATCATGCATTACGGTACGAGTAAAGTGACTTGCTGGTAACGAGACTGAACGAGGTATTGGGATACCGACGATCGAGTCTCGGGCAAGTAACATACCGTCTGACAAAGGGAATATAATACGGGGTTGCTTGAACCCTTGACATCGTGGTTCATCCGATGAAAACATCGAGGAGCATGTGGGAGCCAACATGGGTATCCAGATCCCGCTGTTGGTTATTGACCTGAGGTCGTCTCGGTCATGTCAGATGTCTCCGAACCCGCAGGTCTACACACTTAAGGTTCGGTGGCGCTAGGGTTATTAGGAAGACAAGTATGTGATTACCGAATGTTGTTGAGTCCGGATGAGATCCCGGACGTCACGAGGAGTTCGGAATGGTCCGGAGGTAAAGATTTATATATGGAAAGTGGTTAAATGGACTCGGAAAGTTTCGGGGCATGCTTAAAATCACGGGGCCACCGGAGGTTTCGGAGGTCCACCGAGGGGCCACCCCCGGGGGCCACATGGGCTAAGTGGGAAAGGAGCCAGCCTCTGGTGGGCTGGGCGCCCCCACCTAGGCCCATGCGGCTAGGGCTTGGGAGGGAAACCCTAAGGGGCAAGGGCGCCCCACGGCAGGGGGCAAGCCACCCTTTCCTCCTCCCCTTTGGTCGCCGCCCCCATCTAGGGTTTACCCTAGATGGCCGGCCCCCCTGCCCTCTCTCTCCTATATATAGAGGGGTGAGGGGAGGGCTGCAACACACAATTGAAGGCGCAGCCCCTCCCCTCCCCAACTCCTCTCTTTCTCCGTACGAGCTTGGCGAAGCCCTGTCGGAGAACTGTTGTACCAGTTGCACCACGCCGTCGTGCTGCCATTGGAGTTGTCTTCCTCAACCTCTCCTTCATCCTTGCTGGATCAAGACGGAGGAGACGCCATCGTCCCGTACGTGTGTTGAACGCGGAGGTGCTGTCCTTTCAGCGCTTGGTCATCGGTGATCGAAATCACGTTGGGAACGACTCCATCATTACCACTCCCTCGAACGCTTCCGTACTCGATCTACAAGTGGTATGTAGATGCAAACTCTCTCTCTTGACTCGTTGCTTAGATGAACTCATAGATAGATCTTGGTGAAACCATTGGAAAATTTTAATTTTTGCAACGTTCCCCAACAAAGGTATCGAGCCGTGTCTATCGTAGTTCTCTTTGCACGAGTAGAACACAATTTTGTTGTGGGCGTGGATCTTGTCAACTTACTTGCCGTTACTAGTCGTATCTTGCTTCCGCGGTATTGTGGGATGAAGCGGCCCGGACCAACCTTACACGTACGCTTACGTGAGACCGGTTCCACCGACTAACATGCACTAGTTGCATAAGGTGGCTGGCGGGTGTCTGTCTCTCCCACTTTAGTTGGAGCGGATTCGATGAACAGGGTCCTTATGAAGGGTAAATAGAAGTTGACAAGATCACGTTGTGGTTATTCGTAGGTAAGAAAACGTTCTTACTAGAACCCAATTGCAGCCACGTAAAAGATGCAACAACAATTAGAGGACGTCTAACTTGTTTTTGCAGCAATTGTCATGTGATGTGATATGGCCAAGTTGTGATGAATGATGATATATTGTGATGTATGAGATCATGTTCATGTAATAGGAATCACGACTTGCATGTCGATGAGTATGACAACCGGCAGGAGCCATAGGAGTTGTCTTTATTTTTGTATGACCTGCGTGTCATTGAAGAATGCCATGTAACTTACTTTACTTTATTGCTAAACGCGTTAGCCATAGAAGTATAAGTAGTCGTTGGCGTGACAACTTCATGAAGACACAATGATGGAGATCATGATGATGGAGATCATGGTGTCATGCCGGTGACAGGATGATCATGGAGCCCCGAAGATGAAGATCAAAGGAGCTATGTGATATTGGCCATATCATGTCACTACTTTATAATTGCATGTGATGTTTATTATATTTATGCATCTTGTTTACTTAGAACGACGATAGTAAATAAGATGATCCCTTAAAACAATTTCAAGAAGTGTTCTCCCCTAACTATGCACCGTTGCTACAGTTCGTCGCTTCTAAGCACCACGTGATGATCGGGTGTGATGGATTCTTACGTTCACATACAACGGGTGTAAGACAGATTTACACACGCAGAAACACTTAGGGTTAACTTGACGAGCCTAGCATGTACAGACATGGCCTCGGAACACGGAGACCGAAAGGTCGAACACGAGTCGTATGGAAGATACGATCAACATGAGAATGTTCACCGACGATGACTAGTCCGTCTCACGTGATGATCGGACACGGGCTAGTCGACTCGGATCGTGTAACACTTAGATGACTAGAGGGATGTCTAATCTGAGTGGGAGTTCATTTTAATTTGATTAGATGAACTTAATTATCATGAACTTAGTCTAAAACTTTTGTATAATATGTCTTGTAGATCAAATGGCCAACGCTCATGTCACCATGAACTTCAACGCTTCCTAGAAAACCAAGCTGAAAGATGATGGCAGCAACTATGCGGATGGGTCCGAACCCGAGGATCATCCTCATAGCTGCCAAGAAACAATATGTCCTAGAAGCACCGCTAGGTGAAGCACCCATCCTGAGAACCAAGACGTTATGAACGCTTGGCAGTTTCGGTGATGATTACTCCCTCGTTCGGTGCGGCATGCTTTACACTTAGAACCGGGGCTCCAAAAGCGTTTTGAGCAACACGGAGCATATGAGATGTTCGAGGAGCTGAAACTAGTTTTCCAAGCTCATGCCCGGTCGAGAGATATGAAGTCTCCGACAAGTTCTATAGTTGTAAGATGGAGGAAAACAGTTACAAGGTGAGCACATACTCAAAATGTCCGGGTTGCATCACCGCCGTCCCACTGGACATAAACCTCCTGACGAGGCGGTCATTGACAGAATCCTTGATCGCTCCCACCAAGCTACAAGAGCTTCATGATGAACTACAATATGCGGGGATGGTGAAGACCATTCCGAAGTATTCTCAATCTTTGAAGTCAGCAGAGGTTGAAATCAAGAAAGAACATCAAGTGTTGATGGTCAATAAGACCACTAAGTTCAAGAAGGGCAAGGACAAGAAGAACTTCAAGAAGGACGGCAAAGAGAAGTTGCCGCGCCCGCAAGCAAGTTGCCGGAAGAAGAAGTCAAAGAATGGACCCAAGCACGAGACTGAGTGCTTTTGTTACAAGGGAAGGGTCACCGAAGCGGAACTGCCCCAAATACTTAGCGGATAAGAAGACCGCAACACTAAAGGTATATTTGATATACATGTAATTGATGTGTACCTTACCGAGACTCGTAGTAACTCCTGGTATTTGATACGGTGCCGTTGCTCATATTTGTAACTCACAACAGAGCTGCGGAATAAACGGAGATGGCGAAGGACGAGGTGACGATGCGCGTCGGGAATGGTTCCAGAGTCGATGTGATCGCCGTCGGCACGCTACCTCTACATTTACCTACGGGATTAGTTATAAACCTTAATAATTGCTATTTGGTGCCAAGTTTGAGCATGAACATTGTATCTGGATCTCGTTTAATACGAGATGGCTACTCATTCAAATCCGAGAATAATGGTTGTTCTATTTATATGAGAGAAATGTTTTATGGCCATGCTCCGATAGTCAATGGTTTATTCTTAGTGAATCTCGAACGTAATGTTACACATGTTCATAGTGTGAATACCAAAAGATGTAAAGTTGATAACGATAGTCCCACATACTTGTGGCACTTGCCGCCTTTGGTCACATTGGTGTCAAGCGCATGAAGAAGCTCCATCTTGATGGACTTCGAGTCTCGGATTATGAATCATTTGACACATGCGAACCATGCCTCATGGGCAAGATGACCAAGACACCGTTCTCCGGAACAATGGAGCGAGCAACCAACTTATTGGAAATCATACATACCGATGTGTGCGGTCCAACGAGTGTTGAGGCTCGCGGAGGATATCGTTATGTTCTCACTCTCACAGATGACTTGAGTAGATATGGGTATGTCTACTTGATGAAACACAAGTCTGAGACCTTTGAAAAGTTCAAGGAATTTCAGAATGAGGTAGAGAATCAACGTGACCGAAAGATAAAATTCTTACGATCAGATCGTGGAGCAGAATATTTAAGTCACGAATTTGGCACACACTTAAGAAAATGTGGAATCGTTTCACAACTCACGCCGCTGGAACACCTCAACAGAACGGTGTGTCGAACGTCGAATCGCACTCTATTGGATATGGTGCGATCTATGATGTCTCTTACCGATTTACCGCTATCTTTTTGGGGATACGCTCTAGAGACAGCTGCATTCACTTTAAATAGGGCACCGTCTAAATCCGTTGAGACGACACCGTATGAATTATGGTTTGGGAAGAAACCTAAGCTGTCGTTTCTAAAAGTTTGGGGATGCGATGCTTATGTCAAGAAACTTCAACCTGAAAAGCTCGAACCCAAGTCGGAAAAATGCGTCTTCATAGGATACCCTAAGGAAACCCTTGGGTATACCTTCTACCTTAGATCCTAAGGCAAGATCTTTGTTGCCAAGAACGGAACCTTTCTGGAAAAAGAGTTTCTTTCGAAAGGAGTAAGTGGGAGGAAAGTAGAACTCGATGAAGTACTACCTCTTGAACGGGATAGTGGTGCAGCTCAGGAAAATGTTCCTGTGATGCCCACACCAACTGAAGAGGAAATTAATGATGATGATCAAGGTACTTGGATCAAGTTGCTCTTGAACTTCGTGGGTCCACTAGGACACGCCCGCACTGCAGTGGTACGGCAACCCTGTCCTGGAAATCATGTTGTTAGACAACGGTGAACCTTCGAACTATGAAGAAGCGATGGCGGGCCCGGATTCCAACAAATGGCTCGAAGCCATGAAATCCGAGATAGGATCCATGTATGAAAACAAAGTATGGACTTTGACAGACTTGCCCGATGATCGGCGAGCGATAGAAAACAAGTGGATCTTTAAGAAGAAGACAGACGCGGATGGTAATGTCACCGTCTATAAAGCTCGACTTGTCGCTAAGGGTTATCGACAAGTTCAAGGGATTGACTACGATGAGACTTTCTCACCCGCATCAAGCTTAAGTCCGTCCGAATCATGTTAGCAATTGTCGATACTATGATTATGAGATATGGCGATGGACGTCAAAACAGCGTTCCTTAACGGATATCTTAAGGAAGAGCTGTATATGATGCAGCCGGAAGGTTTTGTCGATCCTAAGAATGTCGACAAAGTATGCAAGCTCCAGCGCTCCATTTATGGGCTGGTGCAAGCATCTCGAGTTGGAACATTCGCTTTGATGAGATGATCAAAGCGTTTGGTTTATGCAGACTTATGGAGAAGCCTGCGTTTACAAGAAAGTGAGTGGGAGCTCAGAGCATTTCTCATATTATATGTAGATGACATACTTTTGATGGGAAATGATATAGAACTCTTGGACAGCATTAAGGCCTACTTGAATAAAAGTTTTTCAATGAAGGACCTTGGAGAAGCTGCTTATATATTAGGCATCAAGATCTATAGAGATAGATCGAGACGCCTCATAGGTCTTTCACAAAGCACATACCTTGATAAGATTTTGAAGAAGTTCAAAATGGATCAGTCCAAGAAAGGGTTCTTGCTCTGTATTGCAAGGTGTGAGATTGAGCTCAGCTCAATGCCCGACCACGGCAAAAGATAAAGAAGAGATGAGTGTCATCCCTATGCTTCAGCCATAGGATCTATTATGTATGCCATGCTGTGTACCGCACTGATGTAAACCTTGCCGTAAGTTTGGTAGGTAGGTACCAAAGTAATCCCGCAAGGAACACCGGACAGCGGTCAAGAATATCCTAAAGTACCGAAAAGGACAAAGGACATGTTTCGTTTATGGAGGTGACGAAGAGCTCGTCAGAAGGGTTACGCCGACGCTTAGCTTCGACACGATCTGATGACTCAAAGTCACAAACCGGATACGTGTATATGTTGAATGGTGGAGCGAAGAAGTTGGTGCAGCTGCAAGCGAAGCGTCGTGGCGGGATCTACATGTGAAGCGGAGTACATGGCAGCCTTGGAGGCAGCGCATGAAGCAATTTGGGTGAAGGAGTTCATCACCGACCTAGGAGTCATACCCAATGCGTCGGGCCGATCAAACTCTTCGTGACAACACCGGAGCTATTGCCCTTGCAAAGGAGCCCAGTTTCACAAGAAGACCAGCACATCAAGCGTCGCTTCAACTCCATCCGTGAAAATGTTCAAGATGGAGACATAGAAATTTGTAAAGTGCATACGGATCTGAATGTCGCAGATCCGTTGACTAAACCTCTCTCGCGGGCAAAACATGATCAACACCAGAACTCTATGGGTGTTCGATTCATCACAATGTAACTAGATTATTGACTCTAGTGCAAGTGGGAGACTGTTGGAAATATGCCCTAGAGGCAATAATAAAAGCATTATTATTATATTTCCTTGTTCATGATAATTGTCTTTTATTCATGCTATAACTGTATTATCCGGAAATCGTAATACACGTGTGAATACATAGACTACAATACGTCCCTAGTAAGCCTCTAGTTGACTAGCTCGTTGGTCAACAGATAGTCATGGTTTCGACTATGGACATGAGATGTCATTGACAACGGATCACGTCATTAGGAGAATGACGTGATGGACAAGACCCAATCCTAAGCATAGCACAAGATCGTGTAGTTCGTTTTGCTAGAGCTTTTCCAATGTCAAGTATCTCTTCCTTAGACCATGAGATCGTAACTCCGGATACCGTAGGAGTGCTTTGGGTGTACCAAACGTCACAACGAATCGGGTGACTATAAAGGTGCATTACGGTATCTCCGAAAGTGTCATTGGGTTGACACGGATCGAGATCGGATTTGTCACTCCGTGTTACGGAGAGGTATCACTGGGCCCACTCGGTAATGCATCATCATAATGAGCTCAAGGTGACCAAGTGTCGGTCACGGGATCATGCATTACTGATGCGAGTAAAGTGACTTGCCGGTAACGAGACCGAACGAGGTATTGGGATACCGACGATCGAGTCTCGCAAGTAACATACCGTCGACAAAGGGAATATAATACGGGTTGCTTGAACCCTTGACATCGTGGTTCATCCGATGACAACATCGAGGAGCATGTGGGAGCCAACATGGGTATCCAGATCCCGCTGTTGGTTATTGACCGAGGTCGTCTCGGTCATGTCAGATGTCTCCGAACCCGCAGGTCTACACACTTAAGGTTCGGTGGCGCTAGGGTTTTAGGAAGACAAGTATGTGATTACGAATGTTGTTGAGTCCGGATGAGATCCCGGACGTCACGAGGAGTTCGGAATGGTCCGGAGGTAAAGATTTATATATGGAAAGTGGTTAAACGGACTCGGAAAGTTTGAGGGCATGCTTGGTAAAGTACCGGGCCACGGGAGGTTTCCGGAGGTCCACCGGAGGGCCACCCCCCGGGGGCATGGGCTAAGTGGGAGAGGGAGCCAGCCCCTGGTGGGCTGGGCGCACCTCCCCACCTAGGCCCATGCGGCTAGGGCTTGGGGAGGGGAAACCCTAAGGGGCAAAGGGGGCGCCCCTGGCTTGGGGGGCAAGCCACCCCTTTCCTCCTCCCCTTTGGCCGCCGCCCCCATCTAGGGTTTACCCTAGATGGCCGGCCCCCCTGCCCTCTCTCTCCTATATATAGAGGGGTGAGGGGAGGGCTGCAACACACAATTGAAGGCGCAGCCCCTCCCCTCCCCAACTCCTCTCTTTCTCCGTACGAGCTTGGCGAAGCCCTGTCGGAGAACTGTTGTACCAGTTGAAAGATCGAGGATGTCGCCTAGAGGGGGGGGGGGTGAATAGGCGCTTTAAAATAATTACGGTTTAGGCTTGAACAAATGTGGAATAAACCTAATGGTTAATTTGTCAAGCACAAAACCTAAAACAACTAGGCTCACCTATGTGCACCAACAACTTATGCTAAGCAAGATAAACAACTATGTGATAGCAAGATATATGACAAAGAACAATATGGCTATCACAAAGTAAAGTGCATAAGTAAAGGGGCTCGGGTAAGAGATAACCGAGGCACGCGGAGACGACGATGTATCCCGTTCACACCCTTGCGGATGCTAATCTCCGTTTGGAGCGGTGTGGAGGCACAATGCTCCCAAGAAGCCACTAGGGCCACCGTAATCTCCTCACGCCTCGCACAATGCAAGATGTCGTGATTCCACTAAGGGACCCTTGAGGCGGTCACCGAACCTGCATAAATGGCAACCCTTGGGGCGGTCACCGAACCAGACACTTTGGCAACCCTTGGGGCGGTCACGGAACCCGTCAAATTGCTCAGGCGATCTCCACAACCTAATTGAGACCCGACGCTGCTTGGAGCTTTACACCACAATGATTGAGCTCGAACACTACTAACCGCCTAGGGCGCCCAAGCACCCAAGAGGAACAAGCTCAAGGGCACCAAGCACCCAAGAGTAATAAGCTTCTCAACTTGTAACTTCCACGTATCACCGTGGAGAACTCAAACCGATGCACCAAATGCAATGGCAAGGGCACACGGAGTGCCCAAGTCCTTCTCTCTCAAATCCCACCAAAGCAACTAATGCTAGGGAGGAAAATGAGAGGAAGAACAAGAAGGAGAACACCAAGAACTCCAAGAACTAGATCCAAGGGGTTCCCCTCACATAGAGGAGAAAGTGATTGGTGGAAATGTGGATCTAGATCTCCTCTCTTTTCCCCAAAACTAGCAAGAATCCATGGAGGATTGAGAGATAGCAAGCTCGGAGAAGGTCAACAATGGGGGAAGAACACGAGCTCAAAGGATAAGGTTCAATGGGGAAGAAGACCCCCTTTTATAGGAGGGGGAAAATCCAACCGTTACCCCATTGAACAGCCCCGCACAGAGCGGTACTACCGCTAGGGAAGGGCGGTACTACCGCTGAGGGCGGTACTACCGCTCCCTATCCAGCGGTACTACCGTGCTGAAGAGGAAGACAGGCCACTGGCCCCAGAGCGGTACTACCGCGGGAGTAGAGCGGTACTACCGCTCAGAGCGGTACTACCGCTTCTACCGCCGCTGCTAGTGCCGCAAAACCCGACACGAAAAACTTCGTTTGAGAATCGAGGCGAAGTAGCCAGACACACAGCGGTACTACGGCCAAGCTCTCAAGCGGTACTACTGTTCGAGAGCGGTACTACCGCTTGAGCGGTACTACCGCTCCGAGAGCGGTACTATCATTGGGAGCTTCAAGTATTACTACACGAGGGCACGGTACTACCGCACCAACCTTGAAAACACGAATACTCCAAGGAAAACCAGAACTGCCATAACTTCTTCATATGAGCTCCGAATTGAGCAAACTCAAGCTTGTTTGAAACAAGACGATGAGTAGCATCAAAACAGCGAGAAGGAGGCAGGGGAGGTATGCTTAGCAAACAAAGGAGTGAAACCTCCAACCGAGAAGAACCGACATACCCTCCAACATCGAAAACATCATAGAAGATGCATGAGAACTCCGTTTTCGATGAACTCGAGCTTGTCATAAAAATGACCATAAGCTCCAAATCTCACAAGGAGAAGAACCAAACAAGAACCAAGAAACATGATGCAAGGATGCAATGGTTTGAGCTCTCGACGAACGATACGATCAAGCTACTCACTTGAGAGCCCCCCTTGATAGTACGGCTATCGATCCTATAACCCGGTCTTCCACAACTACCATGAGACCGGTAAAATAGAAAACCTATCAAGGGCAAACCTTTGCCTTGCACATGGTCCACTTGAGCTAGATGATGACGATCTTGACTCCCTCAAGTTGGACCACCTTTCTTGATTATGTTGGCTCAAGAAGACTAGTTGATTGCTCCCCATACTCCACTATGGGTGAGCCACTCTTCCAAGACATCTTCACAAGTCCATTGTCACCAAATGGACGGCAAGCTTCAAGCACTTGATCTCTTCGTGATGCATCACTTGAACTTGCACACCGCAACCTAACCCCACAAAGAACTCTCACGAAGACATGGGTTAGCACACAAAGCATAATGGACAATGCTTACCATATCATGGGATCACTTGATCCCTCTCGGTACATCTTCTACGCTTTGTGAGTTGATCAACTTGATTCACTCTTGACTTAGTCTTGATCAACCTTGAATCTTTCCAACTCTCTTCGTTTGGATGATGTCTTGAAGGTAAACATGAGTGATCACACAATCTTCTTCTTCAAGACATGCTTGCAATAAGCTCAACACTCACATGACCAATCTTTGGATAATTCCTTAATAGCACCTTGGTCAGCACATAAACTCCTTGAAACCAACACATGGACTTCAAGAAAAGCCTATGGACAAATCCTTCAAATATAACTCAATGCAACCATTAGTCCATAGAGAATGTCATCAATTACCAAAACCACACATGGGGGCACCGCATGTCCTTTCACCAGTTGCACCATGCCGTCGTGCTGCCATTGGAGTTGTCTTCCTCAACCTCTCCTTCATCCTTGCTGGATCAAGACGGAGGAGACGCCATCGTCCCGTACGTGTGTTGAACGCGGAGGTGCTGTCCTTTCAGCGCTTGGTCATCGGTGATCGGAATCACGTTGGGAACGACTCCATCATTACCACTCCCTCGAACGCTTCCGTACTCGATCTACAAGTGGTATGTAGATGCAAACTCTCTCTCTTGACTCGTTGCTTAGATGAACTCATAGATAGATCTTGGTGAAACCGTAGGAAAATTTTAATTTTCTGCAACGTTCCCCAACACCTTCCAGTAAAAAATTTTAGCTAATCTCGTGAGCGCTAAAGTTTCTGTTTTTTTACAGCATGATCATAAAGACTTCACCCAAGTCTTCCCAAAGGTTCTACTTGGCACAAACACTAATTAAAACACAAAACCACATCTAAACAGAAGCTAGATGGATTATTTATTCCTAAACAGAACCAAAAATCAAGAAACTAAAATAAAATTGGGTTGCCTCCCAACAAGCGCTATCGTTTAATGCCCCTAACTAGGCATGATGATTTCAATGATGCTCACAAAAAGATAAGAATTGAAACATAAAGAGAGCATCATGAAGAATATGACTAGCACATTTGAGTCTTACCCACTTCCTATGCATAGGGATTTTGTGAGCAAACAACTTATGGGAACAATAATCAACTAGCATAGGAAGGCAAAACAAGCATAAGTTCAAAACTTGAAGCACATAGAGAGGAAACTTGATATTATTGCAATTCCTACAAGCATATATTCCTCCCTCATAATAATTTTCAGTAGCATCATGAATGAATTCAACAATAGAACCAGCACCTAAAGCATTCTTTTCATGATCTACAAGCATAGAAATTTTATTACTCTCCACACAAGCAAAATTCTTCTCATTCGAAATAGTGGGAGTATCATAAGAGACTTGAATACTATAAATTGTTTCCATACTAAAAGAGTAATGTTCAGAAAAAGGGTAATCATAATCATGACAAGTTTTATAAATATAATCATCACTACTTTTATAGCATAAGTTTCATCACAATAATCATCATAAGTAGCACCTTTGTTCTCGTCATAATCAATTGAAACCTCTTCCGAAATAGTGGATACATCACTAAATAAAGTCATGACCTCTCCAAATCCACTTTCATAAATATAATTATCATAAATAGGAGGCATGCTATCATCATTATTAATTTGCATATCAAAACTTGGGAGACTAAAAATATCATCTTCATTAAACATAGCATCCCCAAGCTTGGGACAAACATTAATTGCAGTAAATATATTCTCAAAAACATCATCTTCATCAAACATAGCATCCCCAAGCTTGGGCCTTTTCATATCATAAGCATAATCACTCTCATCATTAATAGTATGGATAGCACCAATAGTATAGCAATTATCATATTCTTCCAAGCAAGTGCCAAAAAGATTTTCAAGATCATAAGAAGTATCATTATCTTCCCAATCATAATCATCACAACAAGCAATAGGCATAGCGAGATCATCATCAAGTACATCATCTTCCACAATTATTTTTGATTCATTTTCATGAGGCACAACAATAATAGGAGCAACATTATTTGGGAGAGATATCTTTTTACCTCTCTTACTTTTTCTTTTCTTCTTCTTCACCACATCATGTGTGGGTTCAATCCTCTTTTTGGAGCTCCTTATTAATGAGATTGGTTGAATAGAAGACTCCTCCTCGTTACCTGATTTATCATAAGAAATAATAGGAGGATATTGGGAAGTCTCTTCCCTTTCATTAGTATTCTCTTCATCTTCTATTTGTTTTCTTTTCTTTATGTAGTTGGCAATATAAGGATTTTCAATGCAGTTCACCGCACAATACATATAAATTTCTTCTAGATCAAAATAAAGAACTCTATCAAGGGCAAATTCTGGAATATCCTTAGTTATACGTTTCATTTCTTCATAACCCAAGAGCAAACTAAGTTCATTATGATGTGCAAGGGAAATCTAGTCATCACAATTTTTGGACACGATACGATCATGAAACAATTTGCATTTGGTACTGAAATGATCACGTTCATTGCAAAGTTCACAAGTATGGCTAAGAAAGTTTAAATTTTTAGCACACGCATCTAGCCTTTCTTGCAACCATTTAGTTTCTAAATGCTTATGCCTCTTGCAATATCTATCTTCTCTATTTGATGTGTACTTGCAAACCCAATACACTCCACAAAAATTGACATGCATATAGGAGATATTTTCATCATGACTAGTGCAATCATCATTAGTACTATGGATATTCAAGGAGTTCATACTAACAACATTGCAATCAAGCTCATCATTCAAATATTCAGTGCCAAACATTTTAATGCATCTTCTTCTAACATTTTGGCACAATTTTCTTTTCCATCATACTCACGAAATATATTAAAAAGATGAAGCGTATGAGACAAACTCAATTCCATTTTTTTGATAGTTTTCTTTTATAAACTAAACTAGTGCTAAAACAAGAAACAAAAAGATTCGATTGCAATATCTAAAGATATACCTTCAAACACTCACCTCCCCGGCAACGGCGCCAGAAACTAGCTTGATGTCTACTACGCAACCTTCTTCTTGTAGACGTTGTTGGGCCTCCAAGTGCAGAGGTTTGTAGGACAGTAGCAAATTTCCCTCAACTGGATGACCTAAGGTTTATCAATCCGTGGGAGGCGTAGGGTGAAGATGCTCTCTCTCAAACAACCCTACAACCAAATAACAAAGAGTCTCTTGTGTCCCCAACACACCCAATACAATGGTAAATTGTATAGGTGCACTAGTTCGGCGAAGAGATGGTGATACAAGTGCAATATGGATGGTAGATATAGATTTTTATAATCTAATAATATAAAAACAGCAAGGTAGCAAGCGATAAAAGTGAGCGTAAACGGTATTGCAATGATAGGAAACAAGGCCTAGGGTTCATACTTTCACTAGTGCAAGTTCTCTCAACAATAATAACATAATTGGATCATATAACTATCCCTCAACATGCAACAAAGAGTCACTCCAAAGTCACTAATCGCAGAGAACAAACGAAGAGATTATGGTAGGGTACGAAACCACCTCAAAGTTATTCTTTCCAACCAATCCGTTGGGCTATTCCTATAAGTGTCACAAACAGCCCTAGAGTTCGTACTAGAATAACACCTTAAGACACAAATCAACCAAAACCCTAATGTCACCTAGATACTCCAATGTCACCTCAAGTATCCGTGGGTATGATTATACGATATGCATCACACAATCTCAGATTCATCTATTCAACCAACACAAAGAACCTCAAAGAGTGCCCCAAAGTTTCTACCGGAGAATCAAGACGAAAACGTGTGCCAGCCCCTATGCATAGGTTCATGGGCGGAACCCGCAAGTTGATCACCAAAACATACATCAAGTGAATCACGTGATATCCCATTGTCACCACAGATACGCACGGCAAGACATACATCAAGTGTTCTCAAATCATTAAAGACTCAATCCGATAAGATTACTTCAAAGGGAAAACTCAATCCATTACAAGAGAGTAGAGGGGGAGAAGCAACATAAGATCCAATTATAATAGCAAAGCTCGCGATACATCAAGATCGTGCCGAATCAAGAACACGAGAGAGAGATCAAACACATAGCTACTGGTACATACCGTCAGTCCCGAGGGTGAACTACTCCCTCCTCGTCATGGAGATCGCCAGGATGATGAAGATGGCCACCGGTGAGGGTTCCCCCCTCCGGCAGGGTGCCGGAACAGGGTCCCGATTGGTTTTTGGTGGCTACAGAGGCTTGCGGCGGCGGAACTCCCGATCTATTCTGTTCCACGATCGTTTTAGGGTATATTTGTATATATAGGTGAAAGAAGTACGTCAGGGGAGCCACAAGGGGCCCACGAGGGTCGAGGGCGCGCCCCCCTACCTTGTGCCTTCCTCGTTGCTTCCTTGACGTGGACTCCAAGTCTCCTCGGTTGCTTTCCTTCCAAAAATAACTTCTCCAGAAGGTTTCATTCCGTTTCGACTCCGTTTGATATTCCTTTTCTTCGAAACACTGAAACAAGGGAAAAAACAGGAACTAGCACTGGGCTCTGGGTTAATAGGTTAGTCCCAAAAATAATATAAAAGTGCATAATAAAGCCCATAAACATCCAAGATGGATAATATAATAGCATGGAACAATCAAAAATTATAGATACGTTGGAGGTGTATCAGCATCCCCAAGCTTAATTCCTGCTCGTCCTCAAGTAGGTAAATGATAAAAACAGAATTTTTGATGTGGAATGCTACCTAACATATTTCTCAATGTAATTTTCTTTATTGTGGCAAGAATATTCAGATCCATAAGATTCAAGACAAAAGTTTAATATTGACATGAAAATAATAATACTTCAAGCATACTAACAAAGCAATCATGTCTTCTCAAAATAACATGGCCAAAGAAAGTTATCCCTACAAAATCATATAGTCTGGCTATGCTCTATCTTCATCACACAAAATATTAAATCATGCACAACCCCGATGACAAGCCAAGCAATTGTTTCATACTTTTGATGTTCTCAAACCTTTTCAATCTTCACGCAATACATGAGCGTGAGCCATGGACATAGCACTATAGGTGGAATAGAATGGTGGTTGTGGAGAAGACAAAAAGGAGAAGATAGTCTCACATCAACTAGGCGTATCAACGGGCTATGGAGATGCCCGTCAATAGATATCAATGTGAGTGAGTAGGGATTGCATGCAACGGATGCACTAGAGCTATAAGTGTATGAAAGCTCAACAAAAGAAACTAAGTGGGTGTGCATCCAACTCGCTTGCTCACGAAGACCTAGGGCATTTTGAGGAAGCCCATCATTGGAATATGCAAGCCAAGTTCTATAATGAAAATTTCCCACTAGTATATGAAAGTGACAAAATGCTCTATCATGAAGATCATGGTGCTACTTTGAAGCACAAGTGTGGTAAAAGGATAGTAGCATTGCCCCTTCTCTCTTTTTCTCTCATTTTTTTATTTTTTTATTTGTGCCTTTTCTATTTTTTTATGGCCTCTTTTTTTCGTCCGGAGTCTCATCCCGACTTGTGGGGGAATCATAGTCTCCATCATCCTTTCCTCACTTGGGACAATGCTCTAAAAATAATGATCATCACATTTTTATTTTCTTACAACTCAACAATTACAACTCGATACTTAGAACAAAATATGACTCTATATGAATGCCTCCGTGATGTAATCGATATGCAATGAATCAAGAGTGACATGTATGAAAGAATTATGAACGGTGGCCTTGCCACAAATACAATGTCAACTACATGATCATGCAAAGCAATATGACAATGATGAAGCGTGTCATAGTAAACGGAACGGTGGTAAGTTGCATGGCAATATATCTTGGAATGGCTATGGAAATGCTATGATAGGTAGGTATGGTGGCTGTTTTGAGGAAGGTATATGGTGGGTGTATGATACCGGCGAAAGGTGCATGGTATTAAAGAGGCTAGCATTGGTGAAAGGGTGAGAGTGCGTATAATCCATGGACTCAACATTAGTCATAAAGAACTCATATACTTATTGCAAAAATCTACAAGTTATCGAAACAAAGTACTACGCGCATGCTCCTAGGGGGATAGATTGGTAGGAAAAGACCATCGCTCGTCCCCGACTGCCACTCATAAGGAAGACAATCAATAAATAAATCATGCTCTGACTTCATCACATAACGGTTCACCATACGTGCATGCTACGGGAATCACAACTTTAGAACAAGTATTTCTCAAATTCACAACTATTCAACTAGCATGACTCTAATATCACCATCTTCATATCTCAAAACAATTATCAAGTATCAAACTTCTCATAGTATTCATTGCACTTTATATGAAAGCTTTTATTATACCCATCTTGGATGCCCATCATATTAGGACTAAATTCATAACCAAAGCAAATTACCATGCTGTTTAGGACTCTCAAAATAATATAAGTGAAGCATGAGAGTTCATCTATTTCTTCAAAATAAAGCCACCGTCGTGCTCTAAAAGATATAAGTGAAGCACTAGAGCAAACGACAAACTACTCCGGAAAATATAGGTGGAGATCAATGAGTAGTTGAATAATTATGTAACTATGTGAAGACTCTCCAATTTAATAATTTCAGATCTTGGTATTTTATTCAAACAGCAAGCAAAGCTAAAGAAGATAAAATGACGCTCCAAGCAAACACATATCATGTGGTGAATAAAAATATAGCTCCATTCAAATATTTCATAAAAAGTGTGTTCGGGAATATATATATATATATTTCAAGTATTTGGAAGTTCAAACAAAAATAAAAACAAGAAAGTAAAAAATAAAAATAAAAAACATGAATAAAACTGAAAAATGAGGCAATGACTTGCGGCCACCCCCGCGCTGGCCCCGCCCCTTTAGGGACGTACTTTCCCAGATACGTGCGGGGTGAGAAGCGAAAGCACCCGAAATCACTAATTAAGGAGTACTGCTGTCAAAGATCACTCCCACCTTCTTAGGTTGCGACAAGTGGCGCATGATATGCGTTTATTCAAAACGTTTTAGCTCTTAACCTAGGAGTTTTCCCTTTTTTTGTACATCTGTTTATTTAAAATGTTTTATCTCTTAAACGTGTGTCCGAATCTCGAACCATTTTCACCATTGAATTCCTGCATCGAGATCTTCAAAACTAGATATCATGTTGATAGGTTTTGACGAAAAAAACCGGACAAAAAAACGGATAGAAAAATCAAACTGGGAGCATGTTTTTTGTTTGATTTTCGAAAGAGGCACGGCCATGCCTCTCGCGAGAAAAAACCGTGTCTCTCGCGGAAAAAAATAAATAGAAAACTCGTTTTTTTTCGTTTCCAAGAGCACGGCCGTGCCTCTTGCGAAAATACAACCGTTCCTCTCGCAGAAGCAAACCCGTGCCTCTCATAGAAAAAAAAACACGTTTCTTTTCATTTCCGGGAGGCACAGCCGTGCCTCTCACAGAAGGAAAAAAACAGAAAACATTTTTTTTTTGTTTCCGAGAGGCATGGCCGTGCCTCTAACGAAAGCAAAATCATGCCTCTCGTCGAAGCAAAAAAATGTGTTTTTTCGCGCAAAAGTTTTTTTTTTCAATTTTTTTTTCCAAGCTAAGGAATATCGATGGAAAACCGAAAAGTCAAAAAAACTAAAGAAAAAACCGTTTAATAAGCCGAAAACACATGCAAAAAAAATCCGAAATGAGCGACCAGAGCGAGACACGTGACGGCGGTAGACTTGGCACGTTCTCAGTCCACCCCCAAGTGATCGTTGGGAGGCTCCTGAAGAAGCGCTCATCAAGTAGTTACTCTCGGAAGCACCTAATAGATGCAACCTATGGAAATAAGACGTCCCTTCGCACAGGATGCGCAACTGGGATGGTCCATTGGGATTGATCTCACGCGAGCTGTTGGGAGAAGAATGCGTAAAAATAAACCAACGCCCAGGCTGGAACTTGAACTACAGACCTGCAGTTCGTGCACACGTCGTGCTAACCACTACAATAACTAAGCTTTTCGGTGACAGATGTGCGGCACGAAATGAAATGAACTAAAATCATCGGTCTAAACTGAGCATTGCTTTAAAAACTGTGAACACTTTTTTGAAAGTATGAAGTATTTTTTTACAAACATGAATTAAAAATTAAAATTTCTAGAGGCTGCGAAGAAATATTCTGAATTCATAAAAAAATTCGAAAAATCATGCACCATTTGAGTTTGTAAAACAGTTAGAAAAATCGTACATCTTTTGAAAATCTGAGAAGATTTGTATAACACGGACATTTTTTAAATTTTTGGAACCTTTTCTGTACGACAGAAACAATTTTTAAAATTTCAGAACATTTTCTGAAAGTGCAAAGATTTTTTAAATTGGTGAACAAAATTTGAAAATGGGTACAACTTTTAAAATGCAAAACAAAAATTTTAATCTGAGAACAATTTGAAAACCCAAAGATTTTTTGTATACATGAACAAAAAAATTGTAAACGGCAACATTTATCTAGAACTTCAAACATTTTTTGTAAAATGAGAACAAGTATTAAAATTCAATCATTCTTTTTGAAGACAAAAATATTTTTTAAATTGGTGTACAAAATTTGAAACGGGTACTGCTTTTGAAATGCAGAAAAAAATGAACCTGAGAACAATTTGAAAATCCCGAAGATTTTTTGTATATGTGAACAAGAAATGTTAAATGGAAACATTTTTCTAAAACTTCAAACATTGTTTTTATAAACACAACCAATTTTTCAAATGCTAGAACATTTTTTGAAATGCAAATATTTTATATGTTGGTGAACAAAATTTGAAAACTGGTACAACTTTTGAAATGCATAACAAAATTTTGAATCTGTGAACAATTTGAAAATCCCGAAGATTTTTGTATTTGAGTTTTTTTAGTTGAATCATTTTTTAAACTTCACAAAAAATGGGTAAGGCGAACAATATTTGAAACTTTGAATATTTTTAATGTACTGGACAAAATTGGAAATGCAAACAAAAATGTGCAGCAATTTTGAAATTCTACTATTAAAAAAAGAAACAGAAAAAAAAGAGGAAACGAGAACGAAAAAAATAAAATAAACCGGTTCATGAACCTTCTAGAAGGTTCTGAAAATCGGTAAAACCATGCTAGGAATTTTCTGGGTTGTTTTTAAGGAATCTTCTGGTAAGTTCCAAAAACCGAAGCTGCCAGCTATACATTTTTGGAACTTACCAGAAGATGGACCGGACCAATTGATCGCAGGCACGTGCGTTTGGTTGCAAATTTTTCTCTAAAAAAGAAAAGGGATAACTTTGAATGTAGGCCATCCGATTTGCACATCCAATGGCCAGGTTCTGGCAAATCCTTACAATGTGAGTTGTCGATTTTGGCATCCAACGGCTCGGAGGCACACCTGTCTCCCTATCCATCACACTTGCATTCCAGATTCCATATCTCCTACCTCCACGGCCTCGCCTCCCCGCCCGCTGGCACAGGCATATATCCCACCCTTCTCCCAAGCAGCCAAAGCCATGGTGGACCAGAGGAGGCTGGAGAAGCTGTGCACCTACGTTGCGCGGATACTTCGGAAAGCGCACGTATCCAGACGGATACTGCCCCGATACTGCCCTTTACGTATCCTGTATGTATCCGTCAATTTTTTAATTTAAAAAAAAGGAAAATAATATTTGATACACCTAAGATACTGCTGCGATACGTGTCCTGTACTATCTTTTTTTTTTCTTGTCGGCTCCACCATGCACATGCTGAAGATTCAGTTTATGTGCATCAAAACTTTGCCTTATTTCAAGGAAATCGCCGGAGTATATATCTAGCCCATTCAAATTTTGGGACATTGGAGGAGATAGATATGAGTTATTTGTTGGTGGGGCTGATTTCCTGCTGCAAGCTGAATTCTCACGAGATGATCTAAAGGAAACCTAGAGTATTTGCTGGAAGACTTCATCACTTCATGCCCTTCCTATAAAAAAAACCCTTATTTTTTCTATATTTTTAATGATTCATATATATATACAAACGTATCCCCGTATCCTAGTTTTTTGAAATTTGGCGTATCGGGCGTATCTCCGTATCACGTATCCGATACGTATGCAAGTATCCATGCAACGTAGCTGTGCACTACAGCCTACAACAGCGACGACTGCCTGGTAAGACTGGGAAGCCACAGTCCGATCCTTTGAGCAATGGCGGTAGTGCAGAAGAAGTTGCGGGTGTGTAGCAGACCTGAGAGAAGACAGGAGAGTTCGAGCGATTCCTCAGGTGCAGACTGCAGAGTCTAGAAAGAGCATGAGCGAGCCTTTTTTTTATCTGGGAGACAAAAAGAGCGTTCATGGGCCGTAGATCATACTGCTGTGGTGCTCCGACGAGGCAAGTGGGCCTTATTGTTCTAAAATGCAAGTGGGCCATATTGAAATTTCACCTTCCAACAATAGGCTGAAATGTTGCGGTGTGGATTTTATGGACATGGGTCTAGCGTCCAGGTGCACCAGATTAAGCATAAGAAAACTAAAAAAAATAGTAAAAAAAAAGATGTGAAACTTTTGGGCGACAAACATAGTCTAGCAGCATAATGGCACTTTTGAAGTTTCAGATTGCTTATAATCGTTCATTGCATTCTACTACTAAGATGTGCCCTTTTGAAATTGTGTATGGTTTCCTCCCTCGTGCACCTATTGATTTGTTGCCTCTTCCATCTTCGAAATAAACAACTCCTATGTTGTATTCTGAGTTAAAAACAAAAGTGTAGCTACAAAAACAGTGAATAGTAGTGTTTATATAGTATCAATTCTGTTGTATTTTGCTCGAAATACGTCGTAAATCAGTTTTTCTTGCAAAACTTTTACCATGAGTATTTATGCTAGCCCATGCTTGCTTTCAAAAAGTTTCAAACATATTTGACTGTTTTTAAAATAATCTTTTCCAATTCGTGTGCGCCTAGACCCAGGTTTCATTGTGTATTTCCGCAAATGTTGTTATAGAAAAAGCTAGCGCAAATGTTACAAACAAAGCTATCATAAAAGTCTCAGTAAGAAAACAAGACATAATAAAGTGGGTATAAGCATATACACTTCTTTTAACTAGTTCATCCATGTATATCGTGCATGTTTTATACGATACAAAATGCCAGTATGAATTGTGGGACGTGCAAGCCACTAGCGTACAAAGCATGTGCCACTTACTAGTGATGCATAGAGTGTCAAATAGGGTCTTCCGGGACCTCCTATTAGGCGCGTGGGGCAATGGTCGACATGCCAACGTGCACCCATTCCCCCCCTCCCTTGCGTCCTCAAGGGCCGGCCCATAAGTGGGGTTTGGCACCCCAGTTTTTTTATTCCGTAGCTTTTGTCTCTTTTTTATTCTTTAAGACAATTCAGAATATTAAAAAAGTTCAAAATTTAAGAAAAAACGACTGGGGAAATGTTCCAGAAATCATAACATGTTCGTGGTTTAAAGAAAATGTTCATGATTTTAGAAAATGTTTGCATATTCAAAAAATGTCCATGAATTCAAAAAATGTGCATAAATTTCGAAAACATGTCTGCTAATTCAAAATTTGATGAAATTTTTTTGAAATTGATGAAAAAAACTGTATTCAAGAATACTGTCTCTCGAAAAATGGTTGAACAAATTTTGATTTCAATGAACATTTTTTGAAAAATCAATGAACAAATTTTGAAATAAAAATATGAACAAATTTCGAATTTGATGAACAATTTTTTAAATTTGACGAACATTTTTTGAATCTGACGAACAAAATGATGTTCATGAATTTTAAAAGAAATTGGCAAAAATGTGAAAAAGTAAAGAATAAAAGAGAGACAAGAAAAAATAAAACAAAAAGGAAAAACACAAAAGAAAACAAAAGGAAAGAAAAGCTGGAACAAAAACAAAAAAAATCCCGATTCAAGGAAGAAAAGAAACAATAAAAATCTCGGCTGGTGGTGAATCCCGGAAAATGGGCCGGCCCAGCAAAATTCCAGCGCGCCAGGGGGGTGCATGCGCGGTGGCTCCGCTGCAACCTACGCGCCGTATAGGGGCAGATCCTATTTGACGCCCGCACGCGGCAAAAAGACGTGGCTTCGCTGAAACCTGGACACCCGACGCCCCACTTGGGCCGGCCCACTGTCGCGATGCTTTTTCTTCCTTTTCCTGTTTCTTTCATCTCTTTTTTTCTGTTTCTATATCTTTTATTTTCTTTTCCATCTTTTTTCTTTTTATTTCATGCATTATAAAAATGTTCATCATATATTTAAGAAAATTTTCATTATGTATTTTAAAATTGTTCAACATATATTCACAAAAATGTTCAATGTGTATTTAAACATTGTTCAACGTATACCACACAAATGTTCAATGTGTATCTAAATATCTGTTCAGCGTATATCAAAAACAATTCAGTGTGTATTTAAAAGCTGTTTAGCGTATATCAACTCCTATGTTGTATTCTGAGTTAAAAACAAAAGTGTAGCTACAAAAACAGTGAATAGTAGTGTTTATATAGTATCGATTCTGTTATATTTTGCTCGATATACGTCGTAAATAAGTTTTTCTTTCCAAACTTTTACCATGAGTATTTATGCTAGCCAACGCTTGTTTTCAAAAAGTTTCAAAAATATTTGATTGTTTTTAAAATAATCTTTTCCAATTTGTGTGCGCCTAGACCCAGGTTCCATGGTGTATTTCCGCAAATGTTGTTATAGAAAAAGCTAGCACAAATGTTACAAACAAAGCTATCATAAAAGTCTCAGTAAGAAAACAAGACATAATAAAGTGGGTATAAGCATATACACTTCTTTTAACCAGTTCATGCATGTATATCGTGCAAGTTTTATATGATACAAAAAGCCAGTATGAATCATGGGACGTGCAAGCCACTAGCGTGCAAAGCACGTGCCACTTACTAGTGATGCATAGAGTGTCAAATAGGGTTTTCCGGGACCTCCTATTAGGTGTGTGGGGCACTGGCCGACATGCCAGCGTGCACCCATTCCCCCCTCCCTTGCGTCCCTCATGGGCCGGCCCATAAGTGGGGTTTGGCACCCCAGTTTTTTTATTCCGTAGCTTTTGTCTCTTTTTTTTCTTTAAGACAATTCAGAATATCAAAAAAGTTCAAAATTTAAGAAAAAACGAATTGTGGGAAAATGTTCCAGAAATCATAACATGTTCGCGGTTTAAAGAACATCTTCATGATTTTAAAAAAATGTTTGCGTATTCAAAAAATGTCCATGAATTAAAAAAATGTGCATAAATTTCGAAAACATGTTTGCTAATTCAAAATTTGATGAAAATTTTTTGAACTTGATGAAAAAAACTCTATTCATGAATGTCGTCTCTCAAAAAATGGTTTAACAAATTTTGAGTTCAACGAACATTTTTCCAAAAATCAACGAACAAATTTTGAATTTGATGAACATTTTTTAATTTCGGTGAACAATTTTTTAAATTTGACGAACATTTTTTGAATCTGATGAACAAAATTATGTTCATGAATTTTAAAAGAAAATTGGCAAAAATGTGAAAAAGTAAAGAAGAAAAGAGAGACAAGAAAAAAGAAAACAAAAAGGGGAAACAGATAAGAAAACAAAAATAAAGAAAAGCTGGAACAAAAACAAAAAATCCCGGTTCAAAGAAGGAAAAAAAATCTTGGCTGGTGGTGAATCCCGAAAAATGGGGCGGCCCAGCAACATTCCAGCGCGCCAGGGGGGTGCACGCGCGGTGGCTCCGCGGCAACCGGCGATTCCTATTCGACGCTCGTGAGCGTCAAAAGGGCATGGGTTCGCTGAAGGGTGACCTCCAGAGCCCCACTTTGGGCCGGCCCAGAGTCACTTTCGTGTTTCTTCTTTTCTTCTGTTTTTTTCTTGCTGTTCCTGTTTTTTTTTTCTTTTTCCTTTTGCTTCTTTTTTCCTCTATTTATACAAATTTTATTGCCTGTTACAAAATTATTCAGCATATATCGAGGAAATGTTCATGGTATATTTACAGAAATTTCATTTATTGATAAAAATGTTCATCGATATTAGTAATTGTTCAACAAATATAAATGTCCAATATGTTTTCGAAATTTGTTCAATGTATATCACACAAATGTTTGATTTTGTATTCTAAAATTGTTCAGCGTATATTACAAAAATGTTCAATTCACTTTTTTAGAAATTTGTTAAATGCATATATTCATATTTTATTTCAAAAATGTTTATTATATAATACAAAAAGTTCATCATGTATTCTTCAATATGTTCATCGTATAATAAGAAAATGTACAACATATATTTACGAAATGTTCAATGGATATTACAAAATGATTAATGTGTACTTTGTTTTGATTGTTTTTCAAAAGAAGTTCCATAGTTAAACGCTCGCGCCGTGAATCAAGCACTATATGTCATTAGCTTAACTGGTTAGCGTCTGTTTGACGAGAGGTAGCTCGTGAGTTTGATTCCCTCTTTTCCCACAGCTGTTGCGATATTTTTACGTGTCACACGCTTGTTACTCCAAATGGGCCGGCCCAGACGCCCCAGCCTTCAGTGAAGCTGGCTTGTTTTGACGCACACGCGCGGCACATATGGACTCTCGCGGCAACCTATGCGCCGTATAGGGGGAGCTCCTG
The DNA here is from genome assembly GCA_021605205.1 of Aegilops longissima. Taxonomy (NCBI): domain Eukaryota; kingdom Viridiplantae; phylum Streptophyta; class Magnoliopsida; order Poales; family Poaceae; genus Aegilops; species Aegilops longissima. The sequence goes on from CM038679.1 coordinate 682,038,449, forward strand.
CTCGACGCTCGTGTGCGTCAAAACGAGATGGTTTCGCTAAAGCTGACGCGCGAATGGGCCGGCCCAAACGAAGCCTCGAGCAAATGCGGTAATTGGAAAACAAAAACGAACATAATGGAACTCGAACTCCAAACCTAGCTCTGCATGCTAACGAAGCTGGCCAGCTGGGATACTAATTGTGCCTCCGTCCGGAAATACTTGTCGAAGAAATGGATGCAAATGAATGTATCTAGAACTAAAATACATCTAGATACATCCATTCCCAGGACAAGTATTTCCAGACGGAGGGAGTACATCCTTAAAGCGGGGTTTGTTTTTAAGTATCCAAATGGTAGATCCGGGGTCTTTCAACATTTTCCATTAATTCTTGGAAAAATGAAAATCTAAAATATACGAACAATGTTTTGAAAATCTTATGCAAATTTTGAATATTATTTTTATTTTAAACATGAACTATGTTTTTCAAAAAATGAAGTAACACACAAGAGAGATCCCCTCCCGCGTCGCCCCGCGTGCGACGGGGAGGGCGACCGCGCCGCCGCCAGAGGCCCCCCCCCGTTCCTCCTCCTCGCGCCGCCATAGGTGCGGCGAGCAAAGCTCGCCGGCGCCGGCGGCGGCGGCGGTCTCGGCTCTCCTCGCGTGGTGGCCTCGATGCGGACGGGCGGCCGCGGCGGATGCGGCGCTGGCGCCAGCGCAAGCGCGCAGATGGCTCTCCGGCGCTTTCTCGGCGGCAGCAGAGCGGGCGTGTGTCGGGCGGCGTGGTGGTGGGGCTGGCTCGCCTCGCCCTCGATCTGGATCGGGCGGTGGTGCTGGCGGGCTTTTTCGGTGCGTCGCGGCGACGGGCAGGAGGAGGCGCCTCGGTCGGCGCGGCGGTGGCTCGTCCTCCGACGCGGGCGTGGTGGCTGGATCTAGCACGGAGGTCGGCGGCCTGCGAGTCTTCTGCTCCAGCCGCGTGGATCTGGGCGCGTGGTGGCGGGGTTGAGATGCTCGGCTGCCGGAGGCGGGTCATCTCGAGTTCGGTGGGCTGCGGCGGCCGTGGTTTGGCTGCGGCAGGAGGAGGAGGATGGCGGCGGCGGCGCGCGCTTTTGGTGGTGGGTGCGGGGCGCCATGACGGCGTGTGGTGCCGTGGTGGTTTTGTTGGCCATGTAAGGCGGTTTGCGGTGGCGGCGGTGTAGAATGCTTGGCCGCCGTCGGTGGTGATTGATGTGGTGATGATGGGTTTGGTGAGCTCGGGTGAAAACCTTGCTCGACCTTGGTCGATGTTGCGTCGGCGACGCGTCCTAGGACGTCGTTTCCTTGTTGAGGCGGCGTTGGAGCCCTTCACCTCCTCGTCAACTCAGCCACGGGCTCTTCGGTGAAAACCCAAACTTGCCTTGGCCTAAGTGGGCGTCGGCGGCGTTCCTCGTCGCTTCCCTCTTGGGGCGACGCCTTTGAAGGCCCGGTCCTTCATCTGCTGGTGGTGGCTCGTGGCTTTGCAACCGTCATCGGCTAAGCGAGCGCGGCCTCGGGGCGGCGTGGAAGTCGAGCGGCGGCTCGGGTATCTCCTTCGTGTGGTGGTTGGCTTTGGTCGCCAGGCGACATGGTCATCGACTAGGTGGGTTCGTGGCCTCGGGCCGAGTGGAAATCGGTCTTGCGCGCGCCGAGATCTCGTGTGCGTGGGGTGTTGGCTTTGGCCTCTAGGGCGGCAGAGCCATCGGCTAGGCTGGTGCGTGGCCTCGGGGCGGTGTGGATGTCGAGCGCGGCTCCGGAGCCCAATGTTCTGTTGTAGGGTGTCGTCTCGGTCACTTGGGTGACAATGTCGTCGACTGAGTGGTCGCGCAGCCTCGGGGCTGGCGTGTGCGTGTATCGCAGATGTATCAGTTTTCGGCCGGTTTTCCTTATAAACTGGTCAATTCTCTTCTTCTTAATGAAAAGGCAGAGCTCTTGCCGGTTGCTCGAAAAAAAAAATGAACGGAACTGAAAATCTGAATACCTTTTTGTACTGTGAACAATTTTTAGAAAGCGAATTTAGAATACACATTGAAGATTTTCTTAATATAGGGTGAACATTATTCAAATACCACTGAATTTTTTTAAATACGCAGAACTTTTCTTGAATGCATGCTGAACAGAATTTCTCTACATGATGAACATTTTTTATACACACTGGAAGTTTTTTCAATGTATGGTGAACAATATTCAAATACACATAGAACATTTTTGAAATACGATGAACTCCTTTTAAATGCATGCTGAACAAAATTTCTATACATGATGAAGATTTTTTTATACACATTGAACATTTTTCCAATGTATGGTGAACATTTTTATTCAATACGGTGAACAAAAATTTGGAATTCAAAACTATTTTTGAAACGTGAACAAAATTCGAAAACATGAACAAAATTTGAATTTAAAATAACATTTTCTGAAAATTCAAACGAATTTCAAAAATCTGAACATATTTTGGATATTTTGAATTTATGGAAAACAAAAAAAGAAACACAAAAGGTAGAAAAAAAGAAAAGAAAGGGGATAAATAAGAAGAAAAAAAGAAAAAAGAAAACGATTACTAAAAGTAATGAAGAAAACCGAAAAAAAACCCGTGAAAGAAAACAAAACAGAAAAAACCCGGTTCAGGGAACCTTCTGGAAGTTTCACAAAACCAGTTCCTCGCTCCAAGTGGGCCGGCCCATATCGTATCGATCGGTTTCTTTGCTTCAGCGAAGCGGCGACAGCTTGACGCTGGCGCGCGTCATATAGGAATCGCCCCGTATAGGAGCCACCTGGTTTTCCGTGGGAAGCGAGGTAGCGCGCACCCCTGCCTCGGCCCAGGTGGGAACTCGGGCCGGCCTATTGCGGGGCGGGGCTCTCCCATTTTTTTGTCTTCAAAATAGTTCGGGATTTCAAATAAGGTACTAAATTTCAAAAAATGTTCATGAAATTTAAAAAAATCAAAATTAAAAAGTTTCTCAAATTCAAAATATGTTCTCGGATTTAATAATCGTTTCACAAATTCGAAAAATGTTCATGAATTTACAAAAAATGTCAATGAATTTCAGAAAACTGGCAACAGTACTCCTTGAGTACTACATCAGCAGTACATGGTTAAATGCAGGAAATCACTACGTTGAGGGCTAGGTATGCGAAAATCGCTCCTTTTAAAAAATGTGGCAAAAGCAACACGTCTACAATAAACTTTTTGCATAAATCACTGATCAACAGATTAGAGCGTTTTGAGCATGTTTCCGATAGGCGGGTCCTGATTTTTGGCGACGTGGCGTACTGGCTCGCCTAGACGGCATTAGATGGACTCGCGGAGGCGGACATTCCCATCTCACTCGCTTTTGATGCCTGTCATCGCGCCCTCTCCTCTCTCCTGATTTTATGCCGATGCCTGTCATCGCGCCCTCTCCTCTCTCCTGATTTTATGCCGATGCCTGTCATCGCGCCCTCTCCTCTCTCCTGATTTTATGCCGATGCCTGTCATCGCGCCCTCTCCTCTCTCCTGATTTTATGCCGATGCCATGCTCTCCATAGCTGGCATCGCCTCTCCCAGCTTCAACCTAGCCATTAGTGGGCAGATGGGGAGCCATGTGCTCGTCGCCGGGTAAGCGCCCGCCCCGTGCAAACCCAAATCCTTTGTCTTGTCGTCACGCACCCTCTCCTCTCCCGGTTTTTACCGCCTTGGTTTGCTGCTCGAGATGGCTCCCTGCAAGCTCGCTGTGACGGCGATAGCTCCGGCACCGCTGGGTTCCTCTTGGCTTCCGAAATATATTTTTATTTGACTTTGGGTTTTGGAGGAAAGTTTTTCTATAAGGTCTAAAAACATGCAGAAAACAATAACTTTCAGTGCGCACTGGATTAATAGGTTAATCCAATAAAGTCGTATAAAAAGATGCCAAGAGTATATAATAATGATGTGAAAATGCCAATATCATAGCTTAAAATAATAATTAAACACGAGAGGAATCACATGCTTAAACCTCCCATACAAATAAGTCAAAATCCTAGCACAAACACTCAGCATGCTTTTGCAACCTTCCGTTGCCATGATTTCATCGCGCGTCCGGCTCTCCTGATGTGGCTGGAGACTGTTGCTTCCGGTACCTATCCAAAGGCCATGGCACCCACGAGTGCAGGGATCCAATACGGTGCATGAGCTGCCTCCAACTGGGCCCATCTCTCGTTTCTGCCATGCAAAGTCCCGCACAACACGGATTGTGACGCCCGAACATGCGGCTCCACCACATATAGACGTCGATACTGCAAGCTTGGAAGACATGCCATTGCAGTTTGCACCCGTGGATCCAGTTGATCTGCTCTGCACTGAGCTTCGGGGACGTGACGCATGTTGGGAGTCTAGATGAGAGCGGAGGCTTGAAAGTGCAACTATCCCTGCGTGGTTTTGGTAATTCCTAACAACATATAGCTCATTGAGCTAATGCTATTCCAAGATGAATATTTTAGGAAAGCTCAATGATTGGCATGACATGGATTAGAAAGTGGACCCTTCAAAATGCTAAGGACAAAGGATTGGCTCAAGCTCAAAGCACAAAGACTATACATTTTATATTTTAGTGATCCAAGATCACATCGAGTCTATAGGAAAAGCCAATACTATTAAGAAGGGATGAGGTGTTGCTTAATGAGGCTCTTGCTCAAAATGCTTAGTGATATGCTCCAAAACCCTCCACTACTTTCTCATATCCACATATGTCCTAAACCAAAAAGTCCAACTCGGCCCCACCGAAATTTCATATCCGGAGCCACCGAGTTCAGTTGTCATAGCCATCGCCAGAAACCCTAAACAATTCGGTCTCACCGATAGGGATCTCGGTCCCACCGAGATGGGGTTGTAATCTCTCTGTTTTCTTTTCGTGACGTTTCGGTCAAACCGAGATGAGCGATCGGTTCCACCGAGATTGCAATGCAAACTCTCTGTTTCCCTTTCGTAACGTTTTGGTCCAACCGAGATGAGCGAATCGGTCCCACCGAGTTTGCCTGACCAACTCTCTGCTTGACTATTACCAAAATCGGTCTCACCGAGTTTGTGTAATCGGTCTCACCGAGATTACGTTATGCCCTAACCCTAATGACATCGGTCCCACCGAGTTGATCCAGTTGGTCCCACCGAGAATCCTAACGTTCACATTTTGAACTAAATCGGTCCGACCGAGTTTCATGATCCGGTCCCACCGAGTTTGGTGATTTGTGTGTAACGGTTAGATTTTGTGTGGAGGCTATATATACCCCTCCACCCACTCTTCATTCGTGGAGAGAGCCATCAGAACATGCCTACACTTCCAATACATATTTTCTGAGAGAGAACCACCTACACTTGTGTTGAGGTCAAGATATTCCATTCCAACCACATAAATCTTGATCTCTAGCCTTCCCCAAGTTGCTTTCCACTCAAATCTTTTTTCCACCAAATCCAATCCTATGAGAGAGAGTTGAGTGTTGGAGAGACTATCATTTGAAGCACAAGAGCAAGGAGTTCATCATCAACACACCATTTGTTACTTCTTGAAGAGTGGTGTCTCCTAGATTGGCTAGGTGTCACTTGAGAGCCTCCGACAAGATTGTGGAGTTGAACCAAGGAGTTTGTAAGGGCAAGGAGATCGCCTACTTCGTGAAGATCTACTCGAGTGAGGCAAGTCCTTCGTGGGCGACGGCCATGATGGGATAGACAAGGTTGCTTCTTCGTGGACCCTTCATGGGTGGAGCCCTCCATGGACTCGCGCAACCGTTACCCTTCGTGGGTTGAAGTCCCCATCAACATGGATGTATGATAGCACCACCTATCGGAACCACGGATAAAAAATCTCCGTGTCAACATTGCGTTTGCTCCTTCAAACTCATCCCTTTACCTTCATATGCAATTGTTTTACATCCCGCTGCTATACTCTTAGAATTGCATGTGTAGGTTGATTGCTTGACTTGTGCTAAGTTGCTAAAATCAGCCAAGAACTAAAATTGGGAAAATGCTAGATTTTTATTTGGTCAAGTAGTCTAATCACCCCCCCCCCCTCTAGACATACTTCCGATCCTACAAGGCCTCTCTTGGCAAACTCTTGGTTGTGTTTATCGTATCTCCGTTGTCTCTATGTAGGTTTCTACCCTCGTGCTAGACCTTGCCTTCTATTGTGCCTGTTTTTTTGATTGCTTCTGGGAGTGAGATCAACATTGCGGTCATGGCTTCAATGCTGGGCTCACTTGGGGCCTCGGCGATGGCCACAAGACCTTCACCACCAGCATTGGAGCCCAGCCAGCCACTCGCCTTCGTGGAATGTGGAGGTGTAGATGCTACTGTCCTTCTATCACATGTGACCATCGGACAGGTGGTGTTTGTGGGTGACGAGATTGTTGCGCTAGGTGCAGACTCGCCTGTTTTCCTGAGGCTCTCTTTGTGAATGAGCTTTTGCATCTTGCTTGCCGACTTGGAGGCTGCTAGACCTAAATCTTGGCAAGATGATTTTATGTCAACAACAATTTCTTCTAAGTGCATGCCCTAAAGTTTATCAACCTGTGAGAGGTGTAGGTTGAAAGTATTCCCTCTCAAACAATCCTAAAATAAATATACAAGTAGTCTCTTGTGTCCTCAACACACCTAATACAATTTTCAATTGCATAGGTGCACTAGTTTGACAAAGAGGATGGTAATTTGGATGATAAAAATATCATTTTATCTTTGAAATAAGTACGGACAACAAGGTAATAAATAGGAAAGGTGAGCAAAATGATGTTTCAAGGACTAGGGTTCATAAATTTACTAGTGTCAGCTCTCAACATCATTAACATAGTTAAAGACATGATATATCATCAAGAAATTTGGTAAAGAATCACATAAAAAGTCGAGAACCCCGTACAAAGAATCCTTGCACAATCACTTAACACGCTTCTACACACACATGTACTATGAATACTTCATTTTAATGCAAACCAACCCATGGTTGGATGGTTAGGAGGACAGTGGTATCCCCAACCCACTGGGGTTCAAGTCCTGGTGCTTGCATTATTGTACTACGAGGCACCTGTGGTGACTTGGTCGATCTAAGAGATATGCCGGCTCAGTCCCTCGAAGATGCTCATAGGGGTAGGACGTGCGCGTGTGTTCACGGGGTGCATGCGTATGTACCGGGTTCTAAAAAAAGTATATTTCATTTTGGTATTGCAATTTTACTTGTGTGTGTATGATGTGGAGTGGTAAGTAGGTATTTATGTTGGGTGGTCTTCTCCTCCGAATCTCTCTCTCTCTCTCTCTCTCTCTCTCTCTTGTGGTGTCGGCCATGCCGTCCCTCTCCCCTCCCCTATCCCCCTCCCCCTCCCCCTCCCTCGCCTCGGGGTCGGAGTGGGAAGCGTGAAACCCAGCTGACCCGGCCTGACCGGACCTGGCCGGACTAGATCGGCCGCCACCCGCCTCGCCGCCGGCCGGCCATGACGCGCCGCCTGCGCCGCCGCGCCGCCAGGGACGGCCCGGCGGCGCACCCGCACCCGCTCGACTGGACCGCGCTCCCGGACGACGCCACGCTGCACCTCTTCGCGCGCCTCGGCTACCGCGACCGCGCCGCCCTCGCCGCCACCTGCCGCGCCTGGCGGGCGCTGGCCGCCTCGCCCTGCCTCTGGGCCGCGCTCCACCTCCGCCGCCTCGACCCGGCCGCCGCGGCCACCTCGCCCGCGCTGCGCGCCCCACCTCCGCAGCCTCCGCCTCGCCGGCCGCGCCGCCGCCGAGGCCGCCCCTTCCTCCGCGCCGCCGGGCTCCGCTCGCTCCGCCTCTCCGGCTGCCGCGACCTCACGGACGCCGCGCTCGCCGTCCTCGCCGCGCGCCACGGGGGCCTCGTCGAGCTCCACATCGGCCCCGACCCGCTCGACCGCATCTCCAGTGACGCCCTCCGCAGCGTCGCCCTCTGCTGCCCGCGCCTCCGCTGCCTCCGCCTCTCCGGCCTCCGCGAGGTCGCCGCCGACGCGCTCGCCGACCTCGCGCGCCACTGCCCGCTCCTCCACGATCTCGCCTTCATCGACTGCCTCGCCCTCGACGAGCCGGCCCTCGCCGGCCTCACATCCCTCCGCTTCCTCTCCGTCGCCGGCTGCCAGAACATCAAGTGGGCCACCGCCTCCGCGTCCTGGGCGCAGCTCCCCTCCCTCTCCGCCCTAGATGTGTCCCGCACCGATGTCTCCCCCGGCGCCGTCTCCCGCCTCATCTCACACTCCACCACCCTCAGGCTCATATGCGCCCTTAACTGTGCCTCCCTAGAGGAGGAAGAGGCACACAGCCCCGCCGCCTTCGCCAACTCCAGGGGCAAGCTCGTGCTCACCATCAACCGCACCATCTCTAAATTCATCGGCGCAGACGCCGCCCCGCTGTGTCCAGACACGGCTGTCAAGGACACTGTGGTGTTCGATGAGTGTCGCTCTTCGAGTGGCAAGCGCAATGGGGTGTCTCAGCTCATTACATGGCTTGAATGGATCCTGTCGCAGTCCCTCCTGCGAATCCCAGAGACCAACCCACATGGCATGAACCAGTTTTGGCTGGACCAGGGCGCGGCGCTGCTGCTAACCCTGCTCAAGAGCTCCCAGGAGGATGTGCAGGAGCGGGCGGCCACCACGCTCGCAACATTCGCGGTTATCGATGATGAGAACACCAATGTGGACCCTGCAAGGTCTGAGGCTGTGATGCTCGAAGGGGGCATACCGATGCTGTTGGATCTCGCAAGGTGCTCCAGGGAGAGTCTGCAGTCTGAAGCTGCAAAGGTTTTTCACTCCTGCAATCATATGCAAGCTATGGTTGTATCAACATTCAAGCTATAGTAGTGACAATAGTTTCTTATGCATCTTGACGTCATTGTGTAGGCAATCGCCAACTTATCCGTGAATCCAAAGGTTGCGAAAGCAGTTGCAGATCAGGGAGGTATTGCCATACTCACTAACATGGCAAAGTCGGTAAACCGTCTGGTTGCTGAAGAGGCTGCTGGGGGGCTGTGGAATCTGTCAGTGGGAGAAGAACACAAGGTTGTGAGTGCTCGGTGCTGTTTCTAACTGCTTTACGCTCCACATTTCTTGTCCGGTATGATGATTAATTTTAATTCCTTATTATCAGGTGGCTATCGCAGCGGCTGGTGGGGTAAAAGCTTTGGTTGATCTTATATTTCGATGGCCTGCAGGAACTGGAGTGCTTGTAAGGACAATCTTAAAAAAAATTCACCTTACATGTTGCACTGATTCAGTTTGTAATGGATGTGCTGTTTTTGTTGTTGCTGTTGTTATCAGGAACGTGCTGCTGGTGCACTTGCAAATCTTGCTGCGGATGACAAATGTAGCTTGGAGGTTGCAACGGCTGGTGGCATCCATGCCTTGGTTACGCTTGCTCGCTCCTGCAAAGTTGAAGGGGTCTTAGAGCAGGTAACACACACCTTGTTTTTGATGAATAACACATACCTTGCTTTTAATGCTTCTACATCTTCCATTTTTGTCAAATTAGTTAAAATCTACCCTAGCCCCCTTGTATTCAGCCAAATAATCTTTAGTCAGAAACTGTGACATAGGTGACCTTTTTTTTAATTTATGTCTCGTCTGCACTGTCCAGAGCTGTGAGGAGTGAGTGCATGCTTGCACATTTCCTCTCCGATTGGTGTTTGCAAAATAAGGATAAAAACACGTTGCAAAACTGTTTTGGCCGTCTTCAACTAAATTTGGGCCGTGTGGATAATCATTATTGGATTTATGTTTGCTGAGGCGAGAGGAGCTGTTCCCACTGCATGTCGTGCACAATCTTTTGTTGTGCTGACAGAATTGAATCTTCTAATGAGCTCCCAAGTCCCTGCTGTTTTGTTTTTTTCTTCTTCTTTTAGAACTTACCGATTTTCACTTAAATATGCAATCTGATTTAGTTCAATGTTGGGTTATCTTGTAAATAACTCGAGTACATTTTGCATGCAGGCTGCACGAGCTTTAGCTAATTTAGCTGCACATGGAGACAACAACAACAATAATGCTGCTGTTGGTCAGGAACCAGGTGCTCTTGAAGCTTTGGTGCAACTAACGCATTCTCCCAGTGAAGGTGTCAGGTATAACTCTGCTTTAGTCAAGCGACATTGACCTGCCAAGCTTTTGAACTATACATCACATATTTCTCCTTGGATCTTGCGACAAATCTCAAATTACAATTGGGCTATTTTTCATGCATCAATTAGACAAGAAGCTGCTGGTGCTTTGTGGAACTTGTCATTTGATGATAGAAATCGGGAATCCATAGCTTCTGCTGGGGGTGTTCAAGCTCTGGTATGGCTCTATATTCTCTGCATCTACCACGAGTTTGTTATTCTTTTACATATACATATACGTGACGCCTCTCATATAGAGGGAGCCGAGTTAAAGGAAAATCTAGATTTAAGTTTGACCTGAGCAATTTTTTGAAGAATCATGGACATGTTTTAAGAGAAAAAAGCATATTTGCCATTTTTGATATTTCGAAGAACTGAGAAAATATGCAAGAGAAGCACAAATCACTCTTTTTTCTATCTCTCCTTGCTTTGCACCAACAGCGAACTCACCTCGCCCATCACCTTTTAGATTTATAATAGGAAACAATTCTTTCCTTAACACAAATGACTCAATTGTTTAGGTCTCACTCTGTCAAGAATGTTTAAATGCTTCGGATGGTCTTCAGGAGAGAGCTGCGGGTGCTCTGTGGGGACTATCTGTTTCAGAAGCTAATAGGTAACCGATTTGATGGTTTATCGTGCATTTGGATTATTATAAAGGCTTTGTTGTTACTCTGTTTTGGCTTGACTTCTTGAGTCCAAGTCTTGCAATGCAAAATGCAGGATGGTGTTTGCATGAGGATGGTTTTTCAGGATTTAGTTCATTTTTGGGGTGTTTATGTACAAAATTATCATTAAGAATATCAGTATGATCTGGTGGACAAATATTAGTTTGATTATGAACAACAACAACTAATGGGTGTAAAAATATGCGCGCCAATGCGTTCTTGCCGTGAAATGAAGTATAGCAGAGTGAAGGTAAGCATATATATGCGCTCACTACGAATGACATGGATCATGTCGTGAAAATAAGCATTACAACATATCCATCTGTTACACTATGTGCATATATTTTTTATATCTTAATTTTGGTAAATGGAGTAAGATACTATACTACTAAGGTGGGTAGAGATGACAGTGTGATGTAGTACCTTACTGTTTCTCTATTAAAAATAAATTTGCAGATACTTCAGTCAATAATTGTTCTAAGCATAAGCTTCGTTATTTGCTTTTAACTCTTCCTTTTTTTTTGTTTCATGTGCTGGATTGGAAGTGCTTTATACGATACAGTTACCGATATTTCCTTTATCCTGCTGCTAACTTTTCTGTTGCACTTTCAGCATTGCCATTGGAAGGGAAGGTGGTGTTCCACCTCTCATTGCGTTGGCACAGTCAGAGGTTGAAGTAAGTGCTGCTTATCTTCAATGCACCCACTGTGTTCGGTTTATAAAGACAATATAAACACTGACATGCCTTACACAAAATCACATGTTCTATTTTTTGCTGTTTGCGTCAATGCACCAGATGTATTATGCACCTTATATAATGCACCGATGCAGTGTACTGTATTCTTAGTTTCTTGTTCTGTCAATATGTCTATGTTGAGCTTCTTAGAGCAGTCTTATGATCGTGCACTTCATCCTTGTCCAGTTATGTTTGAAGCTTGTGATCCTCTTTGATCTGATTTTCTTCATCTGAACTTTATGTAGCTGATTTCTTGATCAATATTGTAAGTAAAGTCAAGATTAAGTTCTTGCCACCATAATTCTCTTTTCTTGAATCTCGATGATGCCCTTAGTTCATTGTTAAGATTGACTAATCTCTGCTGCTTATGTGATTCAAAAGGTACTTTATCATGTAGATTTGCATCCTTTGATATCTATTATCTAATACCTCCTTTCTAAGCTAAGCATGCAAACAAGAAAACCTTCATTTTTCTCAAGGTATGCTACTTGCTATTTTTATAGGATGTTCATGAGACTGCAGCTGGTGCACTGTGGAATCTTGCTTTCTATTCTTGTAATTCTCTCCGCATAGTTGAAGAAGGCGGTGTACCTGTCCTAGTGCATTTGTGCTCATCATCACACTCAAAAATGGCTCGGTTCATGGCTGCACTAACCCTTGCTTATATGTTTGATGGAAGGTACGCTGCTTTTGTGTCATTGCTTCTCCCTCATGTTGCTTAAGCTGTACAAGTCATGACAAAATGTACCATGGTTCAGATGTTTTCCCCATATGTTACTATACTTGTTGAAGTATATGCAAGTTTTCTTCACGAAGTTTACTTGTATTGTACGGGTTGCACCCCTTGTTTAATATCTGAAAAGCAGACGACCTTAGATGCTACTCCCTCCGTTCACTATTATAAGATGTTCTAACTCTTTTCTGAATAGGATGTATGTAGACATGTTTTAGTGTGTTGTTCACTCAATTCAGTCTGTATGTAGCCCACATTGAAATATCCAAAACATCTTATAATAGTGAACGGAGGGAGTACATGCCAGTATAAAGGCCAGTGTCATTTGCAAAGATCTAAGTTAGAAAACATCATCCAATGTGTCGTTGACATGTGGCCCTCCCTCACGCACTAGATGATACAGTATCTTCCAATTTCTGCCTCTTTGCAATACTGGTGAGCTTTCTTTCTTAGTATTAACTGACAGTATGGTCTCCATATCTGCTTGTAGATATGTTGCTAGAATTTCCGTAGTATGGCTGCTGAAATAGTATATTCTTTGTCTCAACAAAGAATTTTGAGATATTGCAGAAAGAGCTAAAATAGAAGCATGCACTTTATACAATGGTCTAATCTTGAATTGTTTGACTGGCAGAATGGATGAGGTAGCACTGGTTGGGACATCCTCACAGGGTAGTTCCAAAATTGTAAAATTTGAGGGAGCAAGAAGGTTGGCATTTAAGCATATAGAAGCCTTTGTGTTGACCTTTTCAGATCCACAAATGTTTTCTACGGCTGCTTCATCCTCAGGCGCAGCAGCCTTATCTCAGGTTGCTGACGCACTTTTTATACAAGAAGCTGGACATCTTAGATGCAGGTTTGATTTTGCGGTCCATTGAATAGTATCAACTAGTCCTGAAGCTTAGCCTTTGATTTTTCAACTCAAGTATGAAATGAGGACAGTTTTGTCAAGACATCTTCCTTTGATATTCTTAGAGCTCATCCATAATAGGACACTAGGCAATTTTACTTTACTTGCTTTTACACACTAGTGCAAAGTTGATTCTTTACATTCTTAGAGCTCATCCATAATAGGTAGATGAATCCATTGGGATTTGTAAAGTTTGAAACAGTTACCTTAAATTTGTTTGGCTTAAAACAAGCAAGTTTATTTAGGTAGTTGGGGGCAAAAATTATTCTCAGGATTCTCATTTCTCAGTATCTTCAGAAACTTACTTGCTGCTTGTGGTTGCAGTATTAGGGGTTGAGGTTATGACTGGCACTGTTAGTTTTAGGGGTTTTCAGACATAGTCTGGAGAAAGGAAAGTAGTAAAAAGGATGGGCTTGATAGGTTTAGGATGAAAAGAGCCTAGTTATGTTTAACGAAATGGATCTTCTACATATTTATGCAGCAAGTGGCTGCTTAATATTGACTATCGTTCGACGTGTGATCATGTGAAAATGTGTTGGGCTATGTCCTATGCTTGATTGGACTACTGTTGGATGAACTAATAATGTGATAATGTGTTGGCTGTTGGCGATTTCTTTAAATTCTTATCGTGCATATTTTGCATATTATTTTTGATCTTGTGTCACGTTGTAGGTATTGATTTGGAGTAAAAGATATGATACTAATTTAATTTTAACTTTCTCCAGCCGAGCTGAGATTGCTAGATTTGTCGACACGCTTCGGAATCCCTCATCTGTTCTTCGTGCTTGTGCAGCTTTTGCTCTGCTTCAGGTTGGTTCCGTTTTATCAGTTCAACAGCTAGCATGACTCGAGTCCCGTAATTGTCTTGCTGTAGTAACTGAGCTTCCTCTTGCATAGGGAGCATCCTAACAAGTAATTACTGATTCAACGACTTTGTCAAGTTTCCAGCATTCGGTGGTTCTTATTGTAACAACGCTCCAATCAGCATTCATCAACCGAAGCACATAATATCACAACGTTTTCTTCTACTCCCTCTGTTCCTAAATACAAGTCTTTTTAGAGATTCCAATATGGACTACATGCGGAGCAAAATGAGTGAACATACACTCTAAACTATGTATATACATCCGTATGTAGTTTATATTGAAATATCTACAAAGACTTATATTTAGGAACGGAGGGAGTATATTCAGATTTATGGCGGGGATGCATGCATATGTCTTTAGGCATGCCTCTGTATCCAGCTCTTGGCGTAGCGCCATTCTTGCGCTCCTTGGTATTTGACGTGATTTGAAAGCAAATGATGAATGATTTATTCAAACCTGCCTTCATGGTTGTTTCCATGTTCCCTTGGCTGCTTCATTTTGTGATACGCTCCTTCCGACCCCGCTGTGATGATGATGGCCCTTGTTTCATTTTGGCCCTTGCTGTATTCTCCTGACCAGTGTGTCTAATGATGCGTGCAGTTCACTATGCCGGCGGGTCGACATGCTGTGCACCATGCAGCCCTACTTCAGAAAGCCGGGGCATCCCGGGTCTTACGGTGGGCAGCAGCCGCGGCAACAGCTCCCATCGAAGCGAAGATCTTTGCACGGATCGTTCTTCGCAACTTGGAGCTCCACCAAGCAGGGCCTTCATCATAGAAGCAGAAGGATGAGCAAACAGTACTGGTGCTTTACTGGTGGAGAAGAGCAGTTGACATATTCATTCCGCCCCGATCTATGGCTTCGGCATGGACCAGACGACATGACGGGCAATCTATGGCTTCGGCGTGGACCAGACGACATGACGGGCTATCGACGTCGAATTTTGGCATCCCCCCCTAGAGAACTTGGTTGGCATCCTGTTGCTTCGGCTGAGTGTGCTTGCGATTTTGTGTGTAAAAGCAAGTAAAGTAAAATTGCCTGGTGTGTAAGCTAATCTTATGGATCATTTGCACTGGCTAATTTATGAGGCGTTTGTGGTACACCTTATATTTGGACTCCGACCATTGCGGCTAGTTCTAAACTACTCCCTCCGTTCCAAATTATTTCAAGTTTTAGTTTTGTCCTAAGTC
Source organism: Aegilops longissima (assembly GCA_021605205.1). Taxonomy (NCBI): domain Eukaryota; kingdom Viridiplantae; phylum Streptophyta; class Magnoliopsida; order Poales; family Poaceae; genus Aegilops; species Aegilops longissima. The sequence goes on from CM038679.1 coordinate 682,053,634, forward strand.
AAACTTCTTTACGTTTGACAAAGTATATAGAAAAATATTTAGTACGGAAATGAAACTAATTTGGTGGCGTAGGTAGAATTAATCAAACCTAAAGAAGTTTCACTTAGGGCAAAGTCAGTATGGAGGGAGTGCTAAAAATCTGCAGATGCATGCAGCACTTTTGCAAATCATAAAATTACTGCACTGTTGAGTAATACTCCCTCCGTCTGGAATTACTTGTCATAGAAATGAATAAAAATGGACGTATCTAAAACTATAATACATTTAGATACATCTATTTCTCCGACAAGTAATTCCAGACGGAGGGAGTACTGGGCATGTAGAAGCTTGCAAATCATGGGATGTAAGACGAACATGCGAAAATCTATTAAGCAACAAAGTATATGTAAGACGAACATGAGAAAATCTATTAAGGACCTGACATGTAACTTGTGGTTTTTGTTTTCACAGTTGCCGTGGTCTTCTACAAAGCGATACCACAAGGAAAAGCTTGAACAAAGAATGATATATACAACAATCCAACATTATGTCCCTGGCAAGAAGATGGTGGGTCGTCATGTCGAGGACTGAAGGAGGACGCCGACATCGTCCCCCATCAGCCCGAGCGCTTCCCCGATGGTGTGCCAGGTGGCGGCGAGCGAAGCGGAAACAGATGGTTTGTCCTTCAAGTAAGGCACAATGTGCTTCCTCATGTCACTGTTGGAGATGCCCAGGTGGCCTCCTGGCACCGACACGAACTTGACTCGCCCGGCCTCGTCCAGGGCCTTCAGACCAGTCCAGTCTTCTTGATATAGCTTTGTCTGCAGACCAAATCTTGCCAGGGTCAGTGAGCAGAAATGGCCTCAAAACTTCATCGAGTCGCTAGTTCCAACATGAAGAAAAAAATTCTACCTGCTGAGGAGGCAGGACTGGCTCAAAGGCTCCATCAGGATAATAACCAAACCACGAAGTTTCCCGGGGTATGACGACGATATCATTCTCAAACTGCACATCACATATTAGGGGAAAATAAATTGTTAAGGGCATCATAGGCCAAATACATTTTGATATTTCTTGCCAACTTTATACAGTGCACTATATATGCTACTCCCTCTGTTCACTTTTATAAGGCCTTGAAGGCATTTCAGACAGGGTGCAAAGTAGCTCATTTTCAGTTGTCTGAAATGACTTATAAAAGTGAACGGAGGGAGTACCATGTAATCTTTGAAACGTGGATCAAAATGCGATTTTAGGCTTTTCTCAACCTTCTTACCATGATCAATACTAAATTCTCTAAGCTGCTGAACCGTTCCTTGTAGGTAGCGTTTCTTTCACCTGGTATCTCATTGTTAAGTTTGGGAAGAAACCTGCATCCCTTCAGATAATCATCCATATCCTGAAAAGACGGTACACATTTTCAGTGGCTCAAATATATTATTGAATACTGCTCTGGTTTAGTTCCAGGATTTAGGGTTAAAGACTAATCAATGGTTTTATGATATTGCATTCTGTGGAGAAGTAAATGTAAAAGTAAAAGTTGAGAGCTAAACATACATTAAGATTACCTACTTAAAATTCTTCAGATTGCGAGTTAGCAAAACACACAATAGAACATGAAACTAGCATGATTATAACTTATAACATGGTTACCAAACCTCAAGTTAATAACTTCTGAAGGAAAAATATAAAATTAATTATTACTCAGATATACATGAGCCTCATCAGTGCTCAATAGCAGTTAACTGATCAGCACATCAAGCAATTTGAATGTTCAAAAAGGTGCAGGTTCAGTAATAAAGTGATAACTATAACAACATAAAGGTGAATTCCTGTTTATCGGGATGATGACCGCACGAAGTGCAATATAATACTCACCGTTGGGATTTTGATGTAACCACTTGGTGCAAGATGTGCCTGTAATTCACCATGGGTCAAGTTATTCCATTGAAAATCTCTAGTTTATTAATACTGCGGACTAGAGTTTGGGACATGACTAAGCGAAGACGCTAATACCTGTACGTAGTCCGAGTAGACCTCCAATTTAATCAGGGCATCAGCAATAACACAGAAAATACCAGACTGCAGAAAAGAGAGATACAATGTTAGGAGGCAGCTACAGTAATCAGACTGTAGAAGGGGTGTACGGAAACTGAACATCGGGGCTTCATGGACACACTATTAACACATTAAAATAACTACAACACTGATAGTTACATTCAGGTATTTGTCATTCGTCCAAACATCTCGCAGGTGTTTAAATATTGAATGGCATTAGCATATACCTCTACAATATATTTCTTTAATATATAATTGTCATCAGAAATCCATGAAAGAGCAGAAAGCTATCTATCCTTAGATAATTTGCCAGTCTGTTGTTGAGTTGGTGGTTGAAAACTTAACACAACAAGCTGGATATTAGTTGGAGTCAGATAATTCGATTAACTTACACCACAGAGCGGCACGGAAGCGGTACCGGCATGAGGCCCCGCGAGTGAGATGAAATTCTTGACCTGTCAGAAGAAGTATCAGAACACATAACTTGCTGCACAAAAACTTAATAGCAATCTCTGTGAAGTGTAAGGCCTACTCATCATCGAAGTTTACAAACATGACCTTGTATGAATATTTTTTGGGGAAAAACTGGTACTGGTGGGCATGCTAGACACGAGGACTGAGGCCCAACACATTCACAATAATCCAGGTTTTGCATTCAGTTGCACACAATAGGTGGTGGGAGGTGAAACGAATAAATCTGAAAGCCGTTTATTGTATCACTTGTAGAACAATTTTAACAGCAACTCACCGGCGGTCCATCATCACAATACTGGATCACCGCCCGACCAATCAAGTTCCCCTGTGCAAAGACACAAAGAGGAGGCAAGATTTTAGTAGAGGAGTGACACAAACTAGAGCAGAATCAGCGTAGTAATCATCATTTAGCTGAAAAACTACTGATTCTTAAAGAAAATGACAGCAGGGCATGAACATGTATACCTGAGACAGGCCAACGATGTTATAGCCGCCGCTTAGCTCTTTCATCTCCTTCACCTGCAAAAACAAATTACCAGGCAGGCAGGCAGGGATGATGAATATCTCTATCTACCCAGCATACAGCAGAGGAAAGAACATCATCAGGGCCCGAAGCGCCGAATCGATCTCCTGACCTTCTTGCAAATGACATCAGCCTGTTGACAACGCAAGGGAAAAGAACATAGTGAGTGGATTTGGAAACAGTTACAGCAAACAAAGATTCTGATTATTTTTGTACAGATGGACAAATATGAGAAAATTGTGCTGGTTGAAGTAGAAGCAGACCTGTTCCTGGAGAGGCATGAGCCAGGAGTCCCATGTCCCGCTTCCGATTTCTCTGAACACAAATGAGCACAAACTACAGAGTCATACTGTAGCTATGGGGATGAGATGAGAGGAGGGGGGAGAGGGCGTGGGAGAAGATGGGGTCAGTCAGTCATACAGGCAGTGGCCGTCGGCGGCGGACCAGTCGGCGAGGAGGCGGGTGAACTCGGCGACGCCGCGGTTGGCGCACTGGTCCCCGATCCCTGCAGCTCGAATCAACAGCCCAAACCTGTCAGCCAATCAACCAATCGAGCCATGGATGGGAGCAGAGTGGGCGAGGGTGGACCGACCGTGCAGGACGACGAAGGGCACGGCCTCCGCCGTGAGGAGGAGGAGGAGGAGGAGGACGGGGAGGACGGCGGCGCCGGCGCCGGAGAGGGGAAGCGGAGGTCTCGGCGGCATGGGCACCGACGGTGGCTTGGCGTCGGAGGGGCCCAGACGAGACGGGACGACGTCGCCCGCTGCTGAGATTGGCCGCGCGTGTCGACGCGACGGTGTTCCAAACGGAGAAGCTTGCTATTACTATGAAATTTTGACTTTCTTTTCTTTTACAATCATCACAAGGTAGCATCGCACACGCGTCTAAATTCTTAATTTTTTTCTTTTCTTTCTAAAACACTTTTTTAACTACCGCTCGTGCACAAAACATCTGCCATAGGCCTTACCAACATGTGGTTGGATGATTAGGTGGACAGTGATATCCCCATCCCATCAAGATGGTGCTCGCATTTATTTATGGCGAGCACTAGGTACCGGCGTGCCGGCCCAAATACCTGCCTAGCGTTCAATAGAGATGCACATAACCGTTCGATCCACAACCCCCTTCGTCCCCAACCTCTCTTCCAGTGAAAAAAGCTGCGCCCTGTGCCCGAGCTCCGCACGGTGAGCTCGCGCATCTCCGCTCGTACCAGTGTCCGGTTGTAGCAGAAAAGACAGAGCACGGCATCCAGGTTTGAAGCAAAAACACATGGTTTCAGCAAATAATTGGTATGGTTTCAGCAAACAATAATGTGGTTCCAGCAAAAATGACATTATTTCAATCAAACCGTTCATATCGTTCCAGCAAAAATACAACATGGTTCCAACAAAAATTTGATATGGTTCCAGCAAAAAATGATCTTGTTTCTAGCAAAACAATGATATAATACCAGCAAAAACACAACATGGTTCCAACAAAAAATTGATACGGTTCCAGCAAAAATAATCATGGCGCCACCGTCGTAGCCGCCCCATCATCATCCTCGCCGATTCCAGCAAGCCAAAATGGTGGTTCCAGCAAAAAAATTGTGCAGCAAAATCCATGGCAGCGGCCGCCCGACACTATCTTCCCCCTGTTGCAGCAAATCGAAAACAGATTCCCGATGAATCAAAAGTGACTCCAGAAAAATAAATAAAAAAATACAGCAATTTACCACAGCCATTGCCATCGTCGCCCACCACCATCCTTAGCGGTTGAAGCAAACCCCCTGCCGGTTGTAGCATTTCCAACCCCCCATTCCAGCACAGGGGAAAAAAGGATGGTGTTTCTCTTCATCAAAAGGGGAAAAAGGGTGGTAGGGCAGCAACTGCCATCAGACGATAGAAAGAAAATAAACCAGGGAAGGGGGTGGCCATGGCCGGCCGGAACCGCGTCGCCGGTGGCAGAGGATCTCGGCAGCGACGCGCGGAACAAGGTGGAGGCGAGCTGCGAAGCGGAGGGGATGGCAGCGATGCGAGATGTCTGAATGAGTTGGATCTGGTCGCTGTCGTATCAAGAGATAAGGTAAGCTGAATGGAGGGGTGGTGGGTGGGGCCACTAGAGAGTCTTGTTCGTGACGCCCGTGCGTGACCAGCGTAATTTTCAGCCGGTCCGCCGGTGCGAAACGTTTCCTTTTATTTATATGCCGGTTCACTCTCCCGGAGATGCTCATTGGGGTAGGGTGTGCGTGTATGTTCATAGGGATGAGTGTATGGGTTTATTTTATGGTGGACTGGCATTACAACACACCCTCCTAACCATGTTTCTCGTCAAAGCCCTAAAAATTAGCTCGTCCAACCCCCATCAAACCTTAACGCCTCGATTTAGACGAGTTAAATACAAATGGTTTGTAGCCGAACTTCTAAAACTTAACTCTCTATTTTTTTTGCCAATTTTTCTAAGTTTTGGTTTACATACTCCATTTCGAGTACATATTTGCACATATATTAAATCCAAACTTGATAATTAAGGTTCACATAGTTCACGTGCATTACAATAAAATTTTTACAAATTTAATTATTTTGAAATTCTAACACACGAAAGGGTCCAAGTAATAATCCAAATAAAGAGCATGATAGAAGGAGCATCAATCAAGTGCTATGAAGTGCCCACAAGTGCTCAACAAGATTATCTTGGAGATGAGTATGAACTTCTCAGCTCTTGATACTTCGATGCATTGCGAGAGATCTATGCATCCTATTTGCATTGTCTTCCGGCTCGGCATGATCCCCATTGGAGATGTATCGGAAGTTCTATGGCAATGTCTCTCTCATCCTCAATGATCATGTTGTGCAAGATAATGCAACATATCATTATTTTCCATACAACCTGCGGCTTCCAATACTCAGCAGGCCATGAATAACGACAAAGCACTTTTGAAGCACACCAAAACTCTCTCAACATCCTTTCTTGTGGACTCTTGATGCATTGCAAAGTGTGATCATTTGTTGCCTTGAGGACGCTGGATTGTTCACAAATGTGGACCATGAAGGATAGATACCACCTACAAGGTAGTAGATCATTATGTACTGATGTCCATTGACAGCATAATTGCAAGGACGAGCATCTCCAACAACAAGCCTTGCGAACAATGGTGATCTAGAAAAGCACATTCAGGTCATTCTGAGAGCCAGGCAATCCTGATGCAACTGCCCTTTGTACTGACGTTTCCACCCTGCAGGACAATTCTTCCATGTCAATTGTATGCAATCAATTGACCCAAGCATCCCTGGCCATCTCACTCAAACCAAAAAGTCTCTCAATGTCTTTGTCATTGGGTGCCCCCTCAAGTACTCATGTTCATACATCTCGATGTCGGCTTATATGTATCTTCGAATGTCCTCCAGGATTGAATCTTCCCCAATACATATATAGTCATCAATGGCGTTAACCGAACACCCATAAGCAAGCAGTCGAACAACCGTGACACACTTCATCAATGGGCTTGCACTTATCTCTCCCGATGCACTTCTCCTAAGTGTAAACAATGATCATGCTCCTCGGCAGCTTTTGCAATGGTGAGAAGAGACTTCGGTGCATCCAAAATCACCGGCAAAAATACTTCTCTAGATAGGTTGAATTGGGTGCAAAGTAATCGTTATAAGCTCGGCATGGCCTTCTGCTCTATCCCGATTGATGTACCAGCGGGCCAACTGTGATCCTAGTCTTGGTCGCAGAAAGTCCTTGCAAACAATTATGGCAATGACCATTTTGAAGTTAAACTCGCTGAGGGTTCAGCTAGGTGCAACTTAACTCCTCAAAAGATAATATTTTGAGTTCATCACTTTTGAGGGTTTGGCTAGAGATGCTCTAACCATCCAATCATTTGGTTGGTTCTCTTTTGTTGAAACATTCTCTTCGATTCGTACGTGAGTCCTGCTTCGGTACATCCCCTATCAAATGTATAAAGGGTAATATGGACATTTGACAAACCTACTTTCGTATGTATTATGGTAAAGACGTTTCGGGAGAGCCCGCTACTGGACCGGCCCACTAACAACAACCAGAACAAAGCCGGATGTAAAGGTCACAAAAATAAGCTACGATGCGCTGCCATGATTTGAACTGCTAATCCACGAGGCATGACTAATGATGCTAGCTACTCGACCTATCAACTCCATGTGATTAATTGTAGCGCGAGTCCTTTATGAACACACAAAACCAACAAATTTCAACAGACGCTTACAAAAATTCAGACGTTCACCGAATATTGTGAAACATTTATTAAGTACATAATATATTTTAGATTTTGTGACAATTTTTTAAAACAGAAACATTTTTCAAAATTTCGAAACAAAAAATTAAAACACAAACATTTTTTGAAATCCACAAATGTTTTAACATGTGAACATTTTTAGAATTTATGAACATTATTTTTAAATGTGAACATTTTTTTGAAAACATGAATAATCTTGGAAAAAACTGGAACTCAATTTGAAATTATGAACACATTTAAAAAATGAGAACAAAAATAAATGATCTGAAACTTTTTTTGAAAAATTGTTCACTCAAGCAAATGTTGAAACCCTAGACATTTTTGAGAACATGAACAAATTTTGAAATTCCAAACATTTTTTAAAATTGAAGAAAAATTTTAAAAGCATGAAGAAAACTTTGAAAGTCCCAACTTTTTTGGGAAAACATGAACAAATTTAAAAATTCTGAAAATTTTGCATAACATGAACAATTCTTGAAAATATGATCAAATCTAGAATTTTCCAACATTTTTTTGGAAAATGAATAATTTCTGAATATGTTGAACATCTTTTGCAATTTATGTTTTTTCCAAAAGAAACAGAAAATCAGAAAAGAACCAGCAAAACGCAAAAAAATAGAAATCAAACAAAAATCCATTTTTTAATAGAAAAACCGGTTTACCAAAACTAGCCAGGAACCTTCCAGAAGATTCACAATACAGGTGGCTCGAACGCTCAGATGGGACGGCCAGGAACCTTCTGGAAGATTCACAATATCGGTGGCTCGAACGCTCAGATGGCCCGGCTCATACTACGATCGTGTGTGCGATTGCCTGAATATCTGCCGCATAATGCGGCAAATAGGAAATTCCGTCAGGGAGTAGCATAAAAAAGACGACCCCAAGCACAGGTGATAAGGCTGCCACATTGTCGCGCACGGAAACAGGGAAAAATTTACCGAGAAAATAATGGCAGTGCGACTAATCGAACCTTCTAACTCTCGTTGTTAACCACTCGTTGCTAGTCATACGAGACGATAAGCTTCAATGTCTAACTAGAAAACACAGACTACGACCAGTTTACTATAGCGAACCAATCATTTTCCCTCTATTTCTTTTTCTTTTTTCTGTTCACCTTTTGTTTCTTTTTCATTTTTGTTTCATTTTTGGTGTTTTGTTTCTTTTTTCTTATTCAAAAAATGGTCATACTTTTAAAAAATTGTTCAAAATTTCCAAACATGTGCGCCTTTTTTTTAATTTTGTTCATATAATACAATATTCGCATTTTAGAAAATTGTACATAAATTTCAAGAAATTTTTTTCATGTCTTTCAAAATTGCTCAAAATGTCAATACACGAACATTTGTTAAAAAGAGCGAACAAAATTTAGAAAGCATGTTGAAAGACCAAATGGCTTCGTTTGAAACACGTTATTTCTCGATATCCCTCAAATGAACCCAACATTTTTCAATAGCTTGTATGACCAATTCAAAGCACCATGTCAAATTGTTTTGATTTTTGATAATTTTTGTATTTTCTTGCAGTTTTCTCAGTCAAAAAAGACCGATAAATGGCTGGACGTGTCGCAACTTTTATACAATGTCAAAAATCGTTCGAACCTGATGTGGATGCCTACCATGGGCATGCCAACCTGCTCGCAAAAGTTTGAGTCATTTCAAGAATGTCCACAAATATACCATGTTCAACGGGAGGTGTCCGGGTAGGACAGAAGGCTTTGTCTGGGAGCATGTTGTTTCTTGACATCCTTGAATGGCGCCATTTATTTCATGTCCTTGTATGACCAATTCAAGGCACCATGCCAAGTTGTTTGAATTTTCGACAAGTTTTGCATTTTTTAGAGTTTTCTCGATGGAAAAGACCGATAAATGACCGGGCGTGTCGTAATGTGCATACGGTGTCGGAAGTCGTTCAAACATGACATGGATGCCTACAATGAGCATGCCTACCCACAGAGGGGGGCTGGAGGCCGAGACGGGCTGAGCAGGATGAGATCCGGCCGGAGAGGAGGTTCAAGGCGGGCAGAGGGCGAGGGGTTTGGACGGAGGTGCAGGTGATAACGCACAGGAGGAAGGGGCAGGGGCGGTGTTCGAGGGGGCTGGAAGGAGCGCCGCCGCCGGAGACATAGGAGGAGGCGGGCCGGGAGTGAGCCACTGCCGATGGGCTTCCTGGGCGCCGCTCCTGCTTCTTTTCGTGGTCGCTCGCAGGGGGAAAGAAGAGGACGAACCGTTTCTTCTTGCGGGACGAGAGGCTTTCGAGCCAATCGGAGCGGGATGGCTCCGTATTGCAGGAGACGCTCGCGCGTGCAAGCCAACTCACCATTCTATTCGCCCTCGTTTTCAGACTGCCGTTTCCAACCAGACAACCGAATTGCCTGTTCGGGAATACCAAATCCAATTCGAGACGTCAATAGAGACATCCAAACGCGGCGTAAGTTTTTTGGGGGTTAAGGAGGGGGTTTATTAAAGAAAAAACTACATGCCAATCTTAACATGGCATGAATTCAACACAGCATCATTTTTTTTATCAGACCGTTGCAAGTACGTGCATACCATCAGGGGCGTAGCTACGTACAGCTACCCGGTGTCATTGGCACCGGGTCTAATGTACACTTGCTTAAGATAATCCATTGATTTAGTGTGTAGGTCATTGATTTTTTGATGTATTCTTCTATGTGGACACCGGGTAATCTTCAGTCTGGATCCGCCCCTGCATACCATAATACACTAAGACATCAGGCCATCACTGATATTATACATATACATATACAGTCAACGAAAAGAATTCACCCAGCTGTCAAAGAGGTCATATCTTCTTCTTTTATTCGCTCTATGGAAAGGTGTGGCCAGAGGCTTCTCAACGTGTCATTTTGCCACTCCCAAAATAGTTTTGATGTGATGCGCAACAGCATTAGATCAACGTGTCAACATCAAAGTGATAAACACACCGCTGATCTGGTTGTGACACTATATTGCGCCCATCGATGGTGCGATGTAGACTCTTCACTAACTTTTAGTCAGCAATAGCGGTCACATACCCATCATTGGAGGAGTTTTACGCTCACGGTATTTAGGTAATCTGATGAAGTAGTGTCCAAGCGATCAATGAACATTTTCAGGGCAGAATGACCGCTGGCGCTTTAGCAAGCGAAACAACTTGTAAAGTAGACTTTTTTTCGCGAGAACGGCGTTTCGGTGCCCGGATGCATCTGCATTCGGTCAAAAGAAAATTCGTAAAAATTCAGAAAAATTCCATGCACCCGATGTCTACATATGAATGTACTCGATGTCTACATATGAATGATTACTTTAGGTTTAGGTAGAGAATGCAATGCAGGTTATCACAATGCACACGCCACATACATACACGCGAGACAAACAAAAGGACTCACAAAAACATATACTCCGGCCGTCTCATAATATAAGAGCGTTTGCATTTTTGGGAAAGGATAATTCTCGGCATTTGCATTTGTTTTGATTGGTGCACACAGTCGGCTAATTAAGCAAGCTAGCTCCTCTTGGCTTTTGCTTCCACGAGATCGTCGACGAGACGACGCAGATCACGGTGGGAGGAGCCCCCTTCCGCCACGGCGGCACGGCACTTGGCGGCGAGCTCGGTCACCCTGCTCCTCGCCGCGTCCCCTGCCCCTCCGGGGCGCATGAACGCCGTCACCGCACGTGCCACGTCTCCGGCGGGGACCACCTCGTGCTCCTCGTGCCTGGTGCTCCGCAGGCCGGCGCCGCACGGCCACAGCCGCTCCCCGATCCCCAGCACCTCCGTCACCAGCCTCTCCGTGATGAACTGCTCGAACACCATGGGCCACGTCAGCACCGGCACCCCCGCCATCACCGTCTCCAGGACGGAGTTCCACCCGCAGTGCGTCACGAACGCGCCCACCGCCGGGTGCCCTAGTATGGCCGTCTGCGGGGCCCATGCCGTGACGAGGAGCCCTCGGTCTCCCACACGCTCGGACCACCCCTCCGGCGGGGTCCAGTTCCCCGCGTCCCTCACCACCCACAGGAAGGGCTTCCCGGCGGCCTCCAGCCCGAGAGCGAGCTGCTGCAGCTGAGCGTCGGAGACGTGGGTCAGGCTGCCGAAGCACAGGTATACCACCGAGCGGCTTGGCTTCGAGTCCAGCCAGCCAATGCACTGTGATGACTGTTGGTCGCCCACGCCGCCGCCGGCCGGGGAAGGGGATGGTGATGACGGCGAGAAGAGAGGGCCCACGAAGTAGGCGCGCTTCGCGTAGCCATGGCGCATGTACATCTCGCAGTACTGCCGCTCCAGCTCTAACGAGGTGTTCATGGCCTGGCAGAAGCAGTCCTCCACCGGAACAATCTTGCTGAGCATGGGGTACCGCTCATGGCCCCTCAGGAACTCCGGCAGCTCGGCCCTGGGTACCCGGATACTGGGGCCCGGAAACTGGGGGACCGTGACGACGTCCGCATCGCCATCGTCGACGTCCACCCGCTCGAGGTGGTGCAGGGCGAGCGTCGGGAAGGCGCCGATGGCGCTGAACGCGACGCACGGCACGCCGAGCTCGCCGGCGACGCGGACGTTCCAGGCGAAGTGCACGTCGGTGACGACCGCGTCCGGAGACTGCGCCCTGGCGAGCGCCTCCTGCGCCGGGCGCGTCAGATGCTCGCTGAGGGCAGCGGCGTCGATGCGCCACGCGTCGGCCTCCGTGGCCCTGCCGAGGTTCTCCACGCCCTCCGGGAGTCCGTCCACGGCCGGGAACGGGTACGTGGCTATCTTGACATGGTCCGGCTGCCCACGTCGCCGGAGCAAGGACTGGACGACCGGGACGTTGGCCGGCGTGACGGCGACGGTGGCCTCCACTGCAGGTCCGGCGGCGACGAGGCGGACGGCGAGGTCAGTGAAGGGCTCGATGTGGCTGGTGGCGAAGAAGGGGAAGATGAGGACGCGCAGCATCGTCTTCTTGCTGCTGGTAGCAGCAGCAGACGCCATTTCTTCTCCTCTGGGCACGCAGTGGTAGCTAGGCTGGGTTTGTTCATTCAGCTGAGCACCAGATGCTAGACTCACGGAGGTTTATTACAGAAAATGATACACTTACGCCACTTACGGTCAACTTTTACGGAAAGCTGGCTACGCACTGATGTGGCAGAATCAGAGAGGGATTACATTGTACAGTACTAGTTAGGATTGATTGGCTGAGATTTAACTGAGACAGGGCCCATCAAGGAAAATCAGAGGGAACCAATTAGAGAAGGGCACGCAGTGTGGTCCATGTGTGTTGTATTGTCGACCACACAATCACCACCCATGGCCGTAAGCTATCTATCCCAACCGAGGGAGCCAAACAATTAAGAGCATTTATAACCGGATCTCTCAAACCCGTTTCAAACGTCTGGGCTGACCGCCCGGTCACTGATCGGTCACAAAACTTTAACCCAACCGAGCCTCTCAAACCGGCCTCAAACGCAGCTAACCGGCACCCTATATCCAGCCTAAATATATGAGGCGGATATGGGGAAGCCCGGGAGCGCAGGGGCACGCCCGCCACATCGGCCTGACGGCGTGGCCTCACATGGACTCGTCGGGAAACCCGACGGTCCGGCGGGCGCCTCGACCGTCGCCGCGCTGTGAATGCCACGTGGCGCTGCTCCGGCTCCTCGCCCGAGGCCGTAGCCCGCTATTTAAGCCGGCCGGCGCCCCCGGCCCTAGCACATCCGCCTCTTCCCTTCCTCCGCCGCCACTCGAGCCCGTCAGCCATGCCCCCACGCCGCCGCTACTACACGATCCAACATCGTCTGTTCCTCCTTGAGCAGGTCCGGATTCATAGGGAAGCGGGGCTACTTCTGGAATCGGAGGAGGATTTCGAGGAGGAGGAAGAGGAGGCGCCGACGAAGGAGGAAGAGGAGGAGGAGCAGGAGCCGGCGGACGAGGAAGAGGAGGAGGAGCAGGAGCCAGTGAAGAGGAAGAGGAGGAGGAGCAGGAGCCGGCGGAGGAGGCGCCGCCGCTGGATGTGAGGGAGGAGGAGGTGCCGGCGATGGAGGAGGACGTGGATGTGTGGCCAGAGCAGCACTCCATCCTTAACTTCATCCGCTCAGAGTCGGCTGCAGAGGCCAGGCGTCGTCGTCGGCAACAGATGGAGACGGCGCAGGCGGCCCAGGCTCCGGCTCCAGCGTAGGCGACTCAGGCAATCTCCGACAACGATGAAATTGAGTAGCATAGAACATAGTACGTAGCTATATATTCTGCATGATTTTGTATGGATTTAGGGGATGAATATAAGAGAGTTATATGTGAAGAAGTATGAGGTATGCCCGGTTAGTGTCTGCAGACGCGTCAGGTCGTGTCTACGGGCGTTTGAGGGGCCAAATTTGCCAAGCCCAGCTGCAGATGCTCTAAGTCATCACATCCATGTGTTGTTTTCGATGATCGGTTAAGATGTTAGCACCGCATGCTAGACTACTACTAGTCCAACTTGTTGATGCTAATTACGATTGATCATGACACGCCAACATCACGAAGGCAACAAGCATCCATAACTTTTTTATTTTTTGAGTGGTAGTACAAGCATGCATAACTTTTTTGTTTGAGAACCACCAAGCTTTATTATTGTTATAATTCACAAAACTGGGGATACAAACGGGATCATGAAGCTGTCCCAACCAGACATGTCGTCTACCACAATCTAAAGAATGAGAAAACTTGACTAGTAAATGGGGTTCTCTATTCGACGCCGACCCTCGAAACAAAAACTACAATTAAACTCGGCGGCCCTCAACTTAATCTCTGCTACAATCAAACTATGAATACCAGTGCAACCCTTGTTGATATAATTAGCCACCTGCTTAGAATCAGTAGCCACCTCGAAATTGTGCAGTAGAAGATCATCCGCGAAAGATAGAGCTTCCCTGCAAGCGATTGCCTCTAGAGTTGCAACATCTCTCATGCAATAGATTACTTTTTTTTGAAAAGGAGGAGGACCCCTGGCCTTTGCATCTGGACGATGCATAAATTCATTTTATTAATTATTCTCACAAGACCTTATAAAGTCATACAACAGTAAGATTAAAGCCATCGTCTAAGCAACAACTGTTGCTACTCCTATCCAATTGATGAAGGGACGCTGATAGTCTGGGCCTAATACCAAACAGACATCGCCAGCCAAATCTAAACATCTAAGACCTGAGGTACCAACCAGGACGTCTGCCGGGTATGGTGCACCTACCAGTCCGGCGCACTCCTTAACCAGGACGCCTGCCGGGTATGAGGCCGCCGCAACCACCTACCACAAATTCATCTTCAGTGCTGTACTGCTGCACCACCTTGACCGGCTTCTCTGCCATCGACGCCACCACGACGCCTGATGACGTCACCCTCCTGCGTGAGTCCCTCGCCACACATCGGGCGCCGAGTCTCCACTGCGCCACGCCGCTGAGAAACGCCACCATTAATGTGCAGGATGAAACACCGCTCCACGAATTATTCCGTCCACTGGTCCCTCGAGCCCGTGTACACCTCCAAGAATGACACCACAAGAGAGAAACGACACAATAATGCCGCCGTCATCTGATCTACTGATCTAGGGTTTCCCCCGGAGGTAGCGAGATAGTGGCCTGGAACTTCTCAACAGCGATGCAAGGGAACGACACCAAATAGTGCCGCCATCGCCGGCCTCGGCAGCAGCCGCGAGCAGGTCTTCACCCAGATCTGTTCCAATGGCCTCCATCAAGCGTCTTGCGCACGGATCGTCCACCACCGCGGCAGCCGTGTCGCCCGTCGAGAGATCACAGCCGCCGACACATCCTCCGCCGTCTGGGGCCGCCGCCCCGGGATCCAGCCCCCGCTAGCCGCCAACGAAGCCACCGAGCCCCATCGAGGGCGGCCAACAGGGGCGGAGAAGCTAGATCCGGCCAAGCCCGGCCATGATCCGGCCTCTCCCCGCGCTGTACCCACTCCTGCGGCCCGGCATCTCGCCCGAGCCCGAGGCGACGCAAGCAGAGCATGCGCGCTCAACGCCGAGGAGAGGGAAAACGCCCCGCCGCCACCTTCCCTGGGGCACGCGCGGACTTCGCCGACGGCCCCTCCAGCGGCAGCAAAGCAAGGGAGGGGGCGAGGGGGACCTGGCGGCGGCGGCGCTAGGGTTCCCCCGTGTCGCTCAGGGGCGAGAGCAAGAGGGAGTACGCGAGGGCGGGGGATCCTAAGTAATTTCTAGAAAAGTCCCTGCATACAGCCGCCCCAGCGGCTCCTATACCAGATCTAGCAAGAGCCGCGTCAACATGAATTTCGCATAGCCCGGCGGTGGAGCGATCATGCGAGCTGAAGTCCCTCTTCGGCCGGGAGTATGATCACGCACATCACTGACTTTTGTGGGTAATTCTCCAAGTTTCGGATTGAAGTTTTTGACGAATAAATTTGTCAACAGCGGACTCTGGAACACCCCTTCATGTATTGCCTTCCATCTTGCCCACCATGTAGCCCAAAGGGTCACTGCCATCCTAACAAAGGATCCATGAAACACCGACTCCAACATGGTGAAAAGCCATTGTTTTGCGCTCTATTCAGTCGTTGAGATCATATGTTTTAGCTCGTCATCGACAAGTGCCCATATACAACGTGGCATAGAGCACTCTAGTAATGAGTGCCTGAGTGTGGATTTTGTTTAACGCATTGCGCGCACAACCCATATCCAGTCTATCCATCTTGCATGCAAGTCAAATCAGTTGTCCTATATGCATGTCAAATCAACAGTGCTTATACCTCTCTCTTCTCTTTCCCAAACAAACCCATCATTTTATTACCTCTTTGTAAACTTAAATCATTTATACCTTCTAAACCAATATTTCATCTTCATTACTTTTTACATATTTGAACTTCTGATGCAAAGACCTTTAGAACAAGACCAATGTTGAATATATTTGAACTAGTTCCAAATTTTCATCAAAGTTCGATAAACTTAGATTGTGTGTGGCTCAAACAAGTTCCATGTACCCCACAAAAAAGTTGAGGCAAGCTGTCTATAAAGTTCTTTGGTTTCAAATACATTTCCTACCAAAGTTCTTTAATATTTCTAACAAAGTGCAGACCCACAGTTTAAAAAGTTCTTCACCTTCTGATTCTGTTTATTTAGCACTTTACAATAAAATTGAGAAGTTCTTCACTGTTTTCAGCAAAGTTCCTCAATAAAAACACTGATAACCTACTAAATAATCATATTTCAGTTTTAATTAATAAAAATGTGTTTAAAAGCTACCCAAGACTGGTCTTGTTCTAAAGATCTGGATGTCAATAGTTCAAATATATTAAGATTTTTAGAAATAAAATTATAATTATAAAGATATGAATCATCTAAACTGTCAGAAGAAAACAGGAAGTAATAAAGTTTGAGGAGAGAGGAAGGACACTGTCGCATGCATGTGTCAGACTGTGGTGATGAAAATGAGAGAAAGAGGGGCATGCACATGCAAATGGCTCAGATCCTATGTTGCTGTTGCGGTTGAGATATGCGCTGCGCGCGCAACTAGTTAGGATTAGCCTTATTCGTGAGTGCCTCCATGAGTCATCCAATCCACACGCAAGCAATCATTGTGGACATGTTCCTGTGACAACGAACATCATTCGTAGGTACGGAATGCTTTGTTAGATGCCACATAAACATTTTTATTTTTCTCGAAACTTGCGTCTTCCCATTGGTTTCCAAGAAGATTCATCCTGCCATAAACTAGAGGATCCTACGGTTTCATCCATCCAGGCTTGTCTCCTAAATTTGGTTGCTACCATCATTTTATATGCTGACCGCACTGAGTAGACACCACTTCTTTCAAAATTCCAAGCCCAACAATCGGCTATATTTCTTGTGCACAGCGGGATTCCCATGATCACTAGCACAACAAGTGGGATGAACACCTTTTGACCTTCTCCCTTATCCATGTCGTAGATGTAGGATCAATCAAATGCCAACTGCTGGAATTTGATTTATTTTGGGCCGGCCCAATAACCATTTCAGAATTCCTAATAAATCCTAGAAGCCCACTTAACCCATTCACGCAAGGCAAGAGGTGAGACTAAAGTTTAGTCCCATATTGCTCACTTAGTAGGAGTTGGACCTCCTTATAAGGGAGGTTGTTTCTCCACATGTATGCACATGAGAAGAAGAAAGACATACATGTCCTCCTACGCTGCCCACCTCGCCACACCACGACATGCGTCAACATCCTTATTAAGACGATCAATTGTCTAAATTTTTGGGTATGAGCATGTGAAGAGGAAGAACGACGAGGCATGACCTCCCTCTTCGCAGGTGCTGCTCAACATCCAGTCATCTGGAGTTCCTTTGCCATAGGACTTGTTTGCTATTTATTTTATGGTTTGGATGTATTTGCATTGTGTTTTCCATTTCTTTTATGCATGGCTACCTTGTTTCATTTCAAGTCTACGTCATGCCCACTTTCACTTTGACTCTACTCAACCTCCTTATTCTCTCTTGGCAAGTCTTACCAAATCCAAAGCCAACTTCCATCAATCCTTCACCAAGCTTCCAAAAATCCAAAGCTACTTCAAACTATCTTTATGATTGAAATTGGATATTTGAGTTCCGGGTTTAATTGCACAATTAATGTCCAACTTTTGCCCATACATCACATTAATGTGTAGGGTTACTACCTTAATTTTCAACCCATTTGGACTTCATCTAAAGGGTTTTCTAAATCAAAATAGTTTGACTTTTATTCAAACTTGTTTGAATTTTCTCAAATATTCACAAATCATTTTACTAAATTCCTCATATTTTCCTGAGTCCAAAAGTATATCTCTCCTTGTAAAATCCCCTTCCTAACTACCCGCTTTCACTACTAGAAAAATGGCTAGTCACAACTTTAGTTGGTGGCGCCCCATTCAATCAACGCCAACACTATATTTTTCAAATAGTGGTGGCTTTGGCATATTTGGCACGACAACTTTGTAACACTAGTAAGGTACAAGTGCATTGTGATGAGGATACAGACCTGGGGTAGGGTCATAGGCCTGACCTATACGTCCTACCCAAGGTCACTACCCCAGAAGATAAAAAGACCAAGAGTCAACAGGAGAGCACCAGTCGAGTATGTCGAGTGCAATCCACTCGGCGATCACATCACTCGACGGTCACCCCCTATCGTCACTCGACCATATGGGGAGTCACTCGACTATATCGAAGACCAGGAGTCGGAAGAGCATACAACGGCCGGACGTTCACTCCTTAGTCTTTATGAGCATTAAGAGTACTTAAGACTGACGTTACCAGCAACGCCCCTTACTTTATGTACATTAAGCCCCTTGTAATGGAGGACGGTTGGGCTCCTGACGCACTCTATATAAGCCGCCCCCTCCTCTGGGACAAGGGTTCGCACCCCCTGTAATACAACACACATAATCCAATCGACCGCCTCCGGGCACCGAGACGCAGGGCTATTACTTCCTCCGAGAAGGGCCTGAACTCGTAAACCTCGTGTGTACACCTTCACCATAGCTAGGATCTTGCCTCTCCATACCTACCCCCCTTTCTACTGTCAGTCTTAGGACCACGACAGTTGGCGCCCACCATGGGGCCGGTGTCTTAGCGACTTGTTGGTGAAGTTGCAAGTTTTACCGATCATCATCATCATGGTTTCCGGCGGCGGATTGGCTGAAGGCCACGAGATTAAATCTCGGCCTTTTCGTTTTAAATCGCCGGCGACTCAGCGGGCTTCAAGAAGCTCCCCTGGACACTGAGGCGCTCCCCGTCCGAGGGGCGACGCACTTCCGCGCGTGCGTCCGCGGCGTCCTTCTCCGGCAGCCGTCGGCTCAGTATCAGTCGGCTCCGATGGTGTTTTCCCTCCCTGCTGTTCGCCGCCGCAAGCGATCCGGTCGATCGCGGCTTCAACGGTGGGTGAAACACGTGGTGGCTCGACGTTCGACCACCCATCAAGTCGCGGCAATCGAGCCCGACAAAACTCTCTACGGCCTGTTCGATCTGTCGAGTGGCTCCGCGGAGACCGCATCTGAGTGCGATAGCAGCGATCCTGCGGCCGAAGTCTTGATGGTCGATGGGCCTCACAGCCCGCCCGGTTTCTGCCGCGAGGGCGGCGGAGACGGCGGAGGCGATCCGTCGCACGTCCATGAGGAATACCGACCTGAGCCCCTCTCTTCGCAGCAGAGGGAAGAACTTCGTCGCCGCAACATGGATGCACTCCACACGCCCATTGTTGGAGAAACCCCCGAGGCTCGGGCCTTGGAGGAGGTGCGCTTGGCTAATTTGGCTGAGTGCACTCGACTGGATAACCTTCAGCGGGCTCTTGACGAGCGCGCTCAGGAGCGGATCCACGAGTCCAGTCGACGACAACTTTTTCTGCCTCCACCTAAGGTATACCGCACTCGCATTCAGAATCGCACAGCTGCGGCCCGAATAGCAGAGTCGATCCAACCTTCCCAGTCAGAAGCTGCAGAGGGTTGATGTAGATCCGGGCCCTGCTCAGGGCAGCAGGAGAGCAAAATACATCAGTATCTCAGTCGTGGAATAGGATTCACAGCAGATCCGTTGCAGCGGACACGGTTCAGTCGGCTCATAGCCCTAGATCGCGGCAGTATGATCATCCACTCGACCATGACAATCGCCTTCGAGGACCCACGCCTCCCCCGAGGAGTGCGTCGTATATGCCTCGGCGGAGCGATGACAGGCGCCGTCACAATGGTGAGCGCAGGGCTTCAGTCGACCCAAGGGAACCGGGCTTCGACGCGAGGTCTATCCTCGTTCAGGCCTGGTCGACCGGAACAGAGCACACAGAGAAGACCCTGGCAGAGATCGTCCAAGTGGCAGTCGAGTGCATGTTTCTAGTCCTGAGTGTTTTAGTAGGGCCATCAGGGCAGCAGTGATTCCTCCCAACTTCAGGTTGGCATCCGGAGTCAGTAAGTTCACCGGTGAATCTAATCCCGAAACTTGGCTTGAAGATTACCGAGTGGCTGTACAGATTGGCAGTGGAAATGATGAGGTTGCGATGAAGCATCTCCCTCTGATGTTGGAAGGGTCAGCCCGAGCGTGATTGACTCAGTTGGCTCCGAGTAGTAAATACAGTTGGGAGGAACTGGCTCGAGTGTTCATCAGAACTTTCAAAGGCACGTGCAAACGACCAACAGGGTTAATCAAGTTGCAGCATTGTGTTTAGAAGCTGGGTGAGACCTTGAGGGATTTTATATAGAGGTGGTCCACTTTGCATCACACCGTCGAAAATGTTTCAGAGCATCAGGCAGTGTGCGCTTTCAAGGAAGGCGTCAAATACAGAGAGTTGGTCTTGAAATTCGGTCGGACTGGGGATATGAATCTGACTCGGATGATGGACATAGCCACCCAGTACGCTAACGGAGAAGAGGAGGATCGACTCCGTAGCGGGAAGAGCAAACCAGTCGGCCAAGAGGCCGGTGGAGGTAACTCCAGTCGGAAACAGAAGCGTAAGGCCGAACCAGGGGCACCTGGAGAGATTGCGGCAGTGAATCAAGGAAAGTTTAAGGGAAAACCTAAGGGGCCCTGGCCCCCTAAGAAGGTGAAGGATCAAGCAGGGAATGACGTGCTGGATTTGCCATGTCACATCCACACGAAGAAAGATGAAGAAGGTAATCTGATTTACCAGAAACATACAACTCGACAGTGTCGACTCCTGATCCAGCAGTTCCGAGAGAAACAACCCAATGAGAAGGAGAAAGAGTCGGACAAAGATGAAGATGAAGAGGAAGATGATGGTTATCCCAAAGTCAATTCCATTCTGATGATTTTTGCTGATGTTGAAAGCAAGAGTCGATTGAAGGTCATGAACAGAGAAGTGAATATGGTCGCTCCTGCGGCGATGACCACCTACCTAAGATGGTCTCAGACAGCCATCACGTTCCGACCGGTCGACCATCACCTTTCGTGTGGCCACCCACGGAGGCAAGCAGCGGTGGTCGACCCCGTGGTTGGGGGCACTCGTTTGACCAAAGTACTGATGGACGGTGGCAGTGGTCTGAACATCCTTTACGCTGAAACCTTGAAGGGGATGGGCATTCCGATGTCTAAACTTAGCGAGTGCAACATGAGTTTTCATGGTGTTATCCCTGGAAAGAAAGCCGAATCACTCGGCCAGATCGCCCTCGACGTGGTTTTCGGTGATTCCAAGCATTACCGTAAGGAGAAGTTGACATTTGAGGTCGTGGATTTCCAGAGTGCCTATCATGCCATCCTGGGTAGGCCAGCCTACGCCCGTTTTATGGCTCGACCATGTTATGTGTATCTCAAGTTGAAAATGCCTGGCCCCAAAGGTGTGATCACAGTTACGGGCAATCAGCAGAAGGCATAGGAATGCTTCCAGAAAGGTTCCAAAATTGCCGATTGTAACATCCCAAATTTCCTATTTGGAATGTTTTACAATTATAGCTAAGCATCTATGCATCCTGTTTGAATTAGAATGCCATTTGGAGTTTCTGAAGTTTTTGAGTTTTCAAATTTGAATTCAAACTATGGCAAGTGGGAATCATTTCAAAAACTATGCCTGATAAATACTTGAGCAAAAGTATGAGAGGAGTAAACATGACACTCCAAAAATATCAGAGGAAACAATGCCAAAAGTTTCTGAATTCAAACTTGAGTTTTATTTGAATTTGAAAAAAAAAATGAATTTTATAAAGTTTGGATTTTGCCCTTGGAAAAATGTTCAAATGATAGGGAATATTCCCCTGATCATTTTGGTATATATATGTCCTATATAAAATATTTATATTTATTAAGTTATCTCTGTTTTGTTTTATTCAAAAAATAAATTTAAAAAAAAAAAAACACCCCAGCGCCCACCAGCCCCTGCCCAGCCAATGCCGGCCACCGACCAACACTGCCCACCAGCGCCCAGAGGCCACCCAATGAGCCAGAGCCGACCGACCCTCCCACGCCTGAAACCTCTCGGCTCGATCGACCGACCGAGACCGCGCCTCTCCCCACCGCCAGCGGACCCCACCTCCTTCAACCCCGCCCACGCAGCGCCACGCCGCCGCCGATCGCGGGATCCGTGAGATCCGGATCCGATCCCTCCCGATCGCCTCCTGCCCAAGGCCGAGCCCCCTATTTATACCTCCCCCCACCCCATTCCTCCTCGCCCCTCGCCGAACCCTCCTCCCTCACCAAGCTCATGGGAGACCCGAGCCACCGCCCGCCATTTTCATCGCCGTCGTCGCCCTAGACCTCCCGAGCTCCATCGACTCCACCAGACCACCCCTCGAGCTCGTCTCACTTTCGCCGGAGCCTCCGCCGACCTCCCGACGACCGGAGAGGCTAGCGACTCGCCGCCGTCGCCGCCGCCGCCGCCGAGCTCCGGTAAGTCGCCGGAGTTACTCTCCCCCGTCCGATGCGTTATCGACGGCTAGGATTAGACCCAGAAGAATCGTCTTTAAATAAAACCGCCGTTTGCTTCAGTTTAGTTTTTAGTTAGGGTTTATTTTATTAGCCCGGTCCGATTCAGTTTAACCCTAGGCCCGTTTAGTTTATATTACGCTCAGTGCGTAGGTTAGGCCCATTAGGCCCTTTTTCATTTATTTTCGTTTTCTGTTTTAACAGAATAGTTCCAGATTTGAAAAATTCATATCTTTTATTCTGTTTAATATTTTTAGGTGATTCTTTTTTTGTTGGTTTGCAAATTTTCTATAGTGTCTGCAGAAAATATATTTAGCTATGTTAAAATTAATTAAAATTGCTTTATTTTAGTTTTAGTCAGAATAGTAAATCTGTTATAACATGAGTTAGAAAAATTATTTTTATATGATTCTTTTTGTCCCAACTTTATTTTGACATTGCCAAACCATAGAAATTAATTTGGGTATTTTAGGATTAATAAAAAATAGTTTTAAGCAGAATCTTGTTAATCCTAATTAATTAACTAGCTACTGTTTTCCTATTATTTTAATTAGTAAATAAATTTATTTTAACATGTGATTGATTATTCTAGGATAGTTTCTGTCACTTTATAGGATGAACTTTTATTTATAACAAATAAAAGTTTTATTTTATTTTCTAATAGAAATTGAATTAGGCCTAATAGGAGTTTCATAGTAGATTTTAAATTGATTCTTTTTGCTCCTAGTTGCTTAATGAAATCTTTTCTGTTAAGTTAACATAAAACCATGATTAGGTTATGTTGAGAAAATTTTTGTTATATAAAACTATTTTAGTTGTTACTTGAAGTGGGAAAACTTTGAATTGGATTTTCTTTGAGTTTTTCCTTTGGGTTTTGTTTTGTTGTTTTGGTGTGTTATGATGCTATTGCTATTGTGTTAAGTGATGATATGCTTTATGCTTATTGTGATTATTGTTTGTCTCGGTAGAGTTTCAGAGTCTGAAGCTTGCTACTCTGAATCTTTAGCTTACGAGGATCATCAAGAAGGCAAGTCTTGATCATGTTATTTTCAATACCTATGATTTTGTGCATTAGAAATTATACCACCCCCACCATGCATGCAGTAGTTGAAATTTTGAAGTTATTAATCTTGAGTAGTATCATGTGGTAGGATGAACCAATCCCCCTTGTTACCATGACCCCCGGGACGAAGTAGTTTACTTTGCTATGCTCGTAGACGGGTTTTGGTTGAGTGAAATTCATAAGAAAGATGTGAGAGTCAATGATGATGACAACCCCATGAACTACAAGAATCAAGATGGACTTCGGAATTCACTACTGGGTGGAGGACGGTTGACGGGCACCTGGAGAACCCAAGGTTGGCGGGATGCATGGAGAAGTGTCATGACATCTTGCGGAAAGCTTCACCCAGCCACGAAGAGACGGATGGATGCCCCATTGACGGAAGCTTACCTGTGGAGCCGCAAGCCATTATGGGCTCTGGCTGGGTCAACCCTAGTTGTGACGCTGGCTGGGCGGTACTACGAGATGTAGAAGAACGGTAGGATTGGATGGGTACCGGCAGTAGCGAAGAACTCTTTGGAAGACCTGTTTCATTCATCCGTCTTCAAACACCATGAAGTGCGAAGACTTAAAAGGAGGAATGATTCTTGCGGGTAAAGTCATAAATCTCTGCGAGAGAGTTAAAGATCTAATCGATTAGCCGTGTCCCGATTACGGACAAATTGAGCCTCTGGAACTTGGAAGTATTCGAAATCTCAACACTAAAACTAATGAATTAATTTGAGGGTTTATGACTTAATAATTTGGGAATGAGATATTGGTTGGCGGAACCATCTCAATAACTACCAACAATTTGTAGTAATTTGCAAGCAAGTCCACCGTAGTAGGAGAAAACGGCTTTTCGCAAAATGATGAAACTTAGAGCCCCACAGCCAAAATGCATATAGTGTTAGTAATTTTATTATTGTTATTCTCTTCATGACTTGCCACTTATTCAAAAAGCTGACCTACACGGCTGCAACGTCTTATGTTGCGAGATTTATTCGATCGGAGTGAGGCTACGCTCGCGCTTGGCGATTGCCCTTTGGAGTCGGATGGACTCGCTTTATCTTCTACGCTTCGCAGCATTAGTAGTTTATTTCTCATGAGTTGGCCTTGAGCGAATTTATTCTCTTGAAATAAAGACTCTATATGAGAATCGTGTAATAAATTCAGGTGTGATTGAACTTTGATTATTTCATCGATGTCTTGTGAGTACCAAAGATGATCTTGGGATGGTATGCATACGTAGATTTGACCGATTTTGGGTCAGGTCGCTCTGAGATGGTATCGAGCAAACGCTGACCGTAGGATCGTAACCCCTAGGATCGGAAAGCCATAGGAAGAGACCATTTACTTTATATCCTTATCATTCCGTAATTCTCCCCTGTTCATTTCTAACTCCTCTCCGATTTTCAACATTCTAGATGGCCGTCGAGTTCACCCCAGTTTTGCTACCGGAGTTTTGCCAGCCCGATGAGACGACGCCCTTCGGCAGGAAGCTGGTCCAAATGGTGAAGAAGCTGAAGATTGCTCTACCCTCGATCACCGGGAAGCCAACTAATGCACTTCCGATGGACACCCGCTACAGGATTGAAGTGCATATTCCAGGGAGAACCTTCGGAGGACATACAGAGCCTATTGACTTTGAGTTCACCGACTTCAACTGGATCATCGGAAGGACATGGCGATCTATCGTGCCCTTGGACATCTCCGAGAGAGTCTGAGGACCGAGCTCGATCCCTCGGACCTCGCCATGGTTTCCGCAGGCAAGGAATGGAGATATCATCCGTGCCGTGGAGGACGACTCCTTCTCTCTTATGTCCAGGACTTGGAGTGTCTCCTCGGAAGCGGGAGATTCGGACTCGCCGTAACTCGAAGGCACATAGGAGGCTTTTGTTCCGTGAACTGGAACTGGAGGAGAAGGCACACGCAGACTTCCTTAACCATGAGGAGGAAGTCGCGGACTTCATGGAGACAGTCGACGACCTGAAGATGAAGCTTGCCGCGATTGAGGAAAAGATGGACTTGGGAGAGGATCTTTTCCGAGTGGAGATGATGGACCCTCGTGAGTAATGATCAGGATTATGAAGGAGTTCCACCGGAGGAAGCCGCAAGAGGAGGCGCCACAACAGAGGACATCACACGGAGGGACGCAAGGATTATTGATGAAGACTTTTAGTCGACCACCATGTTATTTTTTTCCTTTTCGTCGATCAGTTAGGCGATACTTCCTTCGATTAGTCATGAGCTTTTGTAATCGAGATTGAACCATGTTTGAGTGGAATGAATAAATGATTGGTGTGTTTTATGATTGTGCATTCATATGGGTAGTGTTATTTCTCATAGACCATTGTTCTATTCTAATTTTCTCATCCACTCCAAAACACGGATGCCTCCGAGGGCGTGACACCGTTTTTCCGCCAGAGCTCACCCAGTTGCTCCAAAGAGCAGAATGCCCTCATGCAGCTACTCATCCGAATCGAACAACAACACCAACAATCCACCGCCACCACCCCTGTGGACAACTTGACTCGATTCTCGAGGCTGAATCCGCGATGTTCTCTAGTAGCACCGAGCCGATTGTGGTGATGATTGGCTCCGCAAAGTCGGAAGAGAGCTAATCACCGTTGGATGCACTTGATGCAGAGAAGGTGCGCTTTGCAGCGCATCAACTTGATGGACCTGCAGCTTCTTGGTGGGAGAACTACACGCCACTTATCCCATTGGTGCCATCACATGGGATCAATTCCAGCAGCCTTCCGCACCGCTCATGTTTCAGCTGGAGCCATGAGCACAAGAAGCGTGAGTTCCGCAACTTACGCCAGAGGAACCGTCTTGTGGCACGATCGTGGATGAATTCAGCAAGCTAGCCGCTATGCCCCGATGATGTGGCCACGGATGCCGCAAAACAGGAGAAATTTCTCGAGGACTCAACGACGAGCTGAGTATGCAGCTTATTGTGGCTACCTTCAACAACTACCGGAGCTGGTAGACAAGGCCACCATACTTGAAGGCAAGCAGCAGCAGATTGAAAGCATAGCGGAAGTACAGCCGGGGAAGCACAACTCGGGAGCTCAGCGAAGCCCGTTATGCACCATACTCGGGAGGGCACACCCATCACAACCATGGAGGCCATAACCATGGAGGAAATGGGAACAACCGCAACCAGGACAACAAGTCGGGCCATGGCAATGGCAATGGAAGCAGTAATGGCAATCAGCATCGTTCTGCCCGGCTCGAAGGATCTGAGCCACATCACCGCTTCAAGTGCCGGAAGGCGGGCACTATGCCACCGACTGCCGGAGGCCAAGCGGAGGAATGGAAACGGCAATGGAGGCTCAGCGAAGAAGCCCAATCCGTTCCCTCGTGCTCGGGTGAACCACATTGGCGTGGAGGGCGTCTATGATCAGCCGAACATAATCGTGGTTGGTAAGTTTTATTGAATTCACGTTCAGTTTTGGTACTCTTTGATTACGGTGCAGCGCATTCATTCATATCAAGGGTAGTTGTGGAAAAGTACGGATTACCCACTAAAACCCTTAGAAGCCCCTTCGCCGGGCGCGGGAGGAGAAATGATGGCGGTTTAGGCTGTCATGCAACCCTCAACATCGGGAACCATAAATTTCCCAGACCTCATAGTGTTGGAAACCCGGACCTTGGATGTAATCCTAGGCATGGATTGGTTGACGAAGTTTGAAGGAACATAGATCGTGCCCAAGAAGTCTATTCTGCTCACCACCCCGGCGAAGAGGATCAAGTATGTAGCGAGCACGCCGGATGAAGAATCAGTGCATTCCCTCACGGGAGTTGTTCAGAGGAAGTGCCGATGGTGCAAGATTTTCCCGATGTGTTTCGGAGGAATTACGAATGCCACCGGACGAGGGACATTGAGTTTCGATTGAGTTATTGCGGCAGCCCCAATATCCAAGAGACCTTATCGGATGCCACGAATGAGTTGAAAGAGATCAAGGATCAAATAAATGAGTTATTGGAGAAAGGATATATTCGCCAAGCTCATCACCTTGGGGAGCCCAGTTCTTTTGGTAGAGAAGAAGGATGGAAGCTTGAGGATGGTTGTGGATTATCGTGCGTTGAGCGAAGTAACCATCAAGAACAAGTACCCTCTGCCGATGATTAATGATCTGTTTGATCAGCTAGTTGGAGCCAAGGTATTCTCTAAGATCGATCTTGATCGGGTATCATCGATTGAAGATCCGTGAAAAGGATATACCCAAAACAACATTCACTACGGTATGGTTTATATGAGTATACCGTCATGTCATTTGGATTGACTAATGCTCCTGCATACTTCATGAATTTGATGAACAAGGTGTTTATGGAATATCTGGACAAGTTTGTCGTGGTGTTCATCGATGATATATTGATTTTCTCCAAGAGCGAGGAAGAGCATAAGGAACATTTGCGTCTAGTTCGGAGAAACTTGAGAACATCGATTGTATGCCAAGTTCAGCAAATGTGAATTTTGGATGAAGGAAGTTGGATTCCTCGGACATGTTATTTCAGGAGAAGGAATAGCAGTTGATCCTGCCAAGGTTGAATCAGTCACCGATTGGCAGTCACCCACCTCAGTCAAGGAGATTCGCAGTTTTCTCGGACTCGCAGGATATTATCGGAGGTTTATTGAGAACTTCTCGAAGATTGCCAAGCCCATGACTGAGTTGTTAAAGAAGGAAGCCAAGTATGTTTGGACTGAGGAATGTGAAGCCAGTTTTCAGGAATTGAAGAAACGGTTGGTTACAGCCCTAGTGCTGATTTTGCCGGACATACACAAGGAATACCAGGTTTATTGTGACGCTTCTCGACAAGGACTCGGAGGAGTACTAATGCAGGAAGGAAAAGTTGTAGCTTATGCCTCTAGACAGCTACGACCTCATGAGATGAATTATGCCACACATGATTTGGAGTTAGCAGCCGTAGTGCATGCACTCAAAACCTGGAGACATTTCCTCATCGGAAACCGTTGTGATGTTTACACAGATCACAAGAGCTTGAAGTATATTTTCACGCAGAAAGAGTTGAACCTCAGGCAGAGGAGATGGCTAGAGTTGATCAAGGACTATGACATGAGACTGCATTACCACCCAGGTAAGGCTAATGTTGTAGCAGATGCTTTGAGCCGTAAGAGTTATGTGAATACTCTTACAGCGGGAGGATTACCCCAGGAGTTAGTCGATGACCTCAGAGATCTCCGACTGGAGATAGTTCCGAGAGGATTTGTTGCAACTCTGGAAGTTCAGTCCACTTTGGCCGAAAGGATTCGTGAAGCCCAGAAGTCGGACAAGGAAATTAATGAGATAAAGCAAAAGATGAATGAAGGAAAAGCTAAAGGGTTCTGTAAGGATGAACACGGAGCTATATGGTTCGAGGATCGTATTTATGTACCCAATGATCCCGAGCTCAGGAAGCTAATTCTTCAGGAGGCTCATGATTCACCGTACTCGATTCACCCGGCAACACCAAGATGTACCGGATTTGAAGGAAAGTTTACGGTGGGCGGTATGAAGAGGATATTGCCGAGTACGTGGCCGTATGTGATGTTTGTCAACGAGTAAAGGCGAACATCGAAGCCAGCGAGGTTACTTCAACCTTTGCGATTCCCGATTGGAAATGGGAGAAACTTGGAATGGATTTCATCACAGGATTACCCAGGACCCGTTCAGGTTATGATTCCATCTCGGTAGTGGTTGATCGTTTGACCAAGGTAGCTCACTTCATTCCCGTGAAGACTACCTATACCAGTGCTAAGTTGGCCAAGATATACATGACCAGGATCGTATGTCTGCATGGAGTTCCGAGGAAAATCGTGTCAGATAGAGGAACACAGTTTACCTCAAAGTTTTGGAAGCAGTTGCATGAAACTTTGGGTACAAGGCTGGAGTTGAGTACAGCTTTTCATCCGCAGACAGATGGACAGACCGAGAGAGTCAACCAGATTCTGGAGGACATGTTGAGAGCTTGTGTGCTAGACTATGGGTCTAGCTGGGATGATAATTTGCCGTCGCAGAGTTCTCATACAACAACAGATTATCAATCCGGTTTGAAGATGGCCCCTTCGAAGCTCATGCGGAAGGAGGTGCGAACACCATTGTTGTGGGATAGTGTTGGAGATCGATCACTTTTCGGTTCCGATCTTATCGAGATTCGAAGAGAAAGTCAAGCTGATTCGGGATAGACTCAAGATAGCACAATCGAGACGTAAGAGTTATGCCGACGATGGCGCAAGGAAGTAACTTACGAAGCGGAGACCGAGCATATCTTCGTGTGTCCCCACTTCGTGGAATCAAGAGGTTTGGTGTCAAAGGAAAGCTAGCACCCGATTCATTGGCCCTACAAAATCCTCGAGCGTCGTGGAGAAGTTGCTTACAAGTTGGAATTGCGGAAGGATTGTCCGGAGTTCATGATGTCTTCCATGTTTCTCGGTGAAGAAGTGTCATGCCGACATGGCGATGTTCCGTTGAGAGACACAAGGTGCCCCTAGAGGCCATACAGCTTGACAATGATCGACCTACAAGGAGAAACCCGTCCGAATTCTCGAGGCTGCGAAAGCGAGTCACCCGCAGCAAGGTCATCAAATTTTGCAAGGTCTTTGTGGAGTCACCACACCGAGGAAGAAGCCACACAGGGCGCCAAGAAGACCTTCTTGAGACCACCCGCACCTATTTGCTAGCCAACCCGAATCTCGAGGGCGAGATTCATCTTAAGGTGGGTAGGTTTGTAACATCCCAAATTTCCTATTTGGAATGTTTTACAATTATAGCTAAGCATCTATGCATCCTGTTTGAATTAGAATGCCATTTGGAGTTTCTGAAGTTTTTGAGTTTTCAAATTTGAATTCAAACTATGGCAAGTGGGAATCATTTCAAAAACTATGCCTGATAAATACTTGAGCAAAAGTATGAGAGGAGTAAACATGACACTCCAAAAATATCAGAGGAAACAATGCCAAAAGTTTCTGAATTCAAACTTGAGTTTTATTTGAATTTGAAAAAAAATGAATTTTATAAAGTTTGGATTTTGCCCTTGGAAAAATGTTCAAATGATAGGGAATATTCCCCTGATCATTTTGGTATATATATGTCCTATATAAAATATTTATATTTATTAAGTTATCTCTGTTTTTGTTTTATTCAAAAAAATAAATTTTAAAAAAAAGAAAAACACCCCCCAGGCGCCAGCCAGGCCCCCTGGCCCAGCCAGCGCCGAAGCCACCGACCGCACCGGCCCACCAGGCGGCCCAGAGGCCAGCCCAGCGAGCCAGCGAGCCGACCGACCCCTCCCCACGCCTGAAACCTCTCGGCTCGGTCGACCGACCGAGACCGCGCCTCTC
Organism: Aegilops longissima; assembly: GCA_021605205.1. Lineage (NCBI taxonomy): Eukaryota > Viridiplantae > Streptophyta > Magnoliopsida > Poales > Poaceae > Aegilops > Aegilops longissima. The sequence continues at coordinate 682,084,665 of CM038679.1, forward strand.
TCCCCCCTGCCAGCGGACCCCACCTCCTTCAACCCCCACCATAGCACGCCAAGGCCGCCGATCGCCGGGATCCGTGAGATCCGGATCCGATCCTCTCCCGATCGCCTCACTGCCCAAGGCCGAGGCCCCCTATTTATACCCTCCCCGCACCCCATTCCCCCGCCCCCTCATGGAACCCTCCTCCTCACTCAAGCTCATGGAGACCGAGCCACCGCCGCCGCCATTTTCATCGCCGCCGTCGCCCTAGACCCTCCCGAGCTCCATTGACTCCACCAGACCACCCCCCGAGCTCGTCCGCACCCACCGGAGCCCTCCACCGACCTCCCCGACGACCGGAGAGGCCAACGCACTCGCCGCCGTCGCCGCCGCCGCCGCCGAGCTCCGGTAAGTCGCCGGAGTTACTCTCCCCCGTCCGATGCGTTATCGACGGCTAGGATTAGACCCCCGAAGGGGTACGTCTTTTAAATAAAACCGGCCGGTTCGTTTCCGGTTTAGTTTTTAGTTAGGGTTTATTTTATTAGCCCGGCCCGATTCAGTTTAACCCTAGGCCCGTTTAGTTTATATTACGCTCAGTGCGTAGGTTAGGCCCATTAGGCCCTTTTTCATTTATTTTCGTTTTCTGTTTTAACAGAATAGTTCCAGATTTGAAAAATTCATATCTTTTATTCTGTTTAATATTTTTAGGTGATTCTTTTTTTGTTGGTTTGAAAATTTTCTATAGTTTCTGTAGAAAATATATTTAGCTATGTTAAAATTAATTAAAATTGCTTTATTTTAGTTTTAGTCAGAATAGTAAACCTGTTATAACATGAGTTAGAAAAATTATTTTATATGATTCTTTTTGTCCCAACTTTATTTTGACATTGCCAAACCATAGAAATTAATTTGGGTATTTTAGGATTAATAAAAAATAGTTTTAAGCAGAATCTTGTTAATCCTAATTAATTAACTAGCTACTGTTTTCCTATTATTTTAATTAGTAAATAAATTTATTTTTAACATGTGATTGATTATTCTAGGATAGTTTCTGTCACTTTATAGGATGAACTTTTATTTATAATAAATAAAAGTTTTATTTTATTTTCTAATAGAAATTGAATTAGGCCTAATAGGAGTTTCATAGTAAATTTTAAATTGATTATTTTTGCTCCTAGTTGCTTAATGAAATCTTTTCTGTTAAGTTAACATAAAACCATGATTAGGTTATGTTGAGAAAATTTTTGTTATATAAAACTATTTTAGTTGTTACTTGAAGTGGGAAAACTTTGAATTGGATTTTCTTTGAGTTTTTCCTTTGGGTTTTGTTTTGTTGTTTTGGTGTGTTATGATGCTATTGCTATTGTGTTAAGTGATGATATGCTTTATGCTTATTGTGATTATTGTTTGTCTCTGTAGAGTTTCCGGAGTGCGAAGCTTGCTACTACGAATCTTTAGCTTACGAGGATCATCAGCAAGACAAGTCTTGATCATGTTATTTTCAATACCTATGATTTTGTGCATTAGTAATTATACCACCCCCCACCATGCATGCAGTAGTTGAAATTTTGAAGTTATTAATCTTGAGTAGTATCATGTGGTAGGATGAACCAATCCCCTTGTTACCATGACCCCCGGGACGAAGTAGTTTACTTTGCTATGCTCGTAGACGGGTTTTGGTTGAGTGAAATTCATAAGAAAGATGTGAGAGTCAATGATGATGACAACCCCATGAACTACAAGAATCAAGATGGACTTGAATTCACTCTGGTGGAGGACGGTTGACGGCACCTGGAGAACCCAAAGTGGTTGGCGGGATGCATGGAGAAGTGTCATGACATCTTGCGGAAAGCTTCACCCAGCCACGAAGAGACGGATGGATGCCCCATTGACCGAAGCTTACTGTGCAGCCGCAAGCCATTATGGGCTCTGGCTGGGTCAACCCTAGTTGTGACGCTGGCTGGGCGGTACTACGAGATGTAGAAGAACGGTAGGATTGGATGGGTACGGCGGTAGCAGAAGAACTCTTTGGAAGACCTGTTTCATTCATCCGTCTTCAAACACCATGAAGTGCGAAGACTTAAAAGGAGGAATGATTCTTGCGGGTAAAGTCGCAAATCTCTGCAGAGAGTTAAAGATCTAATCGATTAGCCGTGTCCCGATTACGGACAAATTGAGCCTCTGGAACTTGGAAGTATTCGAAATCTCAACACTAAAACTAATGAATTAATTTGAGGGTTTATGACTTAATAATTTGGGAATGAGATATTGGTTGGCGGAACCATCTCAATAACTACCAACAATTTGTAGTAATTTGCAAGCAAGTCCACAGTAGTAGGAGAAAAGCGGCTTTTCGCAAAATGATGAAACTTAGAGCCCCACAGCCAAAATGCATATAGTGTTAGTAATTTTATTATTGTTATTCTCTTCATGACTTGCCAGCTTATTCAAAAGCTGACCTACACGGCTGCAACGTCTTATGTTGCGTAGATTTATTCGATCAGAGTGAGGCTACGCTCCGCTTAGCGATTGCCCTTTGGAGTCGGATGGACTCGCTTTATCTTCTCGCTTCCGCAGCATTAGTAGTTTATTTCTCATGAGTTGGCCTTGAGCGAATTTATTCTCTTGAAATAAAGACTCTATATGAGAATCGTGTAATAAATTCAGGTGTGATTGAACTTTGATTATTTCATCGATGTCTTGTGAGTACCAGCATGATCTTGGGATGGTACAGACACAGAGATTTGACCGATTTTGGGTCAGGTCGCTACACCGATGCTCAGATGGCAGCCGTCGAATTGCAAGAGTATCAGAAGAGTGCAGATCCGAGTGATTTGCTCCGAGCCAACAAGCCCGCTCTGACTCGCATTTCAGTCATTGGTGAAACGGGTTTATTCACATTCACCCGACCGATCCCAATGCTGCACCGACTCATATTTCAACAACACTCGACAGCAAATAGGAAGAAGCGCTCATCCAGTTCCTCCGTGAGAACTGGGACATCTTCGCATGGAAGCCCTCTGACATGCCAGGTGTACCCAGGGGACTGGCTGAGCACCATTTGCGTGTCGACCCCTAGGTAAAACCCGTCAAAGAGCACCTTCGGCGGTCCGCCGTGCAGAAGAGAAAAGCGATCGGCGGAGAAGTGGCTCGGCTATTGGTAGCAGAATTCATCCGTGAAATCTACCACTCCGAGTGGCTAGCCAATGTAGTCATGGTCCCCAAAAAGGATGATTCACTTCGTATGTGCATTGATTTCAAGCATATCAATCGGGCCTGCCCGAAAGATCACTTCCCTCTCCCTCGCATCGATCAAATTGTTGACTCGACTGCGGGGTGCGAGCGCTTGTCTTTCTTAGATGCATATTCAGGATACCATCAGATCCGACTGTATGGTCCCGATGAAATAAAAACAGCCTTCATCACCCCATTCGGGTGCTTTTGCTACGTCATCATGCCTTTTGGTCTGAAAAATGCCGAAGCCACATTCATGAGAATGATTCAGAAGTGCCTGCTCACTTAAATTAGTCGGAATGTGGAAGCATACATGGATGACATAGTGGTCAAGTCTCGCAAAGGTTCCGACCTATTGACTGACCTTGCAGAAACCTTTGCCAACCTGAGAAGGTACGACATCTAGCTTAATCCGTCAAAGTGCACATTCGGAGTTCCAGGAGGAAAGTTACTTGGTTTTCTCGTTTCCGAACGAGGGATCGACGCCAATCCAGAAAAAGTTGATACCATCCTCCGAATGAAACGCCCCGTGCGAGTGCATGACGTTCAGAAGCTGACTGGTTGTCTGGCCGCCCTGAGTCTTTTCGTTTCTCGTCTCAGTGAAAAGGCCTTGCCTCTTTACCGACTGATGAAGAAGACTGATAAGTTCGAGTGGACTGAAGAAGCTGATGCAGCGTTTGCAGAGCTCAAAACCCTGCTTTCCACCCAGCCGGTGCTCGCTGCGCCAATCAGCAAAGAGCCTTTACTGCTTTACATTGCAGCCACTGGACAAGTCGTCAGTACAGTACTCACGGTCGAGCGAGAAGAAGAAGGAAAAGCTTACAAGGTTCAATGCCCAGTCTATTATCTCTCTGAAGTTCTGACTCCATCCAAGCAACGATATCCATATTATCAGAAGCTTGTCTATGGAATATACATGACCATGAAGAAGGTTGCGCACTATTTCTCTGACCACTCCATTACAGTCGTTAGTGACGCACCACTATCTGAAATTCTGAATAACAGAGATGCAACTGGTCGAGTGGCAAAATGGGCGATTGAACTCCTTCCATTGGATATCAAGTTCGAGGCAAAGAAAGTGATCAAGTCCCAAGCAATCGCAGATTTCCTTGCCGAGTGGATTGAGCAGCAATTACCGACTCAGGTTCACTCGGAGCATTGGACTATGTTCTTTGATGGCTCCAAGATGCTAAAGGGTTCAGGTGCGGGGGAAGTATTGGTATCCCCCCGTGGAGACAAGCTTAGTTATGTTCTCCAGATTCATTTTGATTCCTCCAATAACGAAGCCGAATACGAAGCACTTTTATACGGGTTGCGTATGGCCATTTCACTCGGCGTCCATCGCCTTATGGTCTACGGCGACTCAGATTTGGTGGTTAATCAGGTGATGAAGGAATGGGATGTCAGGAGCCCAGCCATGACTGGTTACTGCAATGCAGTGAGAAAGCTGGAAAAGAAGTTTGAAGGTTTGGAGCTTCACCACATACCCCGACTGAAAAATCAAGCTGCAGATGAGTTGGCAAAGATAGGATCAAAGAGAGAGGCCATTCCCCAAAATGTGTTTCTGGAACATATTCATTCACCTTCAGTTCAGGAAGATCCTTTCACCGAAGAATCACCACAGCCCTAGAGTGCCACAGATCCGACTGAAGTCGAAATCCCAGTCGTGGTCGACTTAGTCATGGAGGTTTTGGTCATCACTCCCGACTTGACAGTGCCATACATTGCGTACATTCTTAGGAAGGAACTCCCAGAGGATGAAGAAGAGGCTCGACAGATCGTCCGACGGTCTAAAGCCTACACTGTGATAAAAGGACAGTTGTTCAGAGAAAGTGTAACTGGGGTATGCCAGAAGTGCATCATGCCAGAAGAAGGCCGAATGATCCTCAATGATATTCACTCAGGGACCTGTGGTCACCATGCGTCCTCTCGGACCATCGTGGCCAAAACATACTGAGCCGGGTTTTACTGGCCGCATGCCAACGAGATGGCAAAGGAAATAGTGGACAAGTGTGAAGGTTGTCAGTTTTATTCCAACATGTCCCACAAACCTACATCAGCTCTGAAGACTATTCCACTCGTCTGGCCTTTTGCTGTTTGGGGATTGGACATGGTTGGACCTCTGAGGACCGGCAGGAGCGGATTTACCCACGTGCTGGTAGCAGTCGACAAGTTTACCAAGTGGATCGAAGCCAATCCCATTAAAAACCTTGAAGCAAGTACTGTTGTGAGCTTCATCAGAGAGCTGATATTCAGGTATGGCATACCGCACAGCATCATGACTGATAACGCATCGAACTTTGACTCTGATGAATTCAGAGCCTTTTGTGCTTCCCAAGGCACGAGGGTCGATTATTGGTCGCCCATCCTAAGTCGAATGGGCAGGCTGAGCGAGCGAATGGATTGATTATCAAAGGACCGAAGCCCCGGTTAATGTGTGACCTCAAGCACGCAGTAGGAGCTTGGGTCGATGAGCTCCCATCAGTGCTTTGGGGGCTGAGGACAACCCCCAATCGGTTGACTGGACGGACTCCATTCTTTTTAGTCTACGGAGCCGAAGCCGTTTTGCCGAGCGATTTGCTCCACAACGCTCCCCGAGCCGAACTCTTCTCAAAAGAGGAAGCAGAGCAAGCTCGACAAGATGCAGTCGACCTCTTGGAGGAAGAAAGAGAGATGGCCTTGATCCGGTCGACCATTTATCAGCAAGACTTGCATCGATTCCATGCCAGGAACGTAAGGGGTCGTGCGTTCCAGGAAGGGGACTTGGTCCTCCGAGTGGATCAGCAGAAGCCACACAAGCTTGCCCCCGCTTGGGAAGGCCCTTTTGTTGTCACCAAGGTGCTCCACAACGGGGCATACCGTCTCTTCAATGTCGAGCACAACAAAGATGAACCACACGCCTGGAATGCGGAACTGCTCCGCCCTTTTTACTCTTAAGTATTTGACTGATGAGATGTAATAAGAAGTACCTCTTAGTTTGATTATCAAAAGACATAATTTTACAGTCTTCCGAATGATTGTTGTTTATTTCTTTTGTATGTGTTGCCTTAGCCGCGAATCTGTTTCGCCTAGGATGAAGTTATAAAAATCCTACCGAGTGGTGAGTCTGCCTCTCACTCGGGGGCTTAGCTGCAGCCCAGTGCTCGCCTAAGTTTGAAAAATCCTACCGAGTGGTGAGTCTGCCTCTCACTCGGGGGCTTAGCTGCAGCCCAGTGCTCGCCTAAGTTTGAAAAATCCTACCGAGTGGTGAGTCTGCCTCTCACTCGGGGCTTAGCTGCAGCCAGTGCTCGCCTAAGTTTGAAAAATCCTACCGAGTGGTGAGTCTGCCTCTCACTCGGGGGCTTAGCTGCAGCCCAGTGCTCGCCTAAGTTTAAAAAATCCTACCGAGTGGTGAGTCTGCCTCTCACTCGGGGCTTAGCTGCAGCCCAGTGCTCGCCTATGTTTGAAAAATCCTACCGAGTGGTGAGTCTGCCTCTCACTCGGGGGCTTAGTTGCAGCCCAGTGCTCGCCTAAGCCTACCGAGTGGTGAGTCTGCCTCCCACTCGGGGACTTAGCTGCAGCCCAGTGCTCTCCTAAGTTTGAAAATTCCTACCGACTGGTGAGCGACCCTCCCACTCGGGGGCTTAGCTGCATCCCAGCGCTCGACTAAGTTCGAAAAATCCTACCGAGTGGTGAGCGACCCTCCCACTCGGGGGCTTAGCTGCAGCCCAGTGCTCGCCTAAGTTTGGAAAATCCTACCGAGTGGTGAGTCTGCCTCTCACTCGGGGGCTTAGCTGCAGCCCAGTGCTCGCCTAAGTTTCAAAAATCCTACCGAGTGGTGAGTCTGCCTCTGACTCGGGGGCTTAGCTGCAGCCCAGTGCTCGCCTAAGTTTGAAAAATCCTATCGAGTGGTGAGTCTGCCTCTCACTCGGGGGCTTAGCTGCAGCCCAGTGCTCGCCTAAGTTTGAAAAATCCTACCGAGTGTTGAGTCTGCCTCTCACTCGGGGGCTTAGCTGCAGCCCAGTGCTCGCCTAAGTTTCAAAAATCCTACCGAGTGGTGAGTCTGCCTCCCACTCGGGGGCTTAGCTGCAGCCCAGTGCTCGCCTAAGTTTGAAAAATCCTACCGAGTGGTGAGTCCGCCTCCCACTCGGGGGCTTAGCTGCAGCTCAGTGCTCGCCTAAGTTTGAAAAATCCTACCTAGTGGTTAGTCTGCCTCTCACTCGGGGGCTTAGCTGCAGTCCAGTACTCGCCTAAGTAATAAAAAGTCCTCCCAAACGGCATCCCCCCGGGGGTTGCACCGTCAAGAAGAACGAGATTGTGGTGAGCAGCACTCACCTAAGTTTGAAAAATCCTACCGAGTGGTGAGCGACCCTCCCACTCGGGGGCTTAGCTGCAGCCCATCGCTCGCCTAAGTTCGAAAAATCCTACCGAATGGTGAGCGACCCTCCCACTCGGGGGCTTAGCTGCATCCCAGCGCTCGCCTAAGTTCGAAAAATCCTACCGAGTGGTGAGCGACCCTCCCACTCGGGGGCTTAGCTGCAGCCCTGTGCTCGCCTAAGTTTGAAAAATCCTACCGAGTGGTGAGCGACCCTCCCACTCGGGGGCTTAGCTGCAGCCCAGCGCTCGCCTAAGTTCGAAAAATCCTACCGAGTGGTGAGCGACCCTCCCCTCGGGGGCTTAGCTGCAGCCCAGTGCTCGCCTGAGTTTGAAAAATCCTACCAAGTGGTGAGCGACCCTCCCACTCGGGGGGCTTACCTGCAGCCCAGCGCTCGCCTAAGTTCGAAAAATCCTACCGAGTGGTGAGCGACCCTCCCACTCGGGGGCTTAGCTGCAACCCAGTGCTCACCTAAGTTTGAAAAATCCTACCGAGTGGCGAGCGACCCTCCCGCTCGGAGGCTTAGCTGCAGCCCAGTGCTCACCTAAGTTTGAAAAATCATATCGAGTGGCGAGTGAGGCTGCGGGTTGCCCACGCCCTCCCCCCCTACCCGGGGGCTGCACCGTTAAGAAGAAGGATGAGATTGTGTGCACCCAACGATTAGCCCCTCGCTGATGACAGGAACGTCAAGACCATTGCTGAGTACCTCGCTGATGAGCTGATCAATGCTACCAAGGGCTCATCAACAGGTCGACTGCTGACCCTTCTTCAGCACCTGCATCAAACGATGAGAAACCGACCCAAGTGAAGAACAGACTTCACTTGAAGATAAACCCAACATATTCAAAGATAAATCCAGAGTTTCCTAACCGCAGATTAAAAGTACTCGGGCACCAGACCCAAAGGAGTTTTAATGGTTACAAATCACTCGGCATCCCGATGCAAATAAAGGTGAAGCATAATGTTTTTTCAATCACTCGGCGGGAGAAGGACTGGCCGGATCGCAGAAACTGTCGAGGTCAATGCTGTCAGCAATGCGAGTGGCTGCCTCGAGGAAGGTGTCCATGAAGTCCTGGAAAGAGTGCTTCTTAGTATCCACCATCTTGAGGGCCGCCAGCTTCTCTTCTTTAGCCTCCTTGCAGTGCACACGAGCAAGGGACAAGGCGACGTCGGTGCCACAGCGGGCAGAAGACTTCTTCCACTCTTGCACTCGGTTAGGAATTTGGTTGAGTCGAGTCATCAGCGACTCGAGACTTTGAGGAAGTTTTGCCTGAGGCCAGAGTTCGGCATCCACTCGGGCCATCGCGGCTTTCAGCCGAGCCAGATAGTCGACTGCACCGTCCAAGCGTGATTCCAGTCGAAGCAAGTTCATCGCAACTTCATCTTTCATGGGACAGTTGATGGGGTCGAGACCTGTCTCGACCCGTCCAGTTTCAGCTTCAAAGTCCCGACAGAGTTCTGATCCATCACAACAAACAATGAGTCGACAATATTGCAAATCTCAGTCGACGACAGTTATCTAACTGAACAATCATACCTTCAAGCTTCAAGACAAGCTTCGCCATGAGTTGTTCCAAATGGGACTCTAGCTTGCCCGTCTTGGCCCTGAGACCGTCGACTTCAGTTGTCAGGTTCTCCTTGTCCTTCCTCAGTTGCTCGACCTCCCGATTGGTGTCCGAGACGGCCGTCTTCAACTTCGCGTTCTCATCCTCCAACTTGCCGACTGAAGCCAGCTTCTGGTCTGCAAGCGTCGTCTTCTCACGAGCTTCTTTTTGAGCAGCAGCAAGGTCCAGGTCCTTCTTCTCCAACGCCTCCTTCATTCTCTATAAAGAAACAAGACTCTTCAGACGAGCCTAAAGTTGGCGGTTTTCACTATGCACATCTGCTTATGTGAAGTCACTCGGCTCTAAGAGATTGAATGAAAAGCAGCGGAAAGTCTACTAAGCAGACGGTCGAATGGCTACCTCCCATGATAGCTGTCTCTTCCTGGGCAGTCTTCAGATTCTTCTTGGCAAGTTCAAGGTCAAGTTCAACGCTGATATGCTTCTTCTTTAACTCGGAAAGACGAGCTCCAAGATCACAAGACCTCTATAGTCAGCAAAAGTGCCATGTCAGTCGACAGAAATAAAAGACAATCGACGGAGAAAAGCTACTCTAAGACTACTGTCGAATCAAATATCCAACAAGTAGTCTCGGGGACTACACCCAGTGGGTGCACTTAGCGTGTCCCCACTGTTTCAGATCAATACTCAGCAGGGTTTGCCCAGCGTGAGTTCAAAAAAAAGAAAAAAAAGAGATACATTCTAAGACCTCAGTCGACTGCCAGCAGTCGACCATGGTCTCGAGGACTGCACCTAGTGGGTGCACTTAGCGTGCCCCCACTGGTTCAGATCAATACTCAGCAGGGTCTGCCCAGCGTGAGTTCAGACAGTCTACTAAGATTCAACTCCAGTCGAGTGGAATAGAAAATTTTCTAGGCTCTAAGCAACAAAACACCCCAGTGGGTGATCAAATATAAGAAAATATTCGAAAAGTCAGTCGGAGTCTTGCTAACCTGAACATTGCCTGAACGGCAGTACTGGCGTTGTAGGCCACCTGGCTAGCCTCGTGCACCACCTTCACCCGCTCCACGACAAGGTTCACCTGGCGAAGAGCTTCCCTGGCTGCACTCGGCGAGTCATCCGGAGTCTGATACACAGCAAACAGTGATGGTTGAAGAGCAGCTTGAGCAGTCGCCGAGTCAGAGGCGTGAAGTTGCACTGGAGCAGCAGGAGTCGGAGCAGTCGAGCTCGCCGAACGATCAGTCGTCAGGGGGCTGGCGAACGTGACGCTGGTCCGAACAGGCTCTCCGGAGCGTTCGACCACTGCCTTGAGCGCTGGTGTCGACTGAGGAACCTGAACTTCAAGCCTCCTCTTGCCAGAGCTTCCACCCTTCCTCCTCCTCTCCTGTAGAGGTGCCTCTTCTTCGTCGTCAGGGAGCACAACAACTTCTTGCGGAACTACAGAAAGAGAGAAATGTCAGAAACTCTGCCGATTGACGATCTACTCAACTCAACGAGGCTTGGTCAATCAGACTTACCGACTCGTGATGTGGCCTCTTCATCTCCTGGCGCCTTGTCAATGTCCATATCAGTGGCAGCAGAGGTGGGACTGGAAAGACACACGAATTGGTTGGTCAGAACAAGAAAATCTTCAGTCGACCTACGGAAACGCAGACAAGATACTCACCCCGAAGCAACAGGGTCGTTCATCTTGATCCGTGGCAATGTCTTCCGAGCTTTGGGAGGAGCGACTTTCGGTTGCTTAGCCACCTTCTCCGTCGGCTCCGGAGTCGACGTCCGAGTGCGCTTCTGAGTAGTGGCACTCGGAGCCACGCTTTTCCCGCGCCCGCCAGACGGATCATGCTGCTGTTTGGATCGACGTTCGGAACGAGGCGGCGAGTCGACCTCTTCCTCCTCGTCCGACTCCTCGCTCTCCTCCTCCTCCTCTTCTCCCGGAGACTCCCACTCACCACTCTCCTCAGCACTGTCCTCCCCCTCCTAGTCCTGCGCCAAAGTCTGTTCGCCGTTGGGCATTGAATGCATCTCAGTGAATACCTGCAAAGCAAACAGATCGAGCAAGAGTCAACCAACATCAAGTACAGTTGGAATGCGAGCGGAAAACAGTCGGGACGAAGAGTATACCTTGTCAGGCGGGTTGTCGTCACGAAAAGGGGCGACTCGCCTGGATCCTCTTGGATTGTCTTGGTTGCCCGTGATACCCTTCAGCCACAAAGCTACGGTTTCGGGAGACACTTCTTCTGGATGGACCCGAGCGGTGTCGTCCGGTCCGGAATACACATCGGGTGATCGCGAGCCTGGAGAGGCTGGATGCGCCAACTGAGGAACACTTCCAGCAAATCCAAGCCAATAACGCCGTCATTGATGAGCTGGACCACTCAGTCCACCAACATCCTCGTCTCCATGGTCTCAGCAGTGGTAACTTTCAGTGGAGCAGGAGTCTGAACACGGTCGAATGAAAAGGGAGGAAGACTGGTCGACTGGCCTGGAGCCGCGACGTCCTGGCAATAGAACCAGGACGACTGCCAACCCCTAATAGATTCAGGAAGAGTCACGGCAGGGAAGGCACTCCTCTTCCTCTTTTGGATACCTAAACCCCCACACATCTGGATAACATGGGTTTTCGAGTCGCTTGACTTTGCCTTTTTTACCGACTGGGAGCGAATGGTGAAGATGTATTTGAAGAGACCCCAGTTCGGTCGACACCCTAAGAAGTTCTTGCACATCGACACAAATGCAGCTAGGTACGTGATGGTGTTGGGGGAAAAGTGGTGGAGCTGAGCACCAAAGAAGTTCAAAAATCCTCGGAAGAAAGGGTGTAGAGGGAGCGAGAAACCCCGGTCGACGTGGGTGGCAAGCAGAACACACTCACCCGGTCGAGGTTGTGGTTCCATCTCCCCCTTCGGCAGCCTCGCCGCGCCCTTGGCAATCAGCCCGGACTCCTCCAGTTCGGCAAGATCCTCCTACCGGACCGAAGACCGGATCCAATCGCCTTGGATCCAGCCCGGCGGCAGCCCCGCACGTGACGACGACCCACGGCTCTGCTTCTTGCCCTTCTCCGCCCCCGTCGCCTTCTTAGCGCGCTCTAGCGCCACCGTCTTGTCCTTCACCATGGCGTGGGAGCAGCGGCGTCGAGAGCGGAGGTGTTGGGCGCGGTGGAGAAGCAGAGGAGAAAGAAGGAAGAACAGGCGTGCACAGTGCAAGCGCCTCGGCCCCGTCGCCTTATAAAGGGCCACTTCCAAGTGACTGATGCGTGGGTCCAGGCAATCCCGTCAAATCCTGCAACAGTTGCGCGCATCATACGTGGCAAAAAAGGCGGCGCGGTAATCGAGGCATCGCTACTTATCCGAGCCGCCCGTTTTGGTGCTCTCCGACCCACGCGCTTCTCCGAAAATTCGTATCCCGCGAAATCCGGGATACGCCGCAGACAATCGCGCCCAAGATCTCGCGCTCTAACACAGCACTCGACGCTTGGTGTCACCAGTTCAGTCGACGGCTCACTGAATGGATCAAGGCGACTGAGTCGACACCGAAGTACCGACGCAGGCGTTCAGATTTACAAAAAGCACTCGCGAAGGCCCGAAGCTCGGAGCAGGTTCAACTTCAGCCTACTTTCCACTCGCACCTTAATCCATCCGGGGGCTACTGATGAGGATACATACCTGGGGTAGGGTCATAGGCCTGACCTATACGTCCTACCCAAGGTCACTACCCCAGAAGATAAAAAGACCAAGAGTCAACAGGAGAGCACCAGTCGAGTACGTCGAGTGCAATCCACTCGATGATCACATCACTCGACGGTCACCCCCTATCGTCACTCGACCATATGGGGAGTCACTCGACTATATCGAAGACCAGGAGTCGGAAGAGCATACAACGGCCGGACGTTCACTCCTTAGTCTTTATGAGCATTAAGAGTACTTAAGAATGACGTTACCAGTAATGCCCCTTACTTTACGTACATTAAGCCCCTTGTAATGGAGGACGGCTGCACTCTATATAAGCCGCCCCCTCCTCTGGGACAAGGGTTCGCACCCCCTATAATACAACACACATAATCCAATCGACCGCCTCCGGGCACCGAGACGTAGGGCTATTACTTCCTCCGAGAAGGGCCTGAACTCGTAAACCTCGTGTGTACACCTTCACCATAGCTAGGATCTTGCCTCTCCATACCTACCCCCCTTTCTACTGTCAGTCTTAGGACCACGACACATTGCACGCATGAGATTTGGTAACCAAATTATGAATAAATACCACACTATAGCATGTAAGATTTGAGTCATATATGCATGATGTAGATGTTCGTTTAATTCTTATAGTTCATCTCATTCAAAATCAATTAGTTTTACAAAAAATTCTATTTTAAGATTCATGAAATTATGCATTGTAAAGCATAAAGTAAAAAACAAATAGTGACAATTCATTAAAAAAAAAGTTTGGGCAATTAAGATATGGAAGATTTTAGAACAAAGGAGAAGTGCTTGTGTTTTGAGGTTTGTGCATTATGCTTAAGTTCAACTATGGAGTCTTCTAGATTGTACATGTGACAGAATCTGGTGGAATATAGATGATATGCAACGACCAGTAGTGCTCGGATTTGCCATCTCTGTACCGTCAGATTGGCTTCATCTAACGACAAACTTTCAAAGTTATTCGCACACTATATAGGGGTATAGACAATATTGCTCACATGATTTTTTTATAATACGCCACAAATTTGTGAGCCCAACTGTACTGTCGAGTTGGTACACAGTAGTGGTATCGGATTTGTTAGGACGCTGTATGTAATCTGTCTAGTGATGTTGTACATATAGTTGAAACACCAACACTAAGTTATTATTGTGAGTTTGAATTTATTAGTATTTTGAGTATTTATTTGTATTGTTGAAACATTGTGTTATCAAAGCAAATATATTTATTTTGAATTTATTAGTATTTTGAGATTTTATTATTTTATCATATATAGATATTTATTTGCTTTGATATATAAACTACAAAAAGCCACGTATTAGATAATTAGGAGTTTGAATAGATGGAAACTGCCATGTGTTTGCTCTAGTGTACGTTTGTAAAAATACCATGTGTAGCATATTTTGAACTACTTTGTCATGGTATATATGCATTTGTAAAAATGCAATGTATTCTTGATCATAGCTAGTATGGCTAGTGTGCATTTGTAAAAAATGCCATATGTATATGCATTAGATGGTACTTCATCCTCTCTAGTTCATATCACTAGTATCCTGACTTGTTATTATCTTGTACTTGCAGCCATGAGTACCTAGAACAACCACTATCAGTCCTCGTGGCGTATGCCGAAGTCGACAAAGGCAAAGCAAGCACCAACAAGGTAAGATTACAAAACCCATGAGCATTGCAAACACATGCATACATATATCTAACCATTCATTATTGTACGGCTCCAGTCTCCAGCACCCGTCGAGTAGCAGCCATGTGACGTGGACATGTGAAGGCCCTCAGGGAGTTGAATGACTCCCTGCTGAAGGATAGGGATCAGATTATCGATGATAATGCTAAATTCTATGACAAAATACTGAAGTTGAACGACCAGAAGATGAACTGGTCGCCGAAGTGGATGAGTTGAAGGACACACAGGTCCTGAAGGCCGGGAGAACTCAACTAAAGATGGAGAAAGCCCATTATAAAATGGAGGGGGAGAGCAATAGGAATAAGCTTCGTGAGATGAAGTTAATTCTTGGGAGAGAGATGCAATGTGTAGGTAGTTTGGAGATACTGTGAAGTTGATCACTTGCTACTAGTATAGTACCGTTTGTGGAGCAGATCACTACGTAGTTTAGAAGTACTAATCTTTTGTGAAGTTGAATCTAAGTAAATATATATGGCTGCATATATACTAGGTTTAAATTGCCGCGTATAATTTTTTTATTAGCAAAAAATCTAGTTGCTGGCGTTGGCATACACTTAACGCCATAGCTAACACGAACACATTGCTGGCGTTGGACACGTGTCACGCCATCGGTACTCACAATACTGCTGATGTACGCGCCAACGCCACCAGTAAAAAAATTCACTGGCGCCATATTGATGGTATCGTGTGTCCACGCCAGCAAAGCCATTTTTGGCACGCCATAGTTAGGCTTTTCTACACTAATGTTTCTTTCTCTCCAAGTTCTGTTTTACAAGAAATGGAAAAAAGGAAGAAGAAAAGAATTTGGGAGAGAGAAGCACAACGTAGCTCACAACCAGCCCACACCTAACCCTCCAAATCCCTTTCTCACACGCAAAGTCTCTTTTACCGGTGTCGGGAGCTACCGGCTAATCATCCACCGTTCACATGCTTTGTGATGTGTGTCTAAGTGGGACCCCTTCATATGTATAATCATGTATTTGGTAGTTAACTTTTGTATATAGTCAAATAAATGTCAGATTAATAGGGCTCATGTCAGGAGTGGCAGTACTTTTTGCAGTGTGATGTACGCATGCATGCGTCATTTCCCCCCTCTCTCAAACAAGTCCATGCATTTTATTTTTATGTACATTTTTAGATGGCCAATATTTTTTACAACATTGTTCTATTATTTAAAATTTTCATATATTCAAATTCTTGAACATAAGATCTTTAGAATGAGACCAGTCTTGAATATATTTAAACTAGATTAATTTTTACTGTTTCAGTCATATCAAAATATTGATTTCACTCATTTCAAATTACATTTTTCAAAATGATTGAAATCAGTTATTGAAATGATTGAAACCACTTTTCTGAATATAGTTTTCTTTGTTAGTTCCATATTCCAGCTTGTGAAACTGTTTCATATTCCATTTCAAATTACTGTATGTGAAAATATGTTAATTAGATTATTTCAAATAAGTGAAATTGATTGTTTCAATGAATGACACTGGTTGTTTAAAGTATACGGAAGTTTTTTCAAATATATGAATCATATTTCACTGTGTTTGTCAAGTTGCTTATTCATGTATGTGGATATATGAGAAACATATTATTTCAAATATGTGAAATTGATTTGTTTCACTGAGTAAAATATATGCTTTAAAATAAGCGAAACAGTGTTAAAAATGAGTTAATTTAGTTTGAAAATGAGTGAAATTGTTTTGCAATTAGTGAGATTGTTTCTCAAAACAAGTGAAATATATGGTTTAAAATAAGTGAAATTGATTGTTTCAATGAGTGACACTGGTTGTTTCAGGTATATGGAAGTTTTTTTTTCAAATATAAGAATCATATTTCACTGTGTTTGTCAAGTTGCTTATTCATGCATGTGGAATATGAGAAACATATTATTTCAAATATGTGAAATTGATTTGTTTCAATGAGTGAAATATATGTTTGAAAATAAGTGAAATAATGTTAAAAATGAGTTAATTAGTTTTGAAAATGAGTGAACATATTGTTTTGCAATTAGTGGAAAAAAATTCAAAACAAGTGAAATATATGGTTTAAAACAAGAGAAACCAGTGTTTAACAACACCTGATTTTTAATGACTGAAATTAGTGAAACAATCAATATTTCTATGAAATACCGAAATATTAATATGTTATATGAAAGTGATTTCAAATATAATTGAAATATGTAAAATAAAAGGTAGTTCAAATATATCAAAGATTGATCTTGTTTTGAAGGCCTTGTTACCACAAATTCAAATATATAAAAAATTTCAAAAACAAACATTTGGTTCAAAATATATCAACATTCAAATATAAGGATGAAATAAAATGAATGTCATCATGTGGGGAGAAATAATACATGCATGCGCTGGTCACCCATGGTCAGGGCGTACTCTCTCTCTCCTCTGCCAAAAGGCTGACTTGGTCAGGATGTATTCTCAAGTATTGCTATTGAAAAGAATTCTCTTTTTTATACCTAAACAGCTGCACTAATCTTGATGATTTTAATGGACGATGGATTGTCCACCGGAAGGTACCGGCTCCGGTAAATTTATTTACTTATTCGCTTTCTCACAGCGCTACCCTTCTACCCTATCACCCGTTCACTCCACATGGCATGGTGGGGCCCACCCTGTGGTGAACAAGCTCACCAACTCCTTCTCCCTCCTCCAGCACGCTCCTTTCCAGCAAGGCCATGTGCCTCCTGTGGGCATGTCGTGCCTCACCAGCTCCATTATTTTTTTTTCCTTTTCCTTCTCCGTATCACCCCACTAGAAGCCTGCCATTGCATCAATTATTTCCTTGCAAACTTTCTTTGGGATTTTAAACTCTGCCAATGCAAACACTGGTATAGACTGAGTGATAGCCTCAAGTAAAATCTCCTTGCCTCCCATGGACAAGATTTTTTTCCTTCCACCCCCTCAATCTTTTTACAATCCTCTCCACAAGGTGGCTAGAACCGTCACTCCCGTCCAAACCCACCATAGCTAGGAGGCCAAGGTATTTATCTGAAATTGCTTTAGTTACGATATTTAGTTATGCACATATCTCAACTTTTACATGAACATCAACGTTAGGGCTGAGGAAAAATACTACCTTTACCCACACTCAGGGGCGGAGGAGCCATTAGCTAGGCAAGCTAGGGCGGCAGCCCCACCTTGATTTTCTTGTAAATCATTTATGTATAGGTACGTTGTGTATACCTCGTGGCACGCTGGCTTCGCGATCTTGCTGGGAAAAAAGAGATAGACGAACAAGCAACCTTATTTGGGGTGTGAGCCCACTGCATAATTCCTGCTGCTGTGCTATTGGTGATATGTCTCTAATTGTATCTATAATTTATAAAGTATTCATGCTATATTTACATGAGTTCTACATGGTTTTGGTGCACCTATTAATCTGGGGCCAGCGTCAGTTCCTTTTTTTGTGTGTGCATGTTTTAGGTTTCATAGAAAAACCATGCCTATAGAAGTCCAAACGCGATGAAAATTCACTATGATTTTTTATGAAAAAGAAGAGACCTAGGAAGCTTCGGGGGGCAGGCGGAAGGTGGCTGAGGGCCCACAAGCTTAGGGGGCGCCCCTAGGGCGCGCCATGCAACATTGTGGGGCCCTCGAGGTTTAGTCTGACGTGAATCCAACGCTAAAAAATCCTATTGATGAGTTATATTGTTACACTCATTTACCCTCTGTGTAAACCGAGATATTTCATTAAAATAGAGATATTTGCTCTGATATTGATACTAGTGACTAATGAATGCAAATGATTACACAAATCTTTTTTTGATGTGTTTTCATAGAAAATGGGCTAAATATGGACGAAATCAAGTGAGAACATGGAAAGAAGTAAAGGAGGAAGCATGAGAAATCAAGAGGAGGCGCACCAAAAGCCACAGAGCAAGAGATGGCATTTCATGCTACTACGACCACTCACATGAGCGGTCATATGGCGTGGATTCGGAGATTCCTCGTCCATCTGAACAACTTTATTAAAGGGGACTAGGCCGAAATGTCAACAGAACATCTGTGGGCGAAACTAGAATAAAGTCATCTTAAAGCTAATTAACTATACACCACATATATTTTTGCAGCTGGGCATGGAAATAAATAAATGGTGAACCAATTCATTCCGATCAGATAATCAACACAAATCCGTTTCATTCTGATCATAAAATAAATAAATGGTGAACCGATTCATTCTGATGACAAAATCTACACGGTAAATCTCTTGGCCAGTCCATTTTGCTCATATTATCCTTTTTTAGAACATGCTCAAATTATCTTCGGTGGCCATAGAATAATGGCAAACAGCCACATTGATATATGGATCCTGGCTGGCAACTTAGCTGTCCATGAACTCTTGAAAGATCAAAGAACAAACTTGCCAGATTTAATGAGCATAACTTAGAAGATGAGTTAGCAATAAAACCCCTGAATTTACCCAACACCATATGCCTAAGAGCATCTCTAGCAGACCCCGCAAAATCCCGACCCGCATAAGTCTTTTGCAGTTCGCGGAAAAAGGTATATGCAGGCCGGCATGGGCGTGGACAGACTCAGACCCCGTATAATCAACCTGTAAAAAAGAATATTCTCCGAATATACTGAATATATGCAGGTCGTCCTCTTCCTCGCGTCAATCCAGCGGATGAGGGAAAACGCGAGGCGAGCGCGGCGTGGGCAAAGGTCAGGGCGGCCGAGGCGAGCGCGGCGCGCGCAAAGGCCAGGGCTGCCGAGGCGGTGCGAGCAGCGGCTGGATCGAAGGAGCTAGCTCTTGGAATCGATTGAGCTGCTAGCTAGCTAGCTAGCTCTGTTCGAGAGCCGCGGAGCCACGGGCGAGCACGGCGGCCGAGACGGAGTGCCGGCCGGCTATCGGATGGCCGGTGGGCGAGCGCGGTGGCCGGGAGGCGGCCGGGCGAGCTTCATGGTGTTGGCGGGAGCAAAGATTTCTCAATCGCCAATGTTGACCGGTATGCAGGGCCCTGGGAAAGTTGCCCTTAGAACTGCATATATGAGGGTTTTGCGTTTGCGTTTACATGGCCCCTTAAAAAATGGGTCCCGATGACTGCCACACGTGTGGTGTATCAGGTAGTTGTGCCGCACGCCTCGTGTGGCATGGACAGCAACCAGCCCACACACTTACGTGTGGGCAAAACAACTAATGCCCACACACATCTTTTTTTCCTCCCGAACCCTCTCACACGCGTGCGTGTGGGCGAAGTTGATAACGCCCACACGCCCGTATGTCAGGCCTCGTACCCTCCTGGCCCCGCACGCGACACGTGACGCCCACCGCGCGCCCGCAGTTGCCATGGTCTAGACCCTCGTCCATGTTTGTTTATCTGCAGTTGCCATGTCGCTGAACTACGGTTGCCATGTCGGACAACTGCAGTTGCCATGGTTGCTCAACTGCAGTTGCCATGTATGGTCTGATCTAATGTAGTTGCCATGATTTTATAACTTTAGGAGTTGCCACATACTAACACTAGGCAGTTGAGAGAGTTGCCATGTGCTCACAAGCATGCTAGGGCAGTTGCCATGTAAAAAGGAAGAGTTGGCATCTGCTTACGTGCACGTTGGGGCAGTTGCCATGTACCATGCAAAAACACATGGCAACTCGGTAAAAGAGAGTTGCCATCTGCTTACGTGCACACTATGTAGTTGCCGTGTACCTTGCAAAAACACATGGCAACTCGGGTAAAAAAAGAGAGTTGTCACCTGCTTATAAAGCACATTAGGGGCAGTTGCCATGTACGCTACAAAAACACATGGCAACTAGCAGCTCGGGTGTGGGAGAGGAGACGGGCGTGTGGGCGAGATGGCAAATGCCCACACACCAGCCCTTGTGCGTGACTAAAAACTGGTGTGTGGGTGAACTGCTAAACGCCCACACACCGGCCCCTCCGTGTGGTAAAACGGATGTGTGGACGAACTATGTCACACACCACACACACGCCTTGTCCTACGTGGCATAGAAAATGAGCCAGATTGTGTCAAGATTCGTGCATATAGTACTGAACAGTGATGGATGCGTGCGGTCGAGATGGTCAACGCCCACACGTGTGGGCGTTAACATTTCCATAAAAAATTTCAAGGGTCGGACGATTTTAAGGGATTTGTTCGGACTTGTTTTTTTCGACTGAAACCGCAAAAAACGGTTATTTTACGGGTCTAACTATTTATACGGGATCTGCTAGAGATGCTCTAAGCAGCTCACATCGCCTGATCATTGCAGATCAAGTAAAGATCAGGGGAAATCATAGAGTAAGGGGACATGTGATCCCGTGAATGATTAATTTCTTGCTGGCAACTCTATACTTTATGTATTAGAACAGCTCAATACATGAGTGGTCAATAATGAATTGCATTGTCCACTCGAGGTGATGAAGTCAACTCGTAAAGGTGCATGATTAGGGATGCGAAGCTAGCGGCGTCCGGTACAAATTAAACTAAGAGCATCTCCAACAGCCGCCCGATATAAGCGCTGGAAAATTTGTGTTTTTTTGGCGCGCAGCCGCTCCGGGCGCTCCAGCGAAGGTGCAAAAACCACGCGCGCGGGGCGAAACGGCATCGCGTGCCATTTATTTGCTGCGCCCGCTCTCGCACGTTGCACACTCGAGTGCCCGCGCCGCGACTTTCACCTACCCCATTCTAGGCGCTAGCGCCGCCGCCGCACCAGCCCATTTGTTCCGACGACCACTCCGGCGCTTCCCCGGCCTATCCCCGCGCCTCCGCTGCTTCCTCCGTCTCCCTCTAGTCGCCGCCGCCCCTTGCACGCGCCATTCCTCCGACGAGTAGCGCCCGGCCGCCCACTGCCGCTTGGCGCCCATAAGGTGTTCGACAAACGCTTGTAAGGTATGTATTGCTTCAACTTCACATTTTTTACATGAATTTGGTGCATGTTGTTTGTAGTTTTTATAGACTAATTTAAATTCAACATTGTAGATGAGCTCGTCATATGATTCTTCCGAAGATGAATTTGATATTGAAGAGGGGGAGGACCTTGCAATGATCCTAGCTATGCACATCAATAAAAAACCGAAGCACGGTGGTTCGGTTATGGGTCGGCAGAAAATTTGGAAGGATAAGATCGATGCCGACAGCAGATTGATGAGGCACTATTTTGTGGATAATCCTATGTACCCCGAGTCGTACTTCCGGCACCGGCTTAGGATGAGCACCAAGTTGTTCAGGCGCATTGTAGAGAAACTGGCAAGCCATGATCGGGTTTTTCAGCAAAGGAGAAATGCCGCCGGAGAGCTCGGGCATAGCACCTTTCAGAAGGTGACAGCCGCTTTGCGTATGTTAGCATACGGTATTCCGTCTGATCTATTTGATGACCACTTGTCTATGGATGAGAGTCAATCCATCATGTGTGTCAAGCGCTTCGCAGTCATACTTGTGCAAGTGTTTGACCCAGAGTATTTGAGATCTCCCAATGCTGAAGATGCTGCAAGGCTTTTGGAGATGAACAAAGCTCGCGGGTCCTAGATATGCTTGGCTCAATAGAATGCATGCGTTGGAGTTGGAAGAACTGTACTAAGGCATGGCATGGGCAATTTCACAGCCAAAAAAAGGTTCCACTATAATCCTTGAAGCGGTGGCCGATCAAGAGACTTGGATTTGGCATGGTTTTTTTGGAATGCCTAGATCTTTGAATGTCATCATCGTTGTTAATCGGTCATCATCATGAATAAGATTGCAAATAGTGAACTGCCATCGGTGTAGTTTGTAGCAAATGGCCATACATACAACTATGGCTACTATCCCGCGGATGTCATCTACCTAAAGTGGCAAACATTTGTGAAGCCGTTGAAAAAACCGGAAGATAAAAAAAATCTTGTTTTCCACAATGCTCAGGCGGCGGCTAGGAAAGATATGGAGAGAGCTTTTGGGATTTTGCAAGCCCAATTTGCCGTTGTGAGAGGACCGGCTAGATATTGGAATCAAAAGATGCTTTGGTACATCATGCATGCTTGTGTGATCATGCACAACATGATCATCGAAAATGAGCGTGGCCAAGATTTAGACTACTCTCAGTATGAGCTCTTGGGACATCCCGTGCGAGTGCGATGGAGGGCTGCGAGGGTGCCCGATTTCTTGCCTCCTATCATGCCATTCGACATGCCGAAACGCATGATGATCTTCAGAAGGATCTCATTAAGGGGTGGTGGGCATGGAATGGCCGACAAAGAGCATCATGATTTGTATGTTTGATATTGTATTGTCGAACTATTTGTTGTATTGCAAGACAGACTATTTATTTGAGTTGTAATAATAAAATTGAACTATTTATTGTTGATTTATTTTGTTTGTGTTTGATCTTCTTGGTTGTGTTTGGAGTGCATATGTTGTTTGTGCTGAGCGCGCACAGTTTTTTTGCAGCGCCTGATGGAGCGGCTCACGCGCGCTATATTTTGCAGCGGTAGCTGGAGCCAGCGCTTCGAGGCGCGCAAAAAGTTATGATTCCGACGCTGTAAACACTTTTTTAGCGCCCAACGCACGCTGCGCTGCTGTTGGAGGAGATGCTCTAACGCCACTACGTACTACGCACAATCCAGCTACAACCGATTTGTCTAACTTTGAGTATGTAGCGGGCTGGATGAATCATGATACTGCATACACATACTCCGTGATTCCAGTTCCATGTGTGGGCGTTTGTTGCCTATAAAAAGAGCACCGCCCTGCTCTCATATGGGCACCACACATTCTCAGTTCCCGATCCATCTTCTTGCACCATCTTTTTCTTGCCTACATAGGAGGTACCCAACCAGCCCAGCCATAGGAGGATCATGGCTGTATCCGAGCTTAAGATGGCGGCCGTCTGCGCGGTACTGGTGGTCATCCTCATGTCTGCCGCGGGCCAGCCGGCGATGGCCTACGTCGACGGGCAACCCCTGGCTTGCCCTAGTGCAGAGACGGCATGCCGCGCGGCATGCGTCCCTGGGTGCAACGCCTTTGTCGGGAAGATGTGCAGCGTGCTCTGCGCCCTCACTCCAGAGGTGGGCCCGACCTGCGTGAACCAGTTGTTCACCTCTTGCATGCTCAACTGCAAGAACATGTGCGAGCCCCTCCCAGGTCAGACTCCCTGACCACCAGACCCACAGCAGCACTGGCGGCGCCGCGGTTTGACATTGCCGGCCAAGCATGTTACTTCGGAGCTCATTTACCATTGTGTGGTGAACGCGATGTACCTATGCTCGCATGTATCGTCAGCTCTTTAATGTTTTCCTTCCTTGCACAGCAATTTCTGTCACGCATCAACGGTCGATTATCCATGCATGGATCGATGATGATGGCAGGTGTATTGTCATGTTACAGTGTATGTTTTACTACTACTCCTAGTACTAGTAGGGAGTGGCGTATCCCTGCGCTGCTACGGTTTAACGAGAACATGTAATGCCATTGAAAATAAGAAAAAGAGACAATCATTTCGCCAAACGAGGGTGCACATCAAATGTTTTACATCTTCTGGCCCCGTTGAACAAACCGGACATTGATCATTGATAGGAATATGTCTGTTAGCAAGCACTAAAAAACTCAGAACGATCACATGAAGAGCCTTCCAGGCGAACATATTAACTTTACTAGGTACCCGAATCTTCCACAATATATCCAAGACAGGGTTGCGAGCTGATGTCCCTTGGCCATCAGGTCTACTCAGTCGGTGCCTATGAGCACGGTCCCATTCAATATAATACGTGTACCTGACCGAGAACACATACTATTTTGTATTCGGCCAAGCCACAAAGTCCTCGTCAAGATGTTCACTTAAAGGAAACCGAAGAATTCTTTCCACATCAACCGGATTAAATATGACATTTATTAGAATCTCATCCCATCTTTCCGTAACTGGGTCAATCAGTTCATTAACTCTCTGTAGTAGGATCTAGCCTCTTGGTGTTTGGACCATTCGGTTCGGGCTTCCTGGGATCTGATGGTCCTCTCAAATATTAATCATTTTACCATTACCCACTCTCCAAATGTGCCCTCTATGAAAGATGTTCAGTCCAGCCACAATGCTTTTTCACGTGAAAGAGGATCCTTTTTTTGGACCCGCCTTTAGTAAGTTACCGCTTGGATATTATTTGACTTTCAAAACATGAGCACATATATACTCACTACTGATGATAAGTCTCCAAGACTGCTTTGCCAGCATGGCTAAATTAAAGGAGTGAAGGTCCTAGAAACCCATACCTCCATCCTTCTTTAGAATACACACCCTCCACCAAGCCATCCAATGCATCCGTTTAATTTCATCAGTGAATTCAGCCATTGCATCAGTCATTTCCTTGCATATCTTCTTTAATGTTCTATTTACCATTCTGCAGTGAACGCGATGTACCTATGTTCGCATGTTGGGTCAGGTCTTTAATGTTATCCTTCCCTTGCACAACAATTTCTGTCATGCATCACTGGTCGACTATCAATGCATGGATCGATGATGATGGCATGTGTATTGTCATGTTACAGTATGTTTTACAACTACTCCCAGTAGGGAGTGGCGTGTCCCTGGATTGCTACGGTTTAACAAGTGCATGTAATGGCATTGAAGATAAGAAAAAAGACAATCATTTCTCCAAATGAGGGTGTCAATACGTCGTTTACATATACTGGCAAATTGGGATGATCAAGACATAGCCAATTCTAGCTGGCCTCGTTTCTTGGCCTGGCCCGAAGGGGTGGCCGCCCCGGGCCCTCAAATCCAAGGGGCCCCGCCCAGGTATGTGCAAGGAACTCTACACCAATCGCTGGAGGCGCCATTAGAGAACTCATAAGTTCTATATCTCCATGAGGAATAAGAAAGCGAAAAGTTTTCTCGTTACCGCACTAGGCCTTGGGCCTTTTCCTATTTAGCATCGAATGTGTCTGGTTAAGGTGTGGTTGGGACATGCCATGTAGGACCAGAAATACCAATTTTCATTTTCAGAGATGGATTCACATATATTCACGTGCTCGTGGTCGTCACTTGGAGTAATGGGAAAACACCACTACAATGGAATCCCTTGTTTTTTTACAATCGTGCTGCAATGGAATCCTAAAAAAAACTAATACTACCTCGATCAATCAAAAAGAGAAAAAGGAAGACAAATTAGGTGTGGTGGCAGTTCGAGGTGGAACCTGGGCAGGAACACTTTTGCTCTCCGGTGGAACGATTCCGCCGGGGAAACTTCCCTCTGGGATGGAGAAATTATATTGAAGCCATCTCCATCACCAATGCTCCTCTCATCGTGGGAGGACTAATCGCCACCAATCTTCACCAGCACCATCTCATCTGAAACCCTAGTTCATCTCTTGTATTCAATCTTTGTCCCAAAACCTCAGATTGGTACCTGTGAGTTGCTAGTAGTGTTGATTACATCTTATAGTTGATGCTAGTTGGTTTATTTGGTCGAAGATCATATGTCTAGATTGTTAATCATATATTATTATTCTCTGATCATGACCATGAATATGATTTGTGACTAGTTACGTTTGTTCTTGAGGACGTGGGAGAAATCTTGTTATAAATAATCATGTGAAGTTGAGTTTTGTTCCCTATTTTGATGATGTGTTATGTTCTTCTAGTGGTGTCGTGTGAATGTCGACTACATGACACATTATCATGCTTGGGCCTAGGGGAAGGCATTGTGGGATTAATAAGCAGATGATGGGTTACGAGAGTGATAGAAGCTTAAACCCTACTGTTGGTGCAATATTTGCGCTCTTGTATTTCGGAGATTGCTGACAGAAATAGGCATGGACTGATTTGTTTGCTAGTGCACACAGAGAGAAACAGTCAATGCAGAACCAAAGAGAATGCTATCTTTGTTGTCAAGTTCGAGGAACTTCATCGAAGAACATCTATGATGCAGAGATGATTGAGTCATATCAAGCGATGTAGGCGAGGGGGTTGATGAGAAGAAGTTAACTCCTTCAAATTATTGCTGGCGTAAAGCAATTGGTTCGATGTTCGTCCGAAAAAAATTGATTGTGACTGAGAAGGTCGAAGGCGAAGTGAACTCACAACATTCATTTCGTTGTTCTTTGAGTCATAGGACCTCCGTACCATTAAGAGGCGTATAGGTTCTCGAAGCTTAGATCCACTATGATGCCTAGCCCAAACGTATGCAAGACTGAGAGAAATATATTTATACTCTGAATGATTACCTGTCAGCAGAAGACATAGTTGTTCGGTGCTGCAGGAGATATCTTTTAGACTGAGGAGTTAGCATTTCTTGCTCCGTAAGGAATGTTATCGTTGTGCTCAAATTCCAACCGTTGGACTCATGTCGTTCGACCACTGTCTGTCCTGCATGTCCAATTTGATCATTTCCCTTCAACGAAGGTTGCGTCTATAAATAGCCACCCCGCTCCAACGATGCCAGTTGGCTGCTCCGCTTAAGATTCTTAGAAGATTGATTGAGCATCCCCTCTCCGCTTAAGACCAACCGGGACTAAATCTGTTTTTCTATTTTTGGTTTTAGACCTTTTTAGGATATTTTAGTTTTAGTTTTCTTTTAAACAGATTCAAAATAGCAGCATACATGCCTAGTTTTCATTTTAGTTCTTTTTGCTATTAAAGTTTTTAACAAAAAATACTTCATGAAAATTTTAGTTGAATAAATTTTATATAATTTTAAGTTTGATATTATTTTGATCATAACTAGAGTTTTATAAAAGCTTTTTAGTTGATTCTTTTTTTGATTGAAGAATATTATAGTTTTGTTTTAGTTGATTTTAGCAGGTGTACCAAGTTTGAGCTCATTTGGACATGTTTATCAATGTAAAGTTGCTCAAACTAGAAAATGGACATATATGGTTTTGAGGGAATTCGATGATGTTATCTTGTTCTCCTGGATGCATAATTATTTAGACCGTTTTAGCAGGTGTAACAAGTTTGAGCTCATTTGGATATTTTTAGCAATGTAAAGTTGCTCAAACTATAGAAAATGGACATATATGGTTTTGAGGGAATTAGATGATATTATCTTGTTCTCCTTGATGCACCACTTGGCCTAGATCAATATTTAGACCATTTTAGCAGGTACAAAGTTTGAGCTCATTTGGGCATGCTTAGCAATGTAAAGTTGCTCCAACTAGAAATGGACATATATGGTTTTGAGGGAATTTGATGATGTTATCTTGTTCTCCTTGATGCACCACTTGGCCTAGATATATATTTAGACCATTTTAACAGGTGTACCAAGTTTGAGCTCATTTGGACATTTTTAGCAATGTAAAGTTGCTCAAACCAAGACTTTATGTTTTGTGTCTGGTCTTTCTGTTTTGAAATTGTGCCCTGGCTGAATGTTCTCAACTGTAGTTCTGTTGGTGGGGACGCTCAAGATACCGTAATTTTGTACCCACACCTAGCGACAATGTACATGTGTACACTACTCCATTACCAAAATATTTTGATATCCTAATTGACTGATTTCCCGAGTGAACATTTCCGAAACTAGCAGATCATGATCTTGATATCGATATATTGCTAGTATTCCATTACCAATTTTTTTTGATATCCTGATTGACCGATTTCCTGAGTGAACGTTTCCAAAACTAGCAGATCATGATCTTGATATATCATGATTGAACGTTTCCAAAAGTAACATGATCAATTAACATGCTTCCTGATTTCTTGATTGAATATTTACAAAAGTAACATGAACAATTTTGCAGGAGTGCCTACCACAAAGATGAGCAGAAGCAGGGGAGTTCGCTGGGATGGAGGCATTGGTGGCCTGGCCGTGGCTGTGGAGGAGGTGGGGGGCAGAGGAGGAGTTGAGCATTCGCCAGGGTCAGGCAAGGCAGGAGGTGAGCGCTGGCCTGGAGGAGCTCAGCAGAGAAGCAGGGGCGACGAGGGGCCTGATGGAGGGGCAACGAGGAGCGCTGGCCTGGAGGAGCCCGACGGAGGGGCAAAGAGGAGCGCTGGCCTGGAGGAGCCCGACGGAGGGGCCTGGAGGAGTGCTGCCTCGCGGATGGAGAATGGAGGAGGAAGACGATCTGTTTTCAAACTAGGGGTATTTCTGTACTTTTGTGCGTTTTCACCTGGTCGGAGAGAACTCCCAACGAGAGTTATTTCGGAACGGAGGGAGTATATAGTAGGAGAACGTATAGGCAAGTTATAGTAAAATGTAAGTGTATTAGTGCATCTAATCAAACTTTGTAATGTCACTTGACATCACTAGTAAATACTATGTACGTGCAATGCACGTTGATATTAGGCAGTACTATATTAATCACAAATGGATATTATGCATGATAATTGATATTAGGAGTATATTAAATGCACATATAGATATTGGTTGTATATTATCTACGTGTTAATTATGGGATTGATGTTGCCACTAATATTTGACATGATATGAATTACACGCTTAACATGTTGAGCACTCGCCATTGGAGCAGTCTGGGTCATTGGAGTGACATGGTTTGATGGTAGAGATTAGTTGGATATGCACCGTTGGGTCTTTTATACTCGTAGTAGGTAGTAGATAAACAACATGTAGCACCGCCGCTGAGCATAAGGTTTGATTTCTCCTCCAATATATAGAGTTCGTTTTAATTCAAATGTGATTTATATTATATCAATAGAACATTGAATAAAACCAAGTACAGAGTTTATTTTTTTTTAAACCTGGCTTATATTAGATCAACAAAACATTGAATATAACCAGGTATAGGATACCTGAACTCGGAGACACAAAAAGGGCCCTAACCAATTAACCAATGGGATATTACAACTACGATTATATGCTTTAAAATTCATGCTTCCTATTTCTTCGTCGTTTTATCTGTTTCCTGAGGTTTCTATCTATTTTCTTTTCTTTCTTTTTGGTAATTTTTTGTTTTCTTCTTCCAGCTTTTTTTTACGTTTCTTCTTCCAGCTTTTACTGTTTTAAGTTTTTCCATTTTCCAATTTTTTATTTTTGTTCTATTCAACAGTTTCTTTTTAATA
This sequence comes from Aegilops longissima, assembly GCA_021605205.1. Lineage (NCBI taxonomy): Eukaryota > Viridiplantae > Streptophyta > Magnoliopsida > Poales > Poaceae > Aegilops > Aegilops longissima. The sequence goes on from CM038679.1 coordinate 682,114,120, forward strand.
TTTTAATATGAAAAATTAGTAAATAAATGATTAACAAATAATAGTTTCTAAAAATAAGGGTAAATATAGTCTAAACAGATGGGGCATTTCTGTAAATAGGCGATGATTTTGTTTAACAAAATGGGATGAATATTTTTGAAAAACTAATTGACATTCTCCAAATATGCGATGATTTTTTAAAAATATGTTATGACCATTTTTAAATATGCACTGAACATTTCTTTTGATATGGGATGATGTTTTTTTTAAATACACGGTGCCGGTGAGTGATCTTTGAAGTCGAAATAAGCCTTCTTCAAATATGTAGTGAATATATTTTTATATGCAGTAAACATTTTTTTAAAATATAAGGTAAAGATTTTTCAAATTCACAACAAACGATTTTTAAATATGAGAGGAACATTTCTATTAAATATGTAACGAACATTTTTTGAAATCAAATATAATATCCTTCAAATACGCAATGAGCATTTCATAAATACAAGATGTACATCTGTCAAATGTGCGGTGAAGATTTTTTGTTAAATATGCAATGAGCATTTTGTCAAGTACACGATAAAGGTTTTCTAAAATATGAGTGAACGTTCTTCAAATAAGTTGTTGAAAATTTTATACATATTTTTTAAAATATGCAAACTAAGATGAGCATTTAACATACACATATTCACAATTTTTAAGTATGCAATGAATAAATATAAAAATGCATGATGAATATTTTAGAATACGCCACGAGCAACTCCTAATATGGGATGAACAACTTCCAAATACATGAGGTAAACTATGAGGTAAAAAATTCAAATGCGCATGAACCTTTATTACCTCCTTGGGCCACGACCAAAGCCCACTCGACGTCTCAGGCCTCCCTACCAGCCCGTGAACCTTTTTGAATTCATGATTCCAAATTCATATTTTTTTATTCATCCTCATGAGAAAAATTCAACGGCCATTAGTTCAAATGAGGGAGAGAAGGGGGGCGACCCAGGAGCGAGGGAGCAGCCCACATAAGTAGCTGCGTGAGCGCTGGCTCTCTAGCTGGCGCCACAGGCGCTGAGGAGGAGCACCCGCGACCAGCTAGGCCTAACCAGAGTAAACGAGACCAGAGCAAAGTATGATCGATCCAATTTGTTGTAGTGCTCATATGTAGGAATGCTTGGATTCAGAGAGGTTTCTCCAGAGGTGGCTTATAACAGAATTCTGAAATTGACTCCACGAGGTCCGCACTTGAAGTCGGCCAGAATGTCTGAGCTCTACGAAGCAAAGCTGCCCACTGTGTAAAAACAAGGAGCCCCAAAAACCCACCTGGACCAAAACGAAAATTTGTCTCCCCTCGACAACAGTCCTGGGCTGGTTTCAGCTGGCCTAGTGTGGTGCTAGACAGGCCGGTGAACGCCCCAAGGTGCCGATGGAGAAGCTGATTTCGTTGTCGATCAAAAGGAAATCGCTACACGGAACGGGAAGCTATGATGAGAAGCTGAATCTGGAGAGTTGGGAGAGGTTTCGAACAGGCCCTAAAAGCATTCCAACTCCATAATAACTGCACACAGTTGTTGCTCATTTTTCGTTCTCTTCTGCGGCTATGCTATGACGACCAAGCTAGCCACTGCAAATTCATGGATTCTTTTAGGGCTTAGATGCATTTGTACGTTTCCACACGCTCGTTTTCTTGATTAATATAATCTAAATGGTAGTTTTATCTACTATATCTAAATAGCTAGCCCCCACTACTAGGAATTCTCTCCTTTCTCCTTGAGCCACATCATTCAAATTAATTCAGCCCTTGGATATACTAGATCGGTTTACAGTAACCGTTGGATCTACATGTTGAGAGCAGCTCCACTAAGCACTGTGCAGTAACGGATGCATGCATGCTGCAAACATGCAAGTAGTAACTCACGCCAAAGGTGTGCTTTAATCCAAAAATAAAATTGACGCATGTATGTAGCTCAAACCAGTTGCTCTATGAAAGAAAACTGACACATGTCCAGATTTTGTGCAGAGGAAAAAATTATCTTGCTACATCTACATGAGGAACATCTTTACTAGCCAGGTTGATTAATTTGACGGAATTTTTGTTGCATATTCCCGTAACAACGCGCGGGGTATTCATCTAGTATATAAAACATCGAGCTCATGCCATTAATTAAACATGCTCTCTCAAATATTCTCCATATCGAACTCATCGCCAAATTTTTCGGAGGGAGTTCCATATTTGCGCATGGCTGTGAGAGTGGTTTTACAAGGAACTCCATCCGTGAAATTTCTAGGTTGGGAGGGGTGGCACATCCTCACAGCGGAGGCTGCAGCTCTGACGAAGCAGCCCACAGCGGCGCATCCTCCATGACCGTGGTTAAGGAGGTGCCGAGATGCATGTGGCGCACTCGTGGAGGTGTGCGCAGCGAACACATGTCATGAAGATTATTTGGGTTGGCTTTTATCCTTTTTTTTCTTTCTGTTTGGCACATTTCAGTTGCAAATAAGAATAGAATAAAATCCAAGTTGCCTTTGTGTCACTAAACATTTTCTCATAGGGATGACGAGGCAGGCGACCACGAAGCCCTAGCCACCACCTGATGCCAACCCCTCTCGCCGCCGCCATGCTGTTTGCTGGGGAAGGCTTGGAGGTCTTCGAGGGCTGCTGCAATAGACGGAGATGATGTATCGAGTGGAAGTTTTCGTCAGGCGGTGCTCGACAATAGCGTTGGTGAAGCCGGCGACGACCGAACGAATCCAGGCGGTGTGCTTCTACGGCGGCCCGGTCTGACTAGGCCACCGGAGAAGAAGGCGTCAGCAGATGGCCCTAGATGGTGATGAGTTTGATCTTAGATCCAAATATGTCATACAACGGCATGGGAAATTTGTTTGGCTTTCATTAGGAAGTCTTCGTGTTTGATTTGGGAAGACGTGGCAGCGGCGCTTTCCTAGTTTAGAAATAATGTCTTACCTGCACTATCCCCGTTTCATTGGTGTGCATATCACCGGCAGAGGGCGTAGTCTTGTCTCTCCAACACGTGTTTTGGGACCCGGTCGATTTTTTGGTTTTTGTTGTTATCCGTCTAGATTCAGCTGGCTGTTGTGGTCTTCAAAGCTTCTAGAGGCCCTTATCGGCACTCTCTTCTCCAGGGCGACGATTTGCTTTGCAGATCGCAGTTGCTAGCGTCTCCTAGTCAACGACTTTCCAGCCGCTGCTTCTACAAGCTCATAGGTTTCAAAAAGTTTGCTTCTACAAGGCGTAGGCCTAGAGGCGGCATCGAGCTAGATGCAAGAGAAGGAAGACTACAACACCCCTGGCTTTGTGTGTAATTTTATTTTTATGTATATGTGTTTATAAGGTCCTGTGAAGCTTAGCATATGCCCTTAAGGCCTTTTCACAAAAAAATCAAAATAAAATGCAAGTTAAGGCATACGTGGATTGACATCTATCTCACTCAACAACTGACACAAATTCATGGAAGAGTTCTGTATTTCTAATTTTCGATGTCCATCATCAAAGCCTCAACGCACATGGAAACACGCCTTTGGCATAGGCAGTTTGCGGCTAGCCTGCGAGCACCGAGCTACCGGGCCTGGGTGTAAATACATGCTCTGATGTTGATAGGATCGTCGTCATATGGTAGAACAATAAGATGGGGCACGAGGAACTGGAAGCGGTCGTCGGCATTCGGCAGCCCATTGGAGAGATCAGTGCATTCGACGTCGAAACAAGATTTCTGGTGGTCACCATGCCACCGACTGGGGCGGTCGAACTCCAGCTCGTGCCCATAGAAGACCGGCTCATTGCCGTCGGCTCGAGGAGGACGCACGCATACAGCGGAGATGGCCCGTCCGAGGCGCTCAGGCGACACCATTACCAGGAACAGCAGCTTTGTGGCGCCGTCGAGGTCAGAGGACATCAACGACGCTGAAGCCCTCGCGGAGTTCCATGTGGAACGGCTCCTCAGTGCGGACGTAGGTGGTGCACGGCCACCCGTGCCCCGCGGTGAAGTGGACCAGCAGCGTCTCCGTGCTGCCGACCAAGCCGCAGACTTCCTCGGGGCAGTGGCACGGCGCGTGCTGGCAGGCCTTGATGTGAGGCTGGAGGTCGTGGTATGCTGGTTTGGCAGCGCACCCGTAGGGGGCGTTGGGGCACCGCGCCCGGATGGACTCCACCAGCTTCTCCATGGCGTGGCTCCGGCGGTAGCCGCCGTCCATCGGAGCGCGCCAGACGTGGCTATTCATGTTTGAACATTTTCAAAATCAATGAATTTTTTGAAACTTTTGAACATTTTCAAAATCAATGAATCTTTTGAAATTCGTGAACTTTTCTTCAAAAAATTTATTAGCCTTTTCATACTTTTTCGTGATTTTTTTTTCAAAATCAATGAACTTTTTTCAAGTTTGTGAAGTTCTCTTAAAAAATGTTGAACATTTTCAAAATCGATGAACCTTTTCAAATTCATGTTTTCTACAAATAATTCAGAAATCCAAGTGTTACAGCAGATGATATCGTGCAATAAATATCGCTGCTACAGTGGGTTTTATATCATCGGCGCTGTTCTCAGTCACGGGAGTCGAGTAGCCGTAGTGATTAATTGAACTCGTACGAGAATGTGAAGGTGTGAGTTTGAATCCTGAAGAGAGCGGGTTTTTTGCGCTTATATTTTGCTGCGCGTTTTATCGGGCCGACCCAAATGATGCCGAGCGAGCGCCAGCTTCGTGACGGGGCACCTGAAGCGCGGATTAGGAGACCTCCAGCTTCGAGCGAACGTGTTTTCTAGTGGGCCGGATCAGCAAGAACTTGGGCTGCTCCCTAGTTAATTACCAGGCTTCAGACCTTGTAACGTTTGGCAGGGGCCAATTGATGTCAACTTTTTTAATTAAAAGAAGCTGTTCGTTTCCGGAGCTGCGCATCAAGGTAGGGATCATCGACGTCAAGCCCCTTCAACAGGATTGAAGGGGAGATTATGGGTCTAAATCCTGTAGCAGCATGTCTTCAAGAGGTCTTACAAAAATGAACGGAGGGAGTAGTATTAGTAGGGGAAAACCCAAAAATGAGAACAAAGTGTCAAGTCCGTTTCAGCATATCAAGATAGAGAATTGCTTCAGCACTGTTTGTTTGCTCTGAATCAGCTGTGAAATTCACTACGTACTGGGACTGCAGGATCCAATCCAATAAAATGAATGAACTTGGATCATTCATTACCTTTGTGTGAAGGATAAATGCCAGCTAATGAAACCTAAACCTGCATGCATGCAATCTCCATGCGAGATTGTAGCCGGGTACAATACTTTCAGTACTCTGCCCAAGCACAATTCTCGTTGCTCCGGTCCTAGAGGAGTAATTCGCTAATTTTTTTAAAATAATACATTTTTTTATTAATTTGCACAAATATTACGCGTAAAAAATTATTTTCAAAAATAATACCCCGTCGACCCATAGCAGGCCGACTGGTCCTAGTCGGCCCACAGCAGGCCGACTGGGTTCCTATCGGCTTGCTGCAGGCCGATTGGGCTGTCGGCCACCATTTCAAGTGCCGATTGGGCTGTCGGCCACCATTAGTTTCAGTCGGCCTCTTTGTGGGCGACAGGACTAATTGGCCTCTTTCAGAGGTCGATCGGTGCATGTGATTTTTTTTGCCCGTCACGATTTTTTTTTTTCAAAACTATGACATATTTTCCCGCCAACTCGTTCCCGCCACCCGTTCTCATCCACCCGTTTCCCGCCATATGTTCCCGCCAACTCTTTCCCGCCACTCGTTTCCCCGCCATATGTTCCCGCCAACTCTTTCCCGCCACTCGTTTCCCGCCATATGTTGTCGTTCTTTCCCGCCATTTTCTCCTCTCTACCTATAAAACCCCTTCGACGGAGGTGGATAAGCATTCCACTAAGTTTAGTTGAGATGTCCCATTATCCTTTCGATCGTAGTTTTCACCTCGGGATGAGCAGGACTCTTCCGAGCCTAGCTACCGATTTCAGGATGGACAATAGGGTAGTTCCATGGGACGAACTCACCGGTAGTGACACCATAATGAATGAGTTGGCTCACCAATTACTTAGGTCCTGGTGGCCTGAAAGGACCTATGAAGAGGTACGTAAAGAACTTCTTAGGTTGCATGAAAGGTGGGAGAAGGTAGTAGTGCCAAGAGTGAAACTTTCGAAGGATTGCAGCAAATAATCCATGTTTATGGACTGAGGAGAGCGAGGACGAAGATGATATCTTCATGTCGCCGCTTCCGGTTCTGCATACTCGAAGGGCAAGAGTTCTTCATCATCGAAGGGCAAGGTTTCGCATCGTCAAGGGCAAGGTTTCGCATCGTCAAGGGCAAGAGTTCTTCATCGTTGAAGGGCAAGAGTTCTTCATCGTCGAAGGGCAAGAGTTCTGCATCCATCGAGGATGACGATGATGACTTCATGTAATTTTTATGCTGTATTTTGTGAGTTCAACAGACGTGCTCGCTTAATTTAGATTTAGTTCTATCTAGTTGTTTGTAATGTCTTGTTGTATGAGCATTATGTTCTATCAAAATATGATCTTGTAGTTCAAATAACATAGTACTAAAATAGAGTAGGCATATGTCTCACACATAAGTACATAGTCATTTGTCTCATACATAGAATAGACATAAGTCTCACACACAAATAGATGGTAATGTCTCTCTCGATAGATGGAAGCGTCGGTGCGACGCCTGCCTTTGGCGGGAGGCGGATCTGAAGCGGCGACCATCCCCACCTGTCGGGTGCCCTAATGTGACGAGGAGGAATCTTAGACTCTTCCCGGTCATGCTGTGTATCCTGTGTGGGGCCTGGTGGAGGAGTCGAAAACATGTTCATCCACCGGGTGTGCTGCGACATCCGAGCTCAGTATGTTCTCCTCGGGATGTTGATCACTCCCCACGTATCATGTGATGCCGACATAGACGCTCGATATCCGTAGGCTCCTGCGCGATGAAATGTTTCATCATGGAGAATGAGGTCGCGTCAATTAATATAGAAAACAATAAATATGAAGACGCATACCGCTGGCTGTGACGGCTGCTCGACTCAAACACGGCTGGACGAGGGACCGTGCTGCTGTGGCTGTGGAGAAAACATGAAGCTCGACGAGGACCGTGCTGCTGTGGCTGTGGAGCAAACACGAAGCTCGACGTGGGACCATACTGTTGTGGTTGCTGCCACGTTGAACTGCCAGTTGGTCGACGGGTGGCCTGGTTGATGTCGGTGCTAGACGTGCGTGGTTGATGTCGGTGCGTGGAGTGACGCGCTGCTGCTGCTGATGATGAACAACGCCGGTTCTCCGGTGCACGTGATAGCCTCGTACACAGTCTGTATCTTGTTCTGAATTGCTCCAAGAAGGGTTGTAGCACCGACGGTGCTGAAGGAGAGGTCCAGATGATGGTGATCGTCCAAAGGTGGTCACGACGTTGTAGAGGTCGTGTGTCAAGGTAGCCTGCAAATTTCCATGACAATGAATAATGTCTGTCTCTTGCACGTCAAAGTATATGACAACATTACTTAAAGAAAATATATCTTACACAGACTGCCTAGAGCTCGAAGTGTCATAGCTCGGGTACATATCCCACGGAGTAGGATCCGGTATCTCCTCTGGGTGGGAGTGCTCAACGATGTGTAACCGTGTTCCGGTCATGTAGCGCCGCAAATAGAGATTGAATGCATTGAGATCAAAATTTTCATTCGCGTGCCATAGATGCGTGTTTGCTGTCTCCCATTCTATAACATACGGCTCTAGTCTAACTAGCCACCAGCAGCAGTTGTCCTGGTCATGCCCTTCCTTGTCGCCCTAAAATTGTGGTGTGTGTTCAACAATTACCTAAAGTTTCAATGGAGTACTATGAAAGATAATGCAACATTGAAAAACTTGTTAATACCTGTGGATGTGTGCTGGCAGCGGTTCTCTATAGGGGAGGCACCTCCAACTGCAGAAGACCAAATTGCCTCATGACCTCTCACAGTGCCATCTCCTCGACGAAGACATCAAGATGATCTTTGATTTTGTCATCCAGAATCTCGGTCCCTTGTTCATAGCACAAACATACCACCAGGGTATCTCGCTTGTATGGCTGCTTCCGTGTAGGGCTGCCGATGACCCCGTGTATGAATCAAACTGCTCGCTCAATGCTGTGTATGCTTTCCTGGTCTGATTACTAGCAAAGCGTCTCTGCAGAAAACAAAAGTTAATAGCCGCTAGCATCGAACTATCTCTTGTGCAGAAAAAAGTTGCATTAAACTATAACACGATGCATACCTCGCGACGTGTCCAACACGGACCGAAGTAGGCATGTCGATGCCGCCAACATCAAACATGGCGCCTATAGGCTCACGAACACGGACATCTGGTCGCCCTATAGAGAACCTCTCCCACGACCACAGCTGTAGGAATAGAGGGCATCCAAGAAGGGCTGGCTTTCTCGATGTAAGCGGCAACAGCTTGCACATACCTCGGTATGTAGCCGCTAAGACCGCCAACCCCAACTCCTCTGTCTGATCTGATCCGCCGTCTGAAAGCCGCTATCTCGAAAGTGCCATAGGGATGTAGTCTTGGCGCTAATACTGGTGACATGGTTCTCCGTGAACATCACCTTGCCGAAAAGCCACATTAAGTAGGCCTCGAGGCTCCGAGTGTGATCTGTTCGCATTCAACGGCGCCGAAAGTTCTTGATCTGCATTAAGTAAAGTGAAAGTTTTAGTAAGCCGCAATTATTTTCTGTAAAACCGTATGAACGATGACTTGAAGATAAGAGGTAGGGGAAATTACCCGGAAATTGAGGAACCACTCATACTTAGGTCCGTGATGCTCCCATACCGGATCCGGAGCATCCGGAAAAACACCATGAAAACGTTGTGTAAGAGCTTGCTCCCAACCAGCCGGTGCATCCAACGGTCCTATGGCATGACCTGCCAACGGTAGTCCGAGCAAAAGTGACACGTCCTCCAGAGTAGGAGCCATCTCTCCCCATCGGAAGTGAAACGTGTGGGTCTCTGGCCTCCAACGGTCCACTAAGCAGCTCAGCAAGGACCCGTCGATGGCGAGACGCTTTCACCCGGGATAGACTCAACCAGACGCGAAAGGTAAAAGACCGCCCATTTCAACCTTCATCGAGAACATTTCGTTAGTGTCTCCCATTAATATGCATGTCAGTGTGCAAATTAACAAAGCACGCACCGTTGAAGCCATCCCGGTGTATCATCCAGTTTTCCTTAGGAGTGCGAGTGACCAGAGGCTCAAGCTTGCGCTCATACCATATCGCAGCACGATGACCCCTATCAATGTCCCCATCCAGCAACCACATTCCCGACATTCCTGCACATAAAATTCAGAACGTAGTGCCACACTTAATAAAAAATTCAGAACATAGTGCCACATTTTATAAAAATTCAGAACATAGTGCTACACTTAATAAAAATTCAGAACATAGTGCCACACTTAATACAAATTCAGAATATAGTGCCACACTTCATAAAAATTCAAAACATAGTGCCACACTTAATACAAATTCAGAATATAGTGCCACACTTAATACAAATTCAGAACATAGTGCCACACCACACTTAATACAAATTCAGAACATACTACTGGTAGCTTAGCTTCTTCCTCTCACCCTTACTCCTCTACTGCCTCTACCTCCTCTTCTTCCCCGGTTGCCTCGTCCACGACCAGTGACGAAAGTGGGACAATTAGTGTCCCTAGCCAAATTCATTGCATAGAATGCATTGCCTAGTCGGACCCCCTGCTTCAGATTCGTCCATATCATTCCGGATGCGCTGACACTGCCGTCTGCCTCTACTTGTACGCATATGCTCTGGGTTTGGAATGTAACGCCTTTCGGCGGGGTTGACGCTGTTGAAATTACCCATTGATCGAAAACCCATCAGCTCACCTGTCCATGTATTGAGAACAGACTCTTTCAAAAAAAATGGAGATACAAACGATATTGCGTCCATTCCAAGCTGCCCGCAAGCAGCAAATACATGTGAGCAAGGTAGGTGAAGCAATTTGGGTTTGTTTCATGTGCACTCACACATTGGCCAGGCTTCATTGCCAATTGTCACCTCATGCGTCCTCAACTCGTTTGCACATCCGAATTTGTTGTTGGCTAAGCGGACCTCAAACCTTCTTTCTTGATTACCGATGGCGACTACAGTGTGTGACCTAGCTTTTTGCATCTTGTTGTCCATATACTTCGTGACTCTTTCACAGTATCGTGTATTTGGGTTGTTGAAGATATGCTGCTCTGCTTTTTGACGTCTATCTCTGAAATACTTGACGATGCCATAGAAAATACCCTCAACAATGGCTGTAAGTGGCAATGCCCGGTTTCCTCTTAGGACAAAGTTGTATGCTTCCGCGAGGTTCGTTGTCATGACACCGTACCTTGCTCCATGTGTGTCATGTAGCAAAGACCACCTCTCCAAAGGCTCATGCTCTATCCACTGCTCGAAGGTTTTAATCGACCTCCGAGCCTTCTCCTAGTACCAGTGGATCAAAGCCTGGCAGGTCACATAGCCCAACAGCTCCTCCTCCACCGCCGCTGTTCCTGTGCCAACTGTGCAGCTACTGCTTCAACATGTGCCCTCACCGCTGCATCTCTTGCAGCTTTCCTGTCCCTCACGTGTCTCTGCGTGCACACATTAAGTCTGTTGCGATCAAATTGTACTTCCATAACTGATTCTGCTTGCAGAGTTTTTGAACAGATTCATCGTGTTCTTATTTCTAAACTGCGAGAAGAAATTAGCCCCAGATGTCGCATGCACCAACGGCTCTGCAAGTCCTGCCATGGAACTTGTTCCTCGTGGCCTGGGTTTGTCGGTGTCCTTATCGCACCGAGTATACCTGCATGCCTGTCATGAAGGATGCACACATTGGGCTTCTCCTTCACACAAGATATTTTCAACTGCTCAAGAACCATGTCCAACTTTCAATGTTCTCACTCTCCACAAAAGCAAATGCGAGTGGGACGACTTGATTTTGGTCGTCTTGACCTATGGCTGTCGGGATCTGGCCCTTGTACTTGCTCGTGAGAAAAGTACCGTCAACACATATCACCGGTCGGCAATGCCCAAAGCTTCGATGCATACACCGAAGAGAAGAAGAGACGATGCAGCACCCTCACAGTTGGGAACTCGCATGAACATGTCTTGGATATAGATATAGGTGCCTGGATTCCGCTGCTGCAGGTGTGGAGGAGCTGGACAACAGAGTCATATGCATCAAAATAAGAACCAAATCTCCTCTCAAGCGCCGCATGCTTAGCCCTCCAAGCCTTGCCATAAGAAATTCTGTACTTGAACTCGGCGAAGACTTTTTTCTGACTGCCTTCACTTCCATAGCTTTGCCCTGCACTATCTCATCGTAAAACAACCGAGCAATAAGCGTGGATGAAAGGTTGGCATGATCTTGAGGGATGCAGGAATAAGACAAGTGTGATTAACTAAGTCACATATCACCCAACTTGTGCCATACTTAGGGAGAAAGCCGCACCCTCGCGGGACAATCTGCGTTCTTGCATACCATTGTCGAATTTCTTATTGGACACCGAGCTGTGAAAACCCTTTGCGTGGACATTGCCCAATTAATTATTGCATCCTTCGGGCTTGTTTGGTCGGATACATAGCACCCGTCGCAATATTGTTCTGGTGATATTGCCAGGCTGAATCATGTCCATCATTCACGGTCATTGTAGATGAGAAGTCATGATTCCACGATGCAGGATTCGGGACCTCCACTTCATTTTCTTCTTCATCTGACTCGTCAGAATCATCGGCATGACCCCTTTCAACATCGGTGTCTTCTTCTTCCATCATGTCCTGCATGTGCCCATCTACCTCGCCGGCGTCCACCTCGCCATTGTAATCACCATCGGCATTTCCTCCTTCTACCTGACTGCTCTGTCCTTGTTCGTAACCATAAACATTTCCTCCTTCAACCTGACTGCTCTGTCCTTGTTCGTAACCATCATCTCCAGCATTTGACATAGATAACTGCCTCCCTACACTGCTATGACCAGGATCGTAGCCACCCTCGCCTTCATGTGCACTGACCTCCTTCACAACGGGAAGCACTAAAGCAATATGATTGCATCCCCTTCGTTCACAACCTTGTAACCACCGCACCCAATCGGAGTCTTGCTCTATCGGCCTCAAATAAAAGTAAATTATTGTACTTGACCGTGTTCATAATGCATGAACACCGACGGTGTGTGTTTCCGTATCAAGACCTAAACTTGCCGCAATCCATTCTTTCAACTGACTGACTGACCATGTTTGAGGTGCGCTCATTGGCACCTCTATGTGAGTAAATTCACTCAGATCTGCTCCCATCTCAGTTGTTTGGACAGTACCAGGACCGTAGTAAAATCTGAACTTCACTACATCAGACATCTCGGCTCACCTATTTTTTTTCAACAACGAAATACAATTCACTAACAAATATTAGACATGTTTATATATATATTACAGAATATTTACGGCGCAACTAATACAATTCACACACCTATAAGTATATTACAAATATTTGCCGGAGCAACTACAAATATTTACAGATTTTAATATTTGACTGCCTACAACTACAACTATATTACGGATTTTACCGGAGCTACTCCAAATATATTACGGATTTTACCGGAGCTACTCCAAATACTGACACTAATAAATACGGATTTTACCAGAGCTACTCCAAATACTGACAGTCCTAAATACTTCACATGCACATATAGTACGGAATATCACCGGAGCAACTACACATTTTTACACAAATAATTAGTTGACATCTAAATATATTTAAGTATACTACGGGGCAAATAACAATAATCGCACACCTAATTTATTTCACATCGAAACATATTAACAAATACTACCGGAGCACCTACGAAAAATAAAATGTTTGCTGAAATATACCCTTGAAGCGTGCGAATGAAGAACGACGAACGGCGGCCAACGAACTGCCGGTGCTCCGCCTCCAACGACGAACGACGAACGACGAGCTTCACCTCCACCACAATGCCCCAACTTCACCACCACCACCTCCACCAAAATGCTCACCACAACCACCACGAGCTACCCCATCAGTAGATCGACACCTCTTTTGGCTGCCCTAACTAAGTTGAATCCATTCACGGTGCCAAAACCGCAAAATACTGGCTCATTTCGGTGTAGAAATTGGTGCCTTTTTTTTACAGAGAGAGGAGAAAGTAAGAAAGAAGAAGAACAGAAGAAGAGCAGCAGCAGCGCGAGGATAAGGGCGAAGGGCGCCGGGCCAGCGAGCGCGAGGTGGGGCCGCACCTGTCGGCCAGCAGCAAGCCGATCGGCCGCGGCAGGCTGACAGGGTGCGCCACGCCGACAGCTCCTCTCCCCCGCGCGACGTGGCCTGCCCAATGCGAGGCCGACACGTGCCCAGCAGGCCAGCTGTCGGCTTGCTAGTGGCCGACTGCAGCCACTCGGCTTGCTGCGGGCCGACTAGAGCCAGTCGGCCACCTGCGGGCCGACGGTGTATTAGTTTTGAAAATAATTTTTTCCGCGTAATATTTGTGCAAATTAATAAAAAAAATGTATTATTTTAAAAAAATTAGCATCAGGCTAAACAGGTTCAAGAACCAAACAGATTGGAAAGCATCCTCTCTTCTCAACTCGATTCAGTTTCACTTGACGATAATACCATTCTGTAAAATAAATGCACCACCAAGACAAGACAGAGCAGCACTCTCTGCTACTCCCTCCGTCCCAAAATTGTAGAGTGTAACTCTCTGCTACTCCATTTTTCAAGAATCAAACAAATTGGAAAGCATACTCAACTCAATTTCACTTCAAGATACTATACTAGGAAGGTTAACATTCATATATACCATTCTGCACCACCAAGACAAGACAGGACAGCCCTCTCTGCTACATAGTATATGATATTATATCAGTTGCTTTTTTACAAAGCAGCAGGCAGCATCATCCTTCCTGTCAAAGCAAAGGACTCAAGAAAGAGGAAATAAAGGCACTTTATTCATTCATTCATTCATGGTAAGAAAAGAACCGCCAGCAGTTAAACTGGCCTCTTCACCCCTGCTGCTTCATGCGAAAAAAGAGCACAAGCCCGGTAATTCCATGATTCCTCCCTCAGTTCATGTAGCAGAATGAAGAGTTAACAGCAAGCGTCGCGGAATGAAGAGTCGGTTGGTTTGTATCCCGCATCTGCTGATTAATGTGCAGGTTTGACAACTTGTGTGGTGGAGTGGAACCTGCCAGTCTATAAGATTTGACAAGTTAATATTAGGCAGAAATAGAAAATCAATAAAAAAATAGGGAGGCGACAAGTGTTACCTTGGGTGTAGTTATTCTTCGACGGATAAATGTGGGTTGGTTCTTTTGATTTTCTCAATCTGCTCGTCTATCTCAGCGCTGCGCCAATTCATCTCTAGTTTCCGCAGCGAAACCGGGAGGCCCTCCTTGGGCATCGACTGGATTTTTAGACACCCAACGACATGTAACTCCTTGAGAGAAGAAAGGCGATGTAACCCTTGAGGAAGGGACTGCAGACCATAGCACCAGAGAAAATGTAGTTTCTCGAGAGAGGTGAGGAGCTGCAGCGCTTTCTCTTGCTCCTCCGTCAAGCTTTTCACCCTCCCATCATACTGGAATTCAAGTGTGTGGAGGCTCGGGGCGAGGAGGCTGCAAATAGGAGCAACAAGCAATCCACAGATGTTATCCACAATGAGCTTCTCCAATCTAGACATGTAACCTGCAGGCAATAATTTGGTCCTTGCCACCTCTGAGAGCAGATCTGCTGCTAAGGTGCTGCTGCTGGTAACTTGCAGTTCTTTGAGGTTGACTGTGATGAGAGGATTGAACCCATCCACCGTTAATTTACCGCAACTTATTAGGCTTAGACTGGTGAGAGACGTGAGGTTTGAGAGCAGAGCCATCGACTTCATGCTTTGCTCGCCCCAAACATCAAGTTTCCTCAGGGGGGCAGGGAAAGGGTAAATGGTCTCTGATTCTCCCATGGCCATGGGCCACCGAAAGAACAATTCGCCACATCCCCATATTGTTATTGATTGGAGCAATGAGTTGTCCTCCTGAATTTCTCCTCCATTCTCCACAGGCACAAGAACCAGGCCCTTGCAGTCTCTAAAGCTAAGTTTCTGCAATGAGCTGGATGATGGGAACTGCATTGATATGCACGATACATTTTCAATAGCCATATCTTCTAGTTTATCCATATTGTGGTAGGCCAAAGCACCGCCATACCCTCCAACAAACAATAGTTTTCCATCATAAGACAACAACGTTTCTGAATCACCTCTTTTAACATCCAAATCTGTCAGTGTGGAGGTGTGAGGCATGGAGGGCAGAGACATCTTTGGGCACCCGGAAACTTGAAGTCTGCGCAAATTGGTGCAAGAAACCTCCGAGAAGGGCATCACACAGACATTGGGACAATCGATGCATATGATTTCTTCAATGCTTGTTAAGGAATGGCAATTAGGTTCCACAGCCCATTCAGCAAGTTCCGGCATCTCATAAAACTCAACTGTGTTCAAGCGCATAGAACATTTCCCTGGAGCGCCACCACATCGAAGCCCAAACTGATGCATTCCAGAAATTTTCTTCAATTTGAGTCGCTTGAGATTTGGTAGCTTCGCAAAAGGTGGGAGGGTGCTCCAAGATACGCCTTCTAGAGTGAGAGTCTCTAAACTTGCTAACCAGATGTCAAGACACAACCAACTAGGACCAACGGTACCACCATGATTTGCAATTGTAAGTGCTCTAAGATTCGAGTGTGGTTGAAGAGCATCAAGGATATCAGCATCTGTAGTTGGTCCATCTCTGCCCCAGAGTAATTCCAACTCCTTCAGATTCTTTTTCAACTTCAGCTTGGCTGCAGTAGCTTCCTCCTTGTTTGCCACGTGTTCAAGACCACGTATGATCAGTCCTCCTTCAAGCTCTGTCAATGCCCCAAGTTCTGACAGCTCAAATCCCATGCTCCCATTCCTGACATGGAATTCTTTTAGCTCCTGCAGATGCTTCATCTTTCCGACATTGCGAATATTGGAGTGGAGTTCACTTGTAGCATGGAAAGCATGTAAATTCTCAAGGTGGCTAAAGTCTTCAGGCAAATCAGAATGACCATTCCAACCATCTAGGTCCAAGAATTTCAAGTGATAAAATCTTGATAGTGTACTAGGTAACCTCATTTCCCTGTCATTGTGAGATGAACTAATTTTGAGGTACTGGAGGTGGATAAGTTTTGAAAATCTGTGTGGAAAAGATTCTGGATTGTTCACTGCTATAAATAGGACACGCAGACTATTTATTTCCTTGAGGCTATCTTTCAAAATCTTGGCGATCCTTTCTTCATATCCTCTAAAAATCATCAAAGTCCGCAGATTAGCAATGTCTATCCTCTCCCTTAGTTTACACATTTCTTCCTCAAAATTTGCATCATATTTGCCTTCTATGTTGATAGATAAGTGTCGTACCGATTGTGGGATGGCATCAGCTCTGAAATCTAAGCCACTTATACTGAGGCATTCTTGTGCAGAAACACTCTTAGATAGCTCATGCATTAAATCGTGCATTACATAGGAGGATCGATCAGCCCAGTCGAATACCTTCATGAGAAAACCATTGTCCACTAGTTCTTCCAAGTAATCCCTGCCGGCTTGGTGATTAGAGTCTATGATGCCCATTGCATCCCAGAAATGATTGATTTCTGAAGAAGTAAACCTATGATCTTCAGGGAAAAGGCCACAATAGGAAAAGCATTTCTTCAGATGAAAAGGGAGGCAATCGTAGCTAATTTTTAAAGATGGCATGATATCATCACTTCTTTGCTGCTTTAGCCACTGATGCTTTTCAAGAACTCCATTCCAGTGTTCCTGAGAAAGGTGCTTATGCAATAGTCTACCAACTGTTTTGGCTGCCAATGGGGAACCCTTTAGCTTGTTTGCAATTTTTCGTGCAATACCAGCAAACTCATCTTCGTAATGGTCAGGTTTGTCTTCTTCACCATTAAATATACATGCTTCAAAGAATGTGAAGAAGTCATTAGGCTCCAAACCTGCCAGTTCTAGTGAATCAACTGTTCCCACCATTTTTGCCAGATTTGGGAATCGGGTTGTGACAAGTAGCATGCTTCCTTTGGTTTCCCCCTTTGTGAACGGAGCTAACAGGGTTTTCCACTGGTCCACACTGTCACATTTCCATATATCATCCAAGACAATTAGAAACCTCTTGGACTTGAGACGGCGCGCAATGAATCTCTGGAGATGATCTAAATTGGTTGTTTCGTTTGCAACACGGTTGCTTCCTCCTTCTTCAGTTGCAGCAGGTATGCAGGCAAGGATCTCCCTGGTGAGCTTAAGCACATCGAAATCAGTGGATACACATACCCAGACCCTGACTTTGAAGTGATCTTCGGTCCTGCCATCATTATACAGATGTTGGGCGAAAGTTGTCTTGCCAATACCCCCTGGACCAACTATAGGAAGAACAGAAACAGTCTCGGTCTGCGTACCAGTGGTGATACGGTTGACAGTTTCCTCAAAAATGCCCGTTCTGCCATACAATGTGTCTTGTATAATCATGGAAGCAGTCTGAGGCCGATGTAGGACGACTGCCGTGCTGTTTCTTGGGATACTGCCGATGAGCAAACTGGAGACGGAGTCACAGTGGGACTCCATGCCCAGTAACAGGGACTTGATTTTGCTGGACATGGACAATCGGTCGAAATGCAGCATGTCATCACCATGAGCAGTAGCAGAGTTGGCTTTGGACCTTTTGGTGATGCGGCTGGTAACAGCAGCAGCGGCATCACTACCTCCATCCCTCTTGGTCTTGGGTGTACGCGAGCAAGAAAAGAAGTGGACCAAGCTGCCTAGGGTGTGGCGAAGAGCAGTACCAGCATGGAGAGCTTGATGGCCGGCCTCTTGGGTGGTGGCGTATAGGGTGCCGTGGAGCTTGTCGTGGATCTGGAAGTAGTGGACCTCATCCAGCAGGTCCTCTGCCTGGTCGGCGTCCCTGCTCAGCTTCTCCAGCAACCCCTGCAGGCCAGGGTTGGGGTTGTCGCCGCCGGCGTGGCTCCCCTGGGCCAGGGCGTTGTGCAGCAGGCCTTGCGTGTGCAGTAGCTTCTCCCTGATCTGCTCCGAGTTGTGGCCCAGCTGGAGGCTGTCCACGTACGCCGCCACCAGGCCGTCGGACAGCGTCGTCAACACCTTGCCGAGGAGCGACTTGGCCGAGCCGAGGGCCACCTCCATCTCTCTGCAGACAGACACAACACTCCGCCGGCCGCCTCACCTCGCCTCGCCGGAGTAGTGGTGGAAGCAGCAGCAGAAAGCAGTGTGGTTTGGTGTTGGTGAGCTGCGAGGAAAGTGGCGGGCGGACAGTTTGGAGCTCAGTCGCTCTACTTGGACTTGGATGGCCGCTTGGAGTGGAGGGGAGTGGTTGGGTGTGGACAGGAATGGGCTCCAGAGAGGTGATGGAAAGGGAAGTCCTACTGTGACACATCAATAATTCCATTCGATGTGTCGGCAGCCACTAGAGGAATTTCTCATCATACAGTCACCTTACCAAACGCCACTGTGCCATGGGATGAGATGGGATGCGATGCCCTCCTCAATAATGCCACTCTCTTTCACCCCCATCAAATGCTGTGACCCTTTAATCGAGTGTACCAAAAAAAAAAAATTCCAACTTCTTGTCGGTCCGGTCCGATGCCTCCTCCGTCGTCCGTCCGGTCCTCGTCATCCAAACTCTCCTCTGATGAGTTCGGAGGCAGTCCCGCATCTATACTGCGCACATGCCGGGCGGACTTCCCGACCTTGCACAAGGACACACCATCTCATGCCCGCCACCACCCACCGGGGGCTCTTGACCATTGTGTCGGCGGTCGTGGAAGGAGGCCCAAGGGAAACGGTGATGTACTGACGGCTCAGACTATGGGGAATTGTGCTTGAAGGTGGTGCCGTTTGTGTCGTCAATGCTCGTGTTTAAATAGCAGGTGTTTAAATAGTTTCCCATCAAATCTCAGATAAGATGATAGAAGAACAATCATGAACAAAAATATAATAGTAAATGTATGCAGATGATACAGTGATCCAAAGTTCAAAACCTTTCTAGAAGCAAACTCAATAGCTTGATCTTCAAATGCATCGGCATCGGTACCCTTAAGACGGCTTATTATGATTTCCTGCAGTTGCATATAATTATAAGGGCCAAAACACAGCCGCTGAATACACATCCTACTTAGATACACGGCAATAGTTTTTCTGGAAGATCCATTGTGTTTGCTATAACTGCATTCAGTAACAACACACCAAAGAATAAATAATACGCTAGAGATCAAAATCACAAACCAAGACAGAGTTATAGGTATCTATAATAACTAGGTTTGAATTTGGCTTGGTGGGCCAATCAAGAATGTTATACAGGACCTGATAGAAAGATTAATCCAAATGTTAATGAACATGAACATATATCATACAGCAATCAGAAGGCCAAAAGATGGCAAGATCGGGCATTTTCTCAAAAATAAACTATACATTTGTACAGCTGATTAATTAAGTTCAGCTAGATTATATTACCGACTGATTTCTTGTGGAAAGGAGATCAAGCTTGTCGATGAGCAAAACAATTGGCTGGTTTGCTTGCTTTCAAATTTTCTTGCCATCTGAAAAGGGCTCTGTTTAATAATGAAGAGCTTTTTTCCATCCCACCCTATGCCCACTCAACTGTTCATATATAACCAGCATATTCAATAAAGTGGACCTATGTTGACTGATAATGGAATGTATATGCTATGCTTGAGTAGGAATTTGGCATTTCTTAACTTAGAAGTTTGTATACCTTGTAGATATTCTCTGGAGAAGCTAATTTGAGACCATGGATTTCTATAAAACAATAGGGTCAACAAAGCAAAAGAAATCAAACCATCACGACGGCCATGAAATAAGGTTGGTTACCTTGCCAGTACCAGGCACACCATGAATATAAAGGCAGTGTCCTAGACAATGGTCGTTGCAAATTGCATCCTTCACAAATGTAGAGATCTCCTCCATTTCTGTTGGCACAAGACCTCTACTCAGTAACAGTTTGCATAAGAAGCTGATGAAACATGCAACAAACATGAATAGCCATACTTATCCCTGCAAGGCAATAATTTCAAGGCGGAGGCCTAGAGGCGGCATCGAGCTATGATCACCGCTCGCCGCCAGTGGATGCATGAGAAAGAAAGACCGCAGCACCCCTGGCTTTGTGTGTAATTTTATTTTTATGTACATACGTGTTTATAAGGTCAATTGTATATGGCCTTAGGCCGTTCGCAAACAAAATAAAAAAAAATCAAGTTAAGGCATACGTCGATTGACATCGATCTCACTCAACAACTGACACAAATTCATGGAAGAGTTCTGCATTTCCAATTTTTGGTATCCATCATCAAGCTCAAGCCTGCACATCCAAAAACAAGTTTGGCATATGCACCGAACTACCGGATCTGGGTGTAAATACAGGCTCTGATGTTGATGGGATCGTCGTCATATGGTAGAACAATAAGATGGGGCACGAGGAACTGGAAGCGGTCGTCGGCATTCGGCAGCCCATCGGAGAGATCAGTGCATTCTACGTCGAAACAGGATTTCTGGCGGTCACCATGCCATCGACTGGGGCGGTCGAACTCCAGCTCCAGCCCATAGAAGACCGGTTCATCGCCGTCGGCTC
Organism: Aegilops longissima; assembly: GCA_021605205.1. Classification (NCBI taxonomy): domain Eukaryota; kingdom Viridiplantae; phylum Streptophyta; class Magnoliopsida; order Poales; family Poaceae; genus Aegilops; species Aegilops longissima. The sequence continues at coordinate 682,134,815 of CM038679.1, forward strand.
GACGAGGACGTACGCATACAGCAGAGGTGGCCCGTCCGAGGCGCTCAGGCGACACCATTACCAGGAACAGCAGCTTCGTGGCGCCGTCGAGGTCGACCACATCCACGACGTTGAAGCCCTCGTGGAGTTCCATGTGGAACGGCTCTTCGGCGCGGACATCGGTGGTGCACGGCCACCCGTGCTCTGCGGTGAAGTGGACCAGCAGCATCTCCGTGCTGCCAATGAAGCCACAGGCTTCTTCGGGGCAGTGGCACGGCGCGTGCAGGCAGGTCTGGATGTGAGGCTGGAGGTCGTGGTATGCTGGTTTGGATGCACACCCGTAGGGGGCGTTGGGGCACGGCGCCCGGATGGACTCCACCAGCTTCTCCATGGCGTGGCTCCGGCGGTAGCCGCCGTCCATCGGAGCGCGGCAGACGTGGCAGCTCCGTGCCGAGGCCAGCTTGTCGCGGCACTGCGAGCATAGCACGTGGCCCACCACGCACTGCACGTTTGGAAGCATGGCTTATGGTGTAGTTATAACAAATGCTTGGCAAAGCAGGAGAGATCCATGGTGCGTGCGAGGACGTATCAACGTACCTGGAAGATGGGCGGCTTGAGCGGGAGGAAGCAGACACCGCAGTCGAGGGCATCGGCGTCCACCAGCGTCAAGTTCTCGAGCGCCGCGCGTGGGGAAGCCGGCTCCGTTGGCCTTGCCGACTTTGCTGGAGCAGTAGAGCAGTATAAGCAAAGTTTTAAATAGCAGACTAGCCTCTTAGCGGCGCGCGCTATAGCATCCTAAGCCCTATCTAGCGTTTCAACATAAATAAATAAAAATAAACATATAATCAAGCATCAATTTAACATACACTCCCTCTGTTCATGTATAAGCTGTTTTAAAGACTTGACACAAGTCCTCATATATAAGGCGTTTTAGAGACTTGACACAAGTCCCTAAAATGTCTTATATTTATGAACAGAGGAAGTACTTGATAATAGACAGCACACTATAGCAGCAAGTCATCACACCCAGCGTTTCTCCATTTTCTCTCGTCGCCATTTTATGTGGTGCTTGCGGCACCGCTTAACCACAAAAAGCCGCTACAAAGTAGATTGTAGATCCTGGGCACCAAAATGCGACAGCGGTGTAACACGCATCAGTACTTTCTGTAGATTGCAGGAGGCCGTAAGCACACATACCTATCTTGATTTGCACATGACAAAGCAGAAACTAGCACAGGCAGGGGATCATGCATGCAAACATTCATGGTAGGTCCTTCCCATAGTGAAAATTTACCCCAAATGCAAGCAATCTTCTCAACGTAATGAATAGATTACCATCGACCGAAAACCTTATGATTCTGTAACTTTGCCACTGCTAATGGGTTCAATATGTGTCAAAGATAACCATTTTCTGATCAAATTAAGCTTAGCATCAAACAAAATGACTGTCTCAAAACATGAACGAGACTGCAGCGTTCACAAAAGAAAACAATTCTAGTATTAGGGGTAGTGCAGTACAATCCATAGTTCCATACCTTGTGATGGTTTTCGATTGCTCATGGCCGGAGTGGAGGCCGAGCTCGTTTCCGGGATCCTATGGAGCAGGGGCGAGGAGGCCGGCGATCTGGGAAGGGGAGGCCGCGAGCTGAGGGGGGGACGGCGGTGACCTGGGGAAGGGGAGCTGCTCAGCCCGCCGTCGCCGTCCGCAGCCGATGGCCGCCGGCAGTCGCTTGCGATTGAGATGAGGCGGGCGAGCTGGGGGAGGGGATGCCGGGAGCTGCTCAGCCCGCTGTCGCCGTCCGCCGCCGCCAGCCGCTTGGTATTGAGAGGAGGGGAACTGGAGGTTTTTTTTTCTATTTTTTTTAGACAGGAGGGGACTGGAGTTAGGTTTCGATCGACAAGAGGTTTGGGAGGATTTTCGGCCTTGGCCCGCTCAGCGATTACGAGTTTTGGACCGAAAGAATTTGGCCCGGGAGAGAGCGCGGCTACTATGTCTCGCATTAAGCTACTCCTTAAAAAGTCGGGAGCTCCTGGCGCCTGCTGCCGCACCTGGTGGGCCGGCCAAGAACACGAAGCAAAATTGTAGCGCGAAAAACCTTTATTTTTGTTATTACTACCGTCGGAATCCAAGCTCGGGCTGTTTCCATACAGTTGCAGGTAGTCTAACCACTCAAGCTAATAGGACCAAGTGATATATTACAACGTGCAAACTTTAAGTAGTTTTGTAGCCGCGCTATTTACTGCACATACATTTTGGAAAAACGTTTTCTTTCAAACATATGCACACATTTTCAAATTCAAAGATATTAGAAAATCACGAATTAGAATAAAGTTCATGTATTAAAAAATCACGAATTAGAAAAAATCTAATTGATTTTGAAAAAGTTCATCAATTTTGAGAAATTCATAAAAGTTTCTCAAGTCAATCAGTTTTAAAAAACGAAATCTGAAAATCGAAAAAAAAACATCATCGAATTAAAAAAGAGTTCATCAAAATTGAAAAAAAGCTCATCGAATTCAAAAAAGGTTCACAAATTAGAAAAATATCCATCGGTTTTCAAAAAAGTTCATTGATTTTGAACAAAAGTTCATCAATTTTAAGGAAAAAGTACATCAACTTTCAAAAAAATGTTTATCAATTTTCAGAAAAAGTTTATAAAATAAAAAAATTCATCGGATTCAAAAAGGGTTCATCAAAATTGATTTGTTCCATTGAAATAAAAATAGTTTACAAAATAAAAAAATCATCAGATTCAAAAAGGGTTCATCAAAATTGAATTTTTTTCATCAAAATAAAAAATTTCATCGAATTTGAAAAAAGTTCATTGATTTTGAAAAAAAGTCATTCAAATGACAAAAATGAAAAGAATAAACAAACTGAACAAATCGGTTCCGAATAATAAAAAACCCTAAAAAAGAAAAAAGGAAAAGGGCAAAAGAAGAAAAGGGATAAGAAGATGTATTTGAGCACAAGAGTTGGGGCGGGTGCAGTGGTTAGTGCATTGTTGATCGGCAAGGAGCTCTCTAGTTCAAATCCCAGTGGACAAGCGTACTTTTTTCTCTTTCTCAAAAGAGAGAGAAAAAAGGGAAGATGGGCCGAGCCCAAGTAGATACACCTTCACGTGCAAGTTTGCGAACGGGCACTGAGGTTGTTACTTGGACGGCCCATTTTTGTCCATAGTTTATGAAAAATAGAAGAGAGAAAAGGGGAGCACCAGGGATTGATCCTGGTCGCCGCGAACATAGCAAATGGGACTAGCCACCGCGCAGCCCACAATAAGGGCGTGAACTACTTGAAGCAAGTCGAGCCGGTTTTCTCTGTTTTTTCCTTTCTTTTCATTTCATTCCTTTCTTTTCTTTTTTCTTCTATCTTTTTTTTTTTGCATTTGTTCTTTGTTTTCTAAACTTTCCGTTTCCTTTGGTCTATTATTCTGTTTAACTAGTAAGCTTGCACGTGCAACGCACGTCTCAATCAAGACAGCCTATAAATTCATGTGGGGTATTGTATTCTGAACTCATATTGAGATTAATTAACTTCCATTTCAGTTACCTCACAAAGAGGACATCTCACATTAGTTCAAGTGTTCACGTGCACGATAGTTGAAGTGTACATGTGCCCAATAACACCGTCAATGGATTATATACCCAAACTAATCTATGATTCATATAAATAACACAATCTACTGCAACCTTTCATGTTATGAAGACCACCGTCATCACACCATTGAACTACAACTCTAGAGATTGGGAAACAATGCTTCTACTGCGTTTGTTTCACCATCTCCTAAGAAAAAAAGAGGAGCTAAAAAATTCCAAGTAACTTCTTTCACGGCTTCACCCAAGAAATTGTAAGCAAACCTTTCAATTTATCCCAGATTTAAAAGGAAAATGCAATGTCTATTTTTCTTCACACTAACCCCATCAATGAAAAGGCCCATGGTATCTTATTCTTGTTACATCGTAGCCAAATCATGTAATGTTTCATAGGATCAGCCTATTTGAGCCTCCTTTACTTTTCCACCTTTTTCTTTTGCCATTAGAGTATGGTGACGGTAGCATCCACAAGTGATATGCCTATGCTTAGACTGGGTAAACAAGGTGCAACCATGACCTCCAGTGAAATGACACTTGAATGCACCTGAAACAGGATGTTAAAATACAAACAAATTTAACTCTTGGATTGTACAAGTCAATACTTTGCTGCAAAATTAAGCATCAATAAACTAGTCCTCAGTAACGAGCATAGCAGTTACTAAATTAAAATAGCAACCCAGATATAACAGGACCCTATAGGGGGGAAATATCGCAAACTGCAAAACGCTAAATACTCGAGTACCAATGGTAAGCATAGTGACTCATCTCATGTGTAATGAAACTTCAGAGGTGTTCATTATGCGTGACAAAGCCACACTATGAGCTCAACATAGCATTAAATGGAGTGCAACAAAAGGAGAAAAAAAGAAGTAAATACGAATTGACCATCAACTCAAATCAAATTCTAAAGCTGAGAATGGACATGGTAGAGACACTATGTCTTCTTTTGTTAAAACTTGTATGTGGTGTGCATTTTATCAAGAGTTCAAGACCATCAATTCAAATCAAATTCTAAAACTGAAAATTGCATTTGTCTTCAGAAACATAGATTCTAAGTTGAAACTGGGACCAAGACGATTCCAGAATATCAAGGACCATTGGTAAGCATGTAGAGTTAAGAGGTAGAAAATACATTAGGTTACTCTCAAATAATTGGTGGTCTGGCATGACTGGAGAGTGGCAACTACCCGTGGTCGCCTAGTCCGTGAGTCTCATGTCTCCCTGGAAGAACATTAGAAGGCTACAGTAGGCAGGCTTTCAGATATGTCATGAAAGCACACATTTTTGCCCATGACCATTATTTCATTATCTAGGCACGGATCAGGCACAATGAGTAAAAAAGAGTAGTGCACAAAAACAGGATCTGCAAAAAAATATAAAATAATCAAGGTTTACAAGCAGACGACAGACGAAGAAGTAAAGGCCTCACAGTGCGTTGAGGGCCCCCTCGTCTCCTTTAGTTCCCGGCGTTATCCGAGTATACCACTTGCCGTGAAAGAGAGGCAGGCTCGGGATCGAAGCACTGTGAGTCACGCGTCCGAGGTTGGAGGGAGATGAATCCGCTGGAAGATGCCGGCTTGGTATAAAATCTAATCTACATCATGAAGGAAAGGAACAACAAAAAGAAAACATTCTAAGTATATCAGAGATTTTGAGCTAGAAAGTTTAACAATTAAATGCCACTGCAAAAATTCAGCTTAAGTCCTTTGGAAGAATCTGCAAAACCCACTTCCTTCTGATGCAAAGCTTTATTCTCCATCTGCAAAATTACTTCAGATAACAAATAGACAAAATTATTGTATTGAAGGAGAGAGCTTGGAAGAAAACTGTGAGCGTTGTCGTCGGAGACATATCTGCAGATTGGTTATTTATTGGGGAGAGGCTTGCTGCCCTTGGTCATCGATATATCGTCGAAGAGCTGCTCGATGGCTCCAGACCTCCTTAACTACCACCGGGTGGTAGGATGGATTTTCTATATATATATATATATATATATATATATATATATATATATATATATATATATATATATATATATATATATATATATATATATATATATATCAAAATCTGTAACGTACAACTTTCAGATTACAATCTCACCGCTATTTGTGACGCTTTTCTTATTTAAGCAAGAAAATAATGGTCCTCAGATTAGTAAGTTGTAACTTTCGCAACCATTAAAAACATAGGTAATTAAAGATATCAACTAATTTGGTGTTAACATGAAATAAACGATGCTCCAAATCAGTGTGTAGCCGTCTTATACCTTGTCAACAAATTGAAGTGGGTGACATGTCCCATTTTTATCTCCGTTGCATGGCACACGGGCGCAGCCGCCCTTGACATCGGCTTCATCTCCTACAAGATGCACGGCAGCGCGTTGCCATCCTAGGCCTGTATTTTAGGAGAGGTGGGCGGCGACCTGGCCGTGATTAGTTTCCGTGATTATAGTTTCCTAATAAACAGGTAGAGTAGTTCATTCCTCTGCGGTGGTGAAATACGGTCAGTCAATATAAATTGCTAAGTACACACAGAGAACAAATTAGATCAAGGTTAGCGGTTAGATTAAGTTTAGTGGGCTAATCATGTGGTGGTAATAGACCCGTGTATATTTATGGGGCGCGTTTAGAAAAATTCTTGTTCAGTTGTTTGATAGTAGTGTAGATGTAGATTAGTTTTCTTTGTTTCATTTGCTTTTCATTCAACATTTTTTGTATATGTCAACAACATTGTTCTAATACACGTTTAACATTTTGAAATACAAGATTAATTTTTTTGTGTGTACATGATCAACATTTTTTGCTACACACACCTTTAAATATTTTCAAATATAACATTAATATTTTCTGTATACATGTTTAACTTTTTTTTCTATAAACACTTTTGTTTTGATCAAAATCTAGATTAACATTTTTCAGGTATAGGATTAACACTATATAATAAATGGTCAACATTTTTCAATGCACATAAACATTTTTTTTCAAATGCTTGAATAAATTTTTCAAAAACAATATTAAATGTTTTAACACATGGTCAACATTATTTCTAAGTACATTTGGCACTTCCTTAAATGCTTGATTAATATTTTTAAAACTTGTTAAACATTTTTTCAAGTGCTTGATTTATATTTTTGTATACATTATCAAAATTTTCAGTCAATTTCGTAATACATGGTCAAAAAATTTATACAACTTTCACATTTTTCAAATACTTGTTCAAAATTTATTTCAAATATTTGATTAACACTTTTATATACATGATAAAAAATTCATTTTTTGTAATACATGATCAACAATTTTTCTGTATATGTTCAACATTTTTTGAATTGACTATCCTACCCGTGTGAGTGGGCCGGCCCATCTCGCCCGGCACTTCAGCGAGTCGAAAATTGGACTTCCTGCAGGCGTGCCAAGGAGAGAGGGATGCTAACACTATTTGGAGCCAAAAATTTAGCGTGAAACCTAAATCTCGCTTAACTCGACTATTCCTGCCGTCTCGTCTGAAGCTTTGTTCCTGCGACGTAGTTACTGCGCCAGCCCATTTTTGTCAGTTTTCTTTTTCTTTCCTGGTTTTCTTCTGTTTTTTTTTGTGTGGGTCTCTTCTTCGGTTTCCACTTTTGGGATTAGATTTTCTTTTTTTTTCTATTTTCTTTTCTTTTCCATTTCTTCACCCATTTTCTTGTATTGATATCCTTTTGTTTTCTTTGTTCAAAAATCATGTTTAATGACTAGTTTGTTTTCGTACACACTTTAGATTTCCGTTATATATCATGAACAGTTTTTATACATGTTGACATGTTTTTGAAATATATGATTAGAATTTTTACATTATCAACATTTTATATTATTTTATTTATAGAAATATTAAAAATATTTTCTGAAATTTTCATATACATCATGAACATTTTTTGTACACGTTTAACTTTTGGAAATAGATTATTAACATTTTGAAATATTTGTGTTTGATGACTACTTTATTCGTATGTGTTGTGTATTTTGTTTATATATAAGAAAATTTGTTTATACATGGTTAATATTTTTAAATATAACATTAACATTTTTGGTACATGATCAACTATTTCATATACATAGTATTCTTTTTATATACATTTTTTGTACACATGAGAAACATTTTTTTCGACACGCATTTAACATTTTATAAACGATAGATTGACATTTTCCCAATATTTTTGTGTAGAGTGTTTCTGGTAATATATATTTTTTGAAAATTTAGAAGTGTAGACAAATGTAAAAAAAAGCAAAAATATGAAAAAAGAGAAAAAAAAATGCTCACATCAAGTGGGACATAGGCGCGCAGAAATTTAGCGCTAACCTTGTAGAGGTGCTATTATCATGATAATTTCATCGGCTGCAAAATTGACTTAACGTAGCACTGCTTGTTGCTCGGCTGCTATAGCGCCGCTATATGGGACGCGGTTAAATTGAGCTCGAGCTCATGTGATCTCGAGTGAACAATAACTGAAAAAAATGTTTTTTAAATAATTGTACCATACATTGACAATTTTTTTGATTGAGTCAAAGCTCCATAATGAAATAACATTAATGCAAGATTATTAACATTTTTCAGATACATGTTAACAATTTATTGCAATAGACAATGAATATGTTATCTGAATAAAGGTTCAAAATTTCTGAAATGCACACTGAACGTTTATCTAATACACAATGAACATTTTCAAACACAAGGTGAACATTTTTGTAAAACATATGAATGTACCAAAAAACTTTTATATGGAATAAACAATTAATTAAATTATGTAAAAAATTATTTCATGATTAAGCAAAATCATGAATCTGCTTTAAAAGGCTGAACATTTTTTGAATTTCATGAACACTTTTCTGTATATAGGAATATATTTAACAAATTACGCTGACAAAAATTGAGATTTTCATGAAAATTTTCAGAAAATGCCATGAACAAATTTTCAAAATATATGAACATTTTTTTTGAATTTTATGCACAATTTTTAACTGCACGAACATTTTTTTTAGACATTTCACAGTATAAAATGGTGGAAAGGAGAAAAGAACGAAATCAAACGTATGAAAAACTAGCGAACGTAACAGTTAGTGGTCCAGACGAGGCGAACGCGGACGTCCATCTCGCCAGTGCAAAAGCTATATACTCCATCCATTTCTTAATATTATCATTTTAGACATTTTAATATGAACTACATACGGATATATATAGACTTGTTTTAAAATGTCGATTCGCTCATTTTACTATGAATATAGTCCATATTGAAATATCTAAAAGATCTTATATTTAGGAACGGATGGGAGTACATTGAATGATAGCCTTGTCTACAGGGGGCATCCTGAACCCCTGAAGTGGGCTGTTCCAAGAAATGGCTTTGGGAAGCTTCTGGGGACTGGTTCGCAGAGCCTTCCGTCGGGTTTTGGGAAGTTTCGAGATGTTTACTTTCCTTCATTTCTGTGTTTTCTCTATCCATTTTCATTGGGTTTTACTTTTCATTTTTATATATTATTCTTACTTTTTGCGTTTTTTCGAAATGTATGTCGACTTTTTTAATACACAAGAACAATTTTCATACAAAGAAAAGATATTTTATATTTTTTTCAGGCCAGATTTTCTAGATACACATTGAACATTCTTTAAATATCTTAATACACGTTGAATATTTGTAAACGGCACATTTAATGTATGAGTTAACAGTTTTAAAAACATGTTGAACATTTTAAAATTATCATCAACATTGTTTTAGAAACTTCAAACATTTTTGAAGTGTTAGAATATTTTTGAAATGTCCTGAACGTCTTTAAGCTATATGAACATTTTTCAAAAACTGCAATAATATAGTTTTTACATTTCATGGACATTTAGAAAAATGTTGTGTACCATATTTTTAAAACTCATGAACGTTTATAATGTCATAAACATTTTTTATTTTACAATTATTATTTCTAAAATACGTGAACAATGTTTTATATTTCCATGTTTGTTTACTTAATAAATGAACCAATTTTCAAATGTGAGAATGGTTTTTAATATCATGCAAATTTTATGAATGACACATAAAGTTTTTGAAAATGGTGTGAACAATATTTTGAGATTGCGTTGTCATTTTAAATGTATGGTGAACATTTTTAGAAATTTATATAATTCATTTTTTCAAATATAAAATTAGGAATATTTTGAAATATAATAAATAATAAGAATGAAACAAAAAAATTAAAAATAAACTAAACTATTTCATTTCGAGAGAAATAAACGAAAGTTACTAACGATGGGAGGAAGGAAGGAAGACTATGTTGGACCGGCCCACTGACGCGTTGCTTGTGGGGCGCCTACCCTAGATCTGGCGTGAAATGATGGCACCAAGCGAAACAACGAGATCCACTGGCCGGTGTTCAACTCTTCTGTTCAAAAGATGGCTTTAGAGATGCAGGAAATTTCCTTTATCTTTTATCTTCGAAGGAAGAATCTCTAATATCAAGGCACATAGCCTCACAAAGTATATGCTAGGTTTATCGGTAGGGTGCCATCTTTGGCTCCTACATTGTGCTGATATCAATTGTATCATTCAAATTTTGATTAATAAGTACAACAGGTCGTTGCTACCTCTTGAGCACAGCGTTGGTTTTCTCTTGAAGAGGAAAGGGTGATGCAGCAAAGTAGCGTAAGTATTTCCCTCAGTTTTTGAGAACCAAGGTATCAATCCAGTAGGAGGCCACACGCAAGTCCCTCGTTCCTACACAAACAAATAAGAACCTTGCAACCAATGCGATAAAGGGGTTGTCAATCCCTTCGAGGCCACTTGCAAAAGTGAGATCTGATAGAGATGATAAGATAAATATTTTTGGTGTTTTTGTTTTATAGATTGGAAAGTAAAGGATGCAAAATAAACGGTGACAGAAATAGCTAGTTGACAGGAGATTAATATGATGGAAAATAGACCCGGGGGCCATAGGTTTCACTAGTGGCTTCTCTCAAGATAACATAAGTATTACGGTGGGTGAACAAATTACTGTCGAGCAATTGACAGAAAAGTGCATAATTATGAGAATATCTAGGCATGATCATGTATATAGGCATCACGTCCGAGACAAGTAGACCGACTCCTGCCTGCATCTACTACTATTACTCCACACATCGACTGCTATCCAACATGCATCTAGAGTATTAAGTTCATAAGAACAGAGTAACACATTAAGCAAGATAACATGATGTAGAGGGATAAACTCAAGCATATGATATAAACCCTATCTTTTTATCCTCGATGGCAACAATACAATACGTATTGGATCCCCTTCTGTCACTGGGATCGAACACCGCAAGATTGAACCCAAAGCTAAGCACTTCTCCCATTGCAAGAAAGATCAATCTAGTAGGCCAAACCAAACTGATAATTCGAAGAGACTTGCAAAGATAACAAATCATACATAAAAGAATTCAAAGGAGATTCAAATATTATTCATAGATAATCTTGATCAAAAACCGACAATTCATCGGATCTCGACAAACACACCGCAAAAAGAGTTACATCAAATAGATCTCCAAGAAGATCGAGGAGAACTTTGTATTGAGAATCAAAGAGAGAGAAGAAGCCATCTAGCTAATAACTATGGACCCGAAGGTCTGAGGTAAACTACTCAGACATCATCGGAGAGGCTATGGTGTTGATGTAGAAGCCCTCCGTGATCAATGCCCCCTCCAGCGGAGCGCCGGAAATGGCCCCAAGATGGGATCTCACGGGTACAGAAGGTTGCGGCGGTGGAAATAGGGTTTCGTGGTGCTCCTGGATGGTTTCGAGGTACGTAGGTGTATATAGGAGGAGGAAGTAGGTCGGTGGAGCTACGAGGGGCCCACGAGGGTGGGGGCGCGCCCAGGGGGGCAGTCGCGTCTCCCTGCCTCGTGGCTTCCTCGTTTCTTTCTTGACGTCCACTCCAAGTCCCCTGGATTGCGTTTGTTCCAAAATAACTCTCCCAAAGGTTTTATTCCGTTTGGATTCCGTTTGATATTCCTTTTCCACGAAACACTGAAATAGGCAAAAAAAACAGCAATTTGGGCTGGGCCTCCGGTTAATAGGTTAGTGCCAAAAATATAATAAAAGTGTATAGTAAAGCCCATTAAACATCCAAAACAGTTAATATAATAGCATGGAACAATAAAAAATTATAGATACGTTGGCGACGTATCAAGCATCCCAAGCTTAATTCCTGCTCGTCCTCGAGTAGGTAAATGATAAAAATAGAATTTTTGATGTGGAATGCTACCTAGCATAATTCTCAATGTAATTTTCTTTATTGTGGCATGAATGTTCAGATCCGAAAGATTCAAGATAAAAGTTTAATATTGACATAAAAATAATAATACTTCAAGCATACTAACTAAGCAGTTATGTCTTCTCAATATAACATGGCCAAAGTAAGTTTATCCCTACAAAATCATATAGTTTGGCTATGTCCCATCTTCGGGACACAAAATATTCAAATCATGCACAACCCCAGTTTCAGCCAAGCAATTGTTTCATACTCAAGAATTTTCAAACTTTTTCAACTTTCACGCAATACATGAGCGTGAGCCATGGACATAGCACTATGGGCGGAATGAAATATGATGATGGGGGTTGTGTGGAGAAGACAAAAAAAGAAGATAGTCTCACATCAACTAGGCGTATCAACGGGCTATGGAGATGCCCATCAATAGATATAATTGTGAGTGAGTAGGGATTGCCATGCAACGGATGCACTAGAGCTATAAATGTATGAAAGCTCAACAAATGAAACTAAGTGGGTGTGCATCCAACTTGCTGTTGGGAAACGTAGTAATTTCAAAAAAATTCCTACGAACACGCAAGACCATGGTGATGGCATAGCAACGAGAGGGGAGAGTGTCCGTCCACGTACCCTCGTAGACCGAAAGCGGAAGCGTTATATCAACGCGGTTGATGTAGTCGTACGTCTTCACGATCCGACCGATCCAAGCACCGTTACTCCGGCACCTCCGAGTTCTTAGCACACGTTCAGCTCGATGGCGATCCCGGGCTCCGATCCAGCAAAGCGTCGGGGAGGAGTTCCGTCGGCTGACGGCGTGGTGGCGATCTTGATGTTCTACCGTCGCGGGGCTTCGCCTAAGCACCGCTACAATATGACCGAGGTGGAATATGGTGGAGGGGGCACCGCACACGGCTAAGGAACGATCACGAAGATCAACTTGTGTGTTCTAGGGTGCCCCCTGCCCCGTATATAAAGGAGCAAGGGGAGGGCGGCCAGCCCTTGGGGCGCACCAAGGGAGGGAGTCCTCCTCCTAGTAGGAGTAGGACTCCCTTTCCTAGTCCTACTAGGAAGAGGGAAGGGGGAAGGAAAGAGAGGGAGAGGGAGAGGGAAAGGGGGGCTGCGCCCCCTCTAGTCCAATTCGGACTCCCCATGGAGGGGCGCCACCTCCTGGTGCAGCCCTCTCTCTCCTCTTGGCCCAATAAGGCCCATAACTTCCCGGGGGTTCCGTAACCCCTCCGGCACTCCGTTTTTCGGAAACTTCCGGAACCTTTCCGGTGTCCGAATATAACCATCCAATATATCAATCTTTATGTCTCGACCATTTCGAGACTCCTCGTCATGTCCGTGATCACATCCGGGACTCCGAACTCCTTCGGTACATCAAAATACATAAACTCATAATATAACCGTCATTGAAACCTTAAGCGTGCGGACCCTACGGTTCGAGAACTATGTAGACATGACCTAGAACCATTCTCGGTCAATAACCAATAGCGGAACCTGGATGCCCATATTGGTTCCTACATATTCTCTGAAGATCTTTATCGGTCAAACCGCATAACAACATCGTTGTTCCCTTTGTCATCGGTATGTTACTTACCCGAGATTCGATCGTCGGTATCCAATACCTAGTTTAATCTCGTTCTCGAAAGTCTCTTTACTCGTTCCGTAATACATCATCTCACAACTAACTCATTAGTTGCAATGCTTGCAAGGCTTATGTGATGTGTATTACCGAGAAGGCCTAGAGATACCTCTCCGACAATCGGAGTGACAAATCCTAATCTTGATTCATGCCAACTCAACATATACTTTCGGAGACACTTGTAGAGTACCTTTATAATCACCCGATTACGTTGTGACGTTTGGTAGCACACAAAGTGTTCCTCCGTAAACGGAGTTGCATAATCTCATAGTTGCAGAACTTTGTATAAGTCATGAAGATAGCATAAGCAACATACTAAGCGATCAAGTGCTAAGCTAATGAAATGGGTCATGTCAATCACATCATTCTCCTAATGATGTGATCCCATTAATCAAATGACAACACATGTCTATGGTTAGGAAACATAACCATCTTGATTAATGAGCTAGTCTAGTAGAGGCATACTAGTGACTATCTGTTTGTCTATGTATTCACACATGTATTATGTTTCCGGTTAATACAATTCTAGCATGAATAATAAACATTTATCATGATATAAGGAAATAAATAATAACTTTATTATTGCCTCTAGGGCATATTTCCTTCAGTCTCCCACTTGCACTAGAGTCAATAATCTAGATCACATCACCATGTGATTAACATCGATAGTTCACATCATCATGTGATTAACACCCATAATTCACATCGCCATGTGACCAAGACCCAAAGGGTTTACTAGATTCAGTAATCTAGTTCACATCGCTATGTGATTAACACCCAAAGAGTACTAAGGTGTGATCATGTTTTGCTTTGTGAGAGAATCTTAGTCAACGGGTCCGCCACATTCAGATCCGTATGTATTTTGCAAATCTCTATGTCAACAATGCTCGCACGGAGCTACTCTAGCTAATTGCTCCCACTATCAATATGTATCTAGATCGAGACTTAAAGTCATCCAGATCGGTGTCAAAACTTGCATCGGCGTAACCCTTTACGACGAACCTTTTATCACTTCCATAATCGAGAAACATATCCTTATTCCATTAAGGATAATTTTGACCGCTGTCCATGATCTATTCCTAGATCACTATTGTACTCCTTGCCAAACTCAGTGCAGGGTATACAATAGATCTGGTACACAGCATGGCATACTTTATAGAACCTATGGCCAAGGCATAGGGAATGTCTTTCATTCTCTTTCTATCTTCTGCCGTGGCGGGTTTTGAGTCTTACTCAATTTCACACCTTTGTAACACGTGCAAGAACTCTTTCTTTGACTGTTCCATTTTGAACTACTTCAAAATCTTGTCAAGGTATGTACTCATTGAAAAAACTTTATCAAGCGTCTTGATCTATCTCTATAGATCTTAATGCTCAATATGTAAGCAGCTTCACCGAGGTCTTTCTTTGAAAAACTCCTTTGAAACACTCCTTTACGCTTTGCAGAATAATTCTACATTATTTCCGATCTACAATATGTCATTCACATATACTTATCAGAAATGCTGTAGTGCTCCCACTCACTTTCTTGTAAATACAGGCTTCACCGCAAGTCTGTATAAAACTATATGCTTTGATCACACTATCAAAGCGTTTATTCCAACTCCGAGATGCTTGCACCAGTCCATAGATGGATCGCTGAAGCTTGCACATTTTGTTAGCTCCTTTAGGATTGACAAAACCTTCTGGTTGCATCATATACAACTCTTCTTTAATAAATCCATTAAAGAATGTATTTTTGACATCCATTTGCCAGATTTCATAAAATGTGGCGATTGCTAACATGATTCGGACAGACATAAGCATCGCTATAGTTGAGTAAATCTCATTGTAGTCAACACCTTGAACTTGTCGAAAACCTTTCTGCGACAAGTCGAGCTTTGTAGATAGTAATACTACTATCAGCATCATCTTCCTCTTGAAGATCCATTTATATAATATGGCTTGCCGATCATCGAGCAACTCCAACAAAGTCCACACTTTGTTCTCATATATGGATCCCATCTCAGATTTCATGGTCTCAAACCATTTTGCGGAATCTGGGCTCATCATCGCTTCCTCATAGTTCGTAGGTTCATCATGGTCTAGTAACATGACTTCTAGAATAGGATTACCGTACCACTCTGGTGCGGATCTTACTCTGGAAGACCTACGAGGTTTGGTAGCAACTTGATCTGAAGTTTCATGATCATCATCATTAATTTCCTCACTAATTGGTGTAGGAATCACTAGAACTGATTCCTGTGATGAACTATTTTCCAATAAGGGAGAAGGTACAATTACCTCATCAAGTTCTACTTTCCTCCCACTCACTTCTTTCGAGAGAAACTTCTTCTCTAGAAAGGATCCATCTTAGCAACAAATATCTTGCTTTCGGATCTGTGATAGAAGGTGCACCCAATAGTTACCTTTGGGTATTCTATGAAGACGCATTTCTCCGATTTGGGTTCGAGCTTATCGGTGAAAACTTTTCACATAAGCATCACAACTCAAACTTTAAGAAACGACGACTTAGGTTTCTTCGCTAAACCATAGTTCATACGGTGTCATCTCAACGGATTTAGATGGTGCCCTATTAAACGTGAATGCAGCTGTCTTTAATGCATAACCCCAAAGCGATAGTGGTAAATCGGTAAGATACATCATAGATCGCACCATATCAAAATAAAGTACGGTTCTGACGTTCGGACACACCATAATGTTGTGGTGTTCCGGTGGCGTGAGCTGTGAAACTATTCCACATTGTTTTCATTGAAGACCAAACTTGTAACTCAAATATTCATCTCCACGATCAGATCGCAGAAACTTTATTTTCTTGTTGCGATGATTTTCCACTTCACTCTGAAATTCTTTGAACCTTTCAACTATTTCAGACTTATGTTTCATCAAGTAGATATACCTATATCTACTCAAATCATCTTGTGAAGGTCGAAAAATAACGATACTTGCCACGAGCATCAACATTCATTGGATCGCATACATCGGTATGTATTATTTCCAATAAGTCAAGAGCTTGTTCCATTGTTCCGAGAACGGAGTTTTAGTCATCTTGCCCAAAAGGCACGGTTCGCAAGCATCAAATGATTCATAATCAAGTGATTCCAAAAGTCCATCAGATGGAGTTTTCTTCATGCGCTTTACACCAATATGACCTAAGCGGCAGTGCCACAAATAAGTTGCACTATCATTATTAACTTTGCATCTTTTGGTTTCAATATTATGAATATGTGTATCACTATGATCGAGATCCAATGAACCATTTTCATTGGGTGTGTAACCATATAAGGTTTTATTCATGTAAACAGAACAACAATTTATTCTCTTACCTAAATGAATAACCGTATTGCAATAAACATGATCAAATCATATTTATGCTCAACACCAAATAACACTTATTTAGGTTCCACACTAATCCCGAAAGTATAGGGAGTGTGCGATGATGATCATATCAATCTTGGAACTACTTCCAACACTCATCGTCACTTCCCCTTCAACTAGTCTCTGTTTATTCTGCAACTCCTGTTTCGAGTTACTACTCTTAGCAATTGAACCAGTATCAAATACCGAGGGGTTGCTACGAACACTAGTAAAATACACATCAATAATCTGTATATCAAATATACCTTTGTTCACTTTGCCATCCTTCTTATCCGCCAAATACTTGGGGTAGTTCCGCTTCCAAAGGACCAGTTCCATTGTAGCAAAAGCACTTAGTCTCGTGCTTAGATCCAGACTTGGGCTTCTTCACTCGAGCAGCAACTTGCTTGCCGTTCTTCTTGAAGTTCCCTTCTTCCCTTTGCCCTTTTCCTTGAGACTAGTGGTCTTGTCAACCATCAACACTTGATGTTTTTCTTGATTTCTACCTTCGCGATTTTAGCATCGCGAAGAGCTTGGGAATTGTTTTCGTCATCCCTTGCATATTATAGTTCATCACGAAGTTCTAGTAACTTTAGTGATGGTGACTAGAGAATTCTGTCAATCACTATCTTATCTCGGAAGATTAACTCCCACTTGATTCAAGCGATTGAAGTACTCGGACAATCTGAGCACATGCTCACTAGTTGAGCGATTCTCCTCCATCTTTTAGCTATAGAACTTGTTGGAGACTTCATATCTCTCAACTCGGTATTTGCTTGAAGTATTAACTTCAATTCCTGGAACATCTCATATGGTCCATGACGTTCAAAACGTCTTTGAAGTCCCGATTCTAAGCCGTTAAGCATGGTGCACTAAACTATCAAGTAGTCATCATATTTAGCTAGCCAAACGTTCATAACGTCTGCATCTGCTCCTGCAATAGGTCTGTCACCTAGCGGTGCATCAAGGACATAATTCTTACATGCAGCAATGAGGATAAACCTCAGATCACGGATCTAATCCGCAATATTGCTACTAACATTTTTCAATACAATTTTCTCTAGGAACACATATAAAAACACAGGGAAGCAACAACGCGAGCTATTGATCTACAACATAATCTGCAAAATACTACCAGAACTAAGTTCATGATAAATTTAAGTTCAATTAATCATATTACTTAAGAACTCCCACTTAGACAGACATCTCTCTAGTCATCTAAGTGATCACGTGATCCAAATCAACTAAACCATAACCGATCATCACGTGAGATGGAGTAGTTTTCAATGGTGAACATCTTATGTTGATCATATCTACTATATGATTCACGCCGACCTTTCGGTCTCCGTGTTCGAGGCCATATCTGCATATGCTAGGCTCGTCAAGTATAACCTGAGTATTCTGCGTGTGCAAAACTGGCTTACACCCGTTGTAGATGGACGAGAGCTTATCACACCCGATCATCACGTGGTGTCTCGACACGACGAACTTTGGCAACGGTGCATACTCAGGGAGAACACTACTTGATAATTTTAGTGAGAGATCATCTTATAATGCTACCGTCAATCAAAGCAAGATAAGATGCATAAAGGATAAACATCACATGCAATCAATATAAGTGATATGATATGGCCATCATCATCTTGTGCTTGTGATCTCCATCTCCGCACCGTCATGATCACCATCGTCACCGGCGCGACACCTTGATCTCCATCGTAGCATCGTTGTCGTCTCGCCAACTATTGCTTCTCGACTATCGCTACCGCTTAGTGATAAAGTAAAGCAATTACATGGCGTTGCATTTCATACAATAAGCGACAACCATATGGCTCCTGCCAGTTGCCGATAACTCGGTTACAAAACATGATCATCTCATACAATAAAATATAGCATCACGTCTTGACCATATCACATCACAACATGCCCTGCAAAAACAAGTTAGACGTCCTCTACTTTGTTGTTGCAAGTTTTACGTGGCTGCTATGGGCTGAGCAAGAACCGTTCTTACCTACGCATCAAAACCACAACGATACTTCGTCAAATAGACTCCGTTTTAACCTTCTCAAGGACCGGCGAGCCACACTCAGTTCAACTAAAGTGAGAGAGACAGACACCCGCCACCACCTTTAAGCAACGAGTGCTCACAGCGGTGAAACCAGTCTCGCGTAAGCGTCTGCGTAATGTCGGTCCGGCCGCTTCATCTCACAATACCGCTGAACCAAAGTATGACATGCTGGTAGGTAGTATGACTTGTATCGCCCACAACTCACTTGTGTTCTACTCGTGCATATGACATCAACGCATAAAACCAGGCTCGGATGCCATCATGGGAAACGTAGTAATTTCAAAAATTTCCTACGAACACGCAAGACCATGGTGATGGCATAGCAACGAGAGGGAGAGTCGTCCGCGTACCCACGTGAGACCGAAAGCGAAGCGTTATATCAACGCGGTTGATGTAGTCGACGTCTTCACGATCCGACCGATCCAAGCACCGTTACTCGGCACCTCCGAGTTCTTAGCACACGCTTCAGCTCGATGACGATCCCCGGCTCCGATCCAGCAAAGCGTCGGGAGGAGTTCCACAAGACGACGGCGTGGTGACGATCTTGATGTTCTACCGTCGCAGGGCTTCGCCTAAGCACCGCTACAATATGACCGAGGTGGAATATGGTGGAGGGGCACCGCACACGGCTAAGGAACGATCACGAAGATCAACTTGTGTGTTCTAGGGTGCCCCCGCCCCGTATATAAAGGAGCAAGGGGAGGGCGGCCAGCCCTTGGGCGCACCAAGGAGGGGGAGTCCTCCTCCTAGTAGGAGTAGGACTCCCTTTCCTAGTCCTACTAGGAAGAGGGAAGGGGAAGGAAAGAGAGGAGAGGGAGAGGGAAGGGGGCTGCGCCTCCTAGTCCAATTCGGACTCCCCATGGAGGGGCGCCACCTCCTGGTGCAGCCCTCTCTCCCTCTTGGCCCAATAAGGCCCATAACTTCCCGGGGTTCCGGTAACCCCTCCGGCACTCCGGTTTTTCTCCGGAAACTTCCGGAACCTTTCCGGTGTCCGAATATAACCATCCAATATATCAATCTTTATGTCTCGACCATTTCGAGACTCCTCGTCATGTCCGTGATCACATCCGGGACTCCGAACTCCTTCGGTACATCAAAATACATAAACTCATAATATAACCGTCATTGAAACCTTAAGCGTGCGGACCCTACGGTTCGAGAACTATGTAGACATGACCTAGAACCATTCTCGGTCAATAACCAATAGCGGAACCTGGATGCCCATATTGGTTCCTACATATTCTACGAAGATCTTTATCGGTCAAACCGCATAACAACATACGTTGTTCCCTTTGTCATCGGTATGTTACTTACCCGAGATTCGATCGTCGGTATCCAATACCTAGTTTAATCTCGTTCTTCGAAAGTCTCTTTACTCGTTCCGTAATACATCATCTCACAACTAACTCATTAGTTGCAATGCTTGCAAGGCTTATGTGATGTGTATTACCGAGAAGGCCTAGAGATACCTCTCCGACAATCGGAGTGACAAATCCTAATCTTGATTCATGCCAACTCAACATATACTTTCGGAGACACTTGTAGAGTACCTTTATAATCACCCAATTACGTTGTGACGTTTGGTAGCACACAAAGTGTTCCTCTGGTAAACGGGAGTTGCATAATCTCATAGTTGCAGGAACTTTGTATAAGTCATGAAGATAGCATAAGCAACATACTAAACGATCAAGTGCTAAGCTAATGAAATGGGTCATGTCAATCACATCATTCTCCTAATGATGTGATCCCATTAATCAAATGACAACACATGTCTATGGTTAGGAAACATAACCATCTTTGATTAATGAGCTAGTCTAGTAGAGGCATACTAGTGACTATCTGTTTGTCTATGTATTCACACATGTATTATGTTTCCGGTTAATACAATTCTAGCATGAATAATAAACATTTATCATGATATAAGGAAATAAATAATAACTTTATTATTGCCTCTAGGGCATATTTCCTTCACTTGCTTGCTCACGAAGACCTAGGGCATTTGAGGAAGCCCATTGTTGGAATATACAAGCCAAGTTCTATAATGAAACATTCCCACTAGTATATGAAAGTGACAAAACAAGAGACTCTCTATCATAAAGATCATGGTGCTACTTTGAAGCACAAGTGCGGAAAAAGAGATAGTAGCATTGTCCCCTTTTTACTTTTTTTGGGCCTTTTTTTGGCCTTTCTCTTTTTTTATTGGGACAATGCTCTATGAATGATGATCATCACACTTCTATTTATTTACAACTCAATGATTACAACTCGATACTAGAACAAAATATGACTCTATATGAATGCCTCCGGCGGTGTACCGGGATGGGAAATGAATCAAGAGTGACATGTATGAAATAATATGCATGGTGGCTTTGCCACAAATACGATGTCAACTACATGATCATGCATGGCAATATGACAATGATGACACGTGTCATAATAAATGAAACGGTGGAAAGTTGCATGGCAATATATCTTGGAATGGCTATGGAAATGCCATAATAGGTAGGTATGGTGGCTGTTTTGAGGAAGATATAAGGAGGCTTATGTGTGATAGAGCGTATCATATCACGGGGGTTTGGATGCACCGGCGAAGTTTGCAGCAACTCTCAAGGTGAGAAAGGGCAATGCACGGTACCGAAGAGGCTAGCAATGATGGAATGGTGAGAGTGCGTATAATCCATGGACTCAACATTAGTCATAAAGAACTCACATACTTATTGCAAAAATCTACAAGTCGTCAAAACCAAGCACTACACGCATGCTCCTAGGAGGTAGGTTGGTAGGAGTTAACCATCGCGCCCCCCGACCTCCACACAAAGGATGACACTCAAAGAACACTTCATGTTTCAAATTTGTTACACAACGGTTACCATACGTACATGCTACGGGACTTGCAAACTTCAACACAAGTATTTCTCAATTTCACAATTACTCAACTAGCACAACTTTAATATCACTATCTCCATATCTCAAAATAATCATCAAGTATCAAATTTCTCATAGTATTCAATGCACTTTATATGATAGTTTTTATTATACCTATCTTGCATGCCTATCACTTTTAGGACTAAAATTTCAACCAAAGAAAATTTCCTTGCTGTTCTAAAAGACTCTCAAAATAATATAAGTGAAGCATGAGAGATCAATAATTTCTATAAAATAAAACCACCACCGTGCTCTAAAAGATATAAGTGAAGCACACAGAGTATTCTAATAAATTCTGATTCATGTGTGTCTCTCTCAAAAGGTGTGTAAAGCAAGGATGATTGTGGTAAACTAAAAAGCAAAGAATAAAATCATACTAGACGCTCCAACCAAAACACATCATGTGGTGAATAATAATATAGCATCAAGTAAAGTTACCGATGGACGAAGACGAAAGAGGGGATGCCTTCCGGGGCATCCCCAAGCTTAGGCTTTTGGTTGTCCTTGAATTTTACCTTGGGGTGCCTAGGGCATCCCCAAGCTTAGGCTCTTTCCACTCCTTGTTCCATAATCCATCAAATCTTTACCCAAAAACTTGAAAACTTCACAACACAAAACTCAACAGAAAATCTCATAAAATAAGACAAACCACCACTTTAAGGTACTGTAATGAACTCATTCTTCATTTATATTGGTGTTAAACCTACTATATTCCAACTTCTCTATTGTTCATAACCTCCGATACTAGCCATAGATTCATCAAAATAAGCAAACAACACACGAAAAACAGCATCTGTCATAAACAGAATAGTCTGTAGCAATCTGTAACAAATGCAAACTTCTGGAACCTAAAAAATTCTACCAAATTAGGAAGTCATGGGTAATTTTTTTATTAATCTACTGCAAAAAGAATCAACTGAAAAGCACTTTTATGTGAATTATGAAAACTAATCTCGTGCGCGCAAAGTTTCCATTTTTTTACAGCAGGATCAAATAACTATCACCGTAGGTTATCCTAAAGGTTTTACTTGGCACAAACACTAATTAAAACACAAAACCTCATCTAACCAGAGGCTAGATCAAAAATTTATTCCTAAACAGAACCAAAAAGAAAGAAACAAAAATAAAGTTGGGTTGCCTCCCAACAAGCGCTATTGTTTAACGCCCTAGCTAGGCATAAAGACAAGGATAGATCTAAGTATTGCCATGATAATGATAGGGCAGATCACGAAAACTCATCTCATACTCCCTACGTTCAGCAGCAAGTTTTCTTTGTGGCAAAAAAAAGTAATCAAAACGGCTAAATTTAATGGGAAAAAAGTCCCCAAGATCAAGCTCGGGAGGTATTGGTTCCTCCTTCGGCCCCTCATATTGAACAACCAATTCGTCGTTATAAGCATTCTTTTGGCAAAAAGTCATGAGCCTTTATTCAAGAGAAAAACCTAAACCATTATTCTGAATAGAAAAATCATCATTGAGTTCAGAAATTCTATCAACTAGAACATCGGTAGGAACTGATGAAGCTATGTACCTAGGGTAGGGTTATAGGCCTGACCTAGACACCCTCCCCTAGGACATCACCCTAAAACCAGAAGCATTCGAGGGATACCATCATCCACTCGACCATGAGCATTCCACTCGGAAGACCCGAAGACACTCGACCGCAAGAATTATCACTCGACAGAATAGAAGATCTAAAGTCACTCTACACAGCAACGGTCGGGCGTTTACCCCATAGACTTAATGATCATTTATGTCACTTTATTACTAGCGTTACTAGTAACGCCATCTCTTTATGTACCTTAAACCCCTTGTAAAGTGGGATGGCTAGGATCTGGGCGTACTCTATATAAGCCACCCCCCTCCACTGGCACAAGGGTTCGCACCCCCTGTAACACACACATACATAATCCAATCGACCGCCTCCGGGCACCGAGACGTAGGGCTATTACTTCCACTGCGAAGGGCCTGAACTCGTAAAACTCGTGTGTACAACTTCACCATAGCTAGGATCTTGCCTCCTCATACTTACCCCCATTCTACTGACAGTCTTAGAACCACGGCAGTTGGCGCCCACCGTGGGGCCGGTGTCTTAGCGACTTTTTGGTGAGGTTGCGATTTTTCCGATTCCCATCATCTTGGTTTCCGGCGGTGGATTGGCTGAGGGCCGTGAGATCCGTCTCGGCGCGCTCGTCTTTGTTGCCGACGACTCCGCCTGGCTTCAGGAAGCTCCCCTCGACGTCGACGCGCTCCCCGTTCGCGGGGCGACGCACTTTCACGCATGCGTTCGCGGCGTCCTTCTCCGGTAGCCGTTGACCCAGTATCGGTCGACTCCTGTGGTGTCCTCGCTCCCCGCTGTTCACCGACGCAAGCGATCCGGTCGGTCGCGGCTTCAGCGGTGGGTGAGACACACGGTGACCCGTCAGTCGGCCACCCCACAAGTTGCGGCAATCGAGCCCGACGAAACTCTCTACGGCCTGTTCGACTGGCTCCGTCGAGACTGCATCTGAGTGCGATAGCAGCGATCTCACAGCTGAAGTTTTGATGGTCAACGGACCACGTAGTCCTCCTGGCTTTCCCCGCGATGACAGTGGTGATGGTGGCGGTGACCCGTCACGCGTTCACGAGGAGTACTGCCCCGAGCCCCTTTCTTCGCAGCAGAGGGAAGAGCTTCGCCGCCGCAACATGGATGCACTCCACACACCCATCATTGGAGAAACCCCCGAGGCTCGGGCCTTGGAGGAGGTGCGCCTGGCCAATTTGGCTGAGCGCACTCGACTGGAGAACCTTCAGCATGCACTCGATGAGCGTGCTCGGTAGCGGATCACTGAGTCCAGTCGACGACAACCTTTTCCACCTTAGCCTCATGTATACCGCACTCCGATTCAAAATCTCACAGCTGCGGACCGTATAGCAGAGTCAATTCAGCCTTCTCAGTCAGAGGCTCGCAGAGGGTTGATGCAGATCCAGGCCTTACTCCGGGCAGCAGGAGAGCAGAACACAACAATGTCTCAGTCGCGAAATAGGATTCATAGCAGGTCTGTATGGCAGATACTGTTCAGTCGGCCCACAGCCCAAGATCGCCTCTGCAGCGTGAGGGACGTGGGCATCAGTGATACGTCTCCAACGTATCTATAATTTTTGATTGCTCCATGCGACTTTATCTACTGTTTTAGGAAATATTGGGCTTTATTATCCACTTTTATATTATTTTTGGGACTAACCTATTAACCAGAGGCCCAGCCCAGATTTGCTGTTTTATGCCTATTTCAGTGTTTCGAGGAAAAGGAATATCAGACGGAGTCAAACGAACGAAATCAATCGGAGAAGTTATTTTGGAAGGAAACCCACCTGATGGACTTGGACCCCACGTCGGAAGATACGGAGGTGCTCACGAGTGGGGGCGCCCACCCCCCTGGGCGCGCCCCCCTGCCTCGTGGGCCCCCCGTAGCTCCACCGACGTACTCCTTTCACCCATATATACCAACTTACCCTAAAACTTCCAGAACAGAAGATAGATCGGGAGTTCCACCACTTCAAGCCTCCAGAGCCACGAAAAACCAATCGGGACCCCTTTCGGTACCCTGCCGGAGGGGGGATCCATCTCCGGTGGCCATCTTCATCATCCCGGCGCTCTCCATGACGAGGAGGGAGTAGTTCACCCTCGGGGCTGAGGGTATGTACCAGTAGCTATCTGTTTGATCTCTCTCTCTCTCTCTCTCTCTCTCTCTCTCTCTCTCTCTCTCGTTCTTGAGGTGATACGATCTTGATGTATCCCGAGCTTTGCTATTGTAGCTGGATCTTATGATGTTTCTCCCCCTCTACTCTCTTGTGATGAATTGAGTTTCCCCTTTGAAGTTATCTTATCGGATTGAGTCTTTATGAGAACACTTGATGTATGTCTTGCCGTGATTATCTATGGTGACAATGGGATATCATGTGCCACTTGATGTATGTTTTGGTGATCAACTTGCGGGTTTCGTGACATTGGGAACCTATGCATAGGGGTTGGCGCACGTTCTTGACTCTCCGGTAGAAACTTTGGGGCACTCTTTGAAGTACTTTTATGTTGGTTGGATGAATCTGAGATTGTGTGATGCATATCGTATAATCATGCCCACGGATACTTGAGGTGACAATGGAGTATCTAGGTGACATTAGGGTTTTGGTTGATTTGTATCTTAAGGTGTTATTCTAGTACGAACTCTTTTATAGATTGATCCGAAAGAATAACTTTGAGGTGGTTTCGTACCCTACCATAATCTCTACGTTTGTTCTCCGCTATTAGTGGCTTCGGAGTGACTCTTTATTGCATGTTGAGGGATTGTTATATGATCTATCTATGTTATTATTGTTGAGAGAACTTGCACTAGTGAAAGTATGAACCCTAGGCCTTGTTTCCTATCATTGCAATACCGTACGCTCACGTTTATCACTTGTTACCTTGCTGTTTTTATTATTTCAGATTACAAATACCTATATCTACCATCCATATTGCACTTGTATCACCATCTCTTCGCCGAACTAGTGCACCTATAAAATTTACCATTGTATTGGGTGTGTTGGGGACACAAGAGACTCTTTGTTATTTGGTTGCAGGGTTGCTTGAGAGAGACCATCTTCATCCTACGCCTCCCACGGATTGATAAACCTTAGGTCATCCACTTGAGGGAAATTTGCTACTGTCCTACAAACCTGTGCACTTGCATGCCCAACAACGTCTACAAGGAGAAGGTTGCATAGTAGACATCAAGCTCTTTTCTGGCGCCGTTGCCCGGGAGGCTAGGTAAGTGAAGGTATATCTTTAGATCTTGCAATCGAATCTTTTTGTTTCTTGTTTTAGCACTAGTCTAGTTTATAAAAGAAAACTACAAAAAAAATGGAATTGAGTTTGTCTCATACGCTTCACCTTTTTAATATCTTTCGTGAGAATGATGGAAAAGAAAATTGTGCCAAAGTGCTAGAAGAAGAATTACATAGAATGCTTGGCATGAAATATGTGAATGATGATCATGATTGCAATGTTGTTAGTATGAATTCCTTGAATATCCATGATGCTAATGATATGCAAAGCCACAAGCTTGGGGAAGCTATGTTTGATGAAGATGATATTTTTTGTCCCCCAAGCTTTGATGAGCAAATTTATTATGATGAAAGCATGCCTCCTATCTATGATGATTATTGTGATGACACGTATGCTCTAAAGAATAATGATAACCATGAAACTTGTCATCTTGATCTTAATTTTCAATCACATGATAGTTATATAGTTGAGTTTGCTCCCACTATTATTAATGAGAAGAATTTTGCTTATGTGGAGAGTAGTAAAATTTCTATGCTAGTAGATCATGAAAAGAATGCTTTAGGTGCTGGTTATATTGTTGAATTCATTCATGATGCTACTGAAAATTATTATGAGGGAGGAACACATGCTTGTAGGAATTGCAATAATGTCAAGTTTCCTCTCTATGTGTTAAAAATCTTGAAGTTATGCTTGTTTTACCTTCCTATGCAAGATGATTATTGTTCCCATAAGTTGTTTGCTCACAAAATCCCTATGCATAGGAAGTGGGTTAGACTTAAATGTGCTAGTCATATTCTTCATGATGCTCTCTTTATGTTTCAATTCCTATCTTTTATGTGAGCATCATTGAAATCATCATGCCTAGCTAGGGGCGTTAAACGATAGCGCTTGTTGGGAGGCAACCCAATCTTATTTTAGTTTTTTGTGTTTTGCTTCTGTTTAGGAATAAATAATCCATCTAGCCTCTGGTTAGATGTGGTTTTATGTTTTAATTAGTGTTTGTGCCAAGTTAAACCTATTAGATCTTCTTGGGAGATAGTTATTTGAACTTGCTGTAATTTCCAGAATCTTTGCGCTCAGTGCCCGAATTGTTAAAAATCACCAGAACGTGATAAAATAGTGATTCCAATTGCTGATGATCAATAAACAAATTGTCCAGGTCTTCTAATGTTGGTAGAATTTTTTGGGTTCCAGAAGTTTGCGTTAGTTACAGATTACTACAGACTGTTCTGTTTTTGACAGATTCTGTTTTCATTGTGTTGCTTGCTTATTTTGATGAATCTATGGCTAGTAAAATAGTTTATAAACCATAGAGAAGTTGGAATACAGTAGGTTTAACACCAATATAAATAAAGAATGAGTTCATTACATTACCTTGAAGTGGTGTTTTGTTTTCTTTCGCTAACGGAGCTCACGAGTTTTCTGTTAAGTTTTGTGTTGTGAAGTTTTCAAGTTTTGGTTAAAGATTTGATGGACTATGGAATAAGGAGTGGCAAGAGCCTAAGATTGGGGATGCCCAAGGCACCCCAAGGTAATATTCAAGGATAACCAAGAGCCTAAGCTTGGGGATGCCCCGGAAGGCGTCCCCTCTTTCGTCTTCGTTCATCGGTAACTTTACTTGGAGCTATATTTTTTATTCACCACATGATATGTGTTTTGCTTGGAGCGTCATTTTATTTTGTTAGTATTTTCTTGCTGTTATTTATATTAAGGTTTTTCATCTTTAGTTTCAATAAAAATGTCAAGGATAGCCTTTGCCATGCTTATTTTGCTAGTATACATGTTGTTGTTTGAAAACAGAAAGTTTACCGCTGTTGCAAAAATTCCTCAGAAAAGTCAGAGAGTGGTATAATGTTGAATCTTTTTGCATATTGAGATCTGATAAATTTATTACAGTGGGAATTTTAGTTCATAATTTTTGGAGTCAGGTAAGTATTGATACTCTTGCATTCTTTACAGACTATACTGTTTTGGCAGATTGCTGTTATGTTTGCATTGTTTGCATATGTTTGCTTGTTTAGTGATTCTATTTGATGATAGGATTATTAAATATGCAGAGGCATTTAGTATGCAATGTTGAATAATAATTTTAGTGACTTGTTACAGTAGAAAATTATAAGGTTTTTCATTGGTTTATACTAACCTATCTCACGAGTTCTTGTTGAGTTTGTTGTGAATGAAGATTTTGATAAAAAGAGAAACCATGATATAAGAGGAATTAAGGAGACACAAAAGCTCAAGCTTGGGGATGCCCAAGGCACCCTAATATATTATTTCAAGAAGTCTCAAGCATCTAAGCTTGGGGATGCCCCCGTTGGCATCCCACCTTTCTTCTTCAACAACTATCGGTTAGTATCGGTTGAGCCTAAGTTTTTGCTTCTTCACATGAGTTGTGCTATCCTTGCATTGTCGTTTTATTTTGTTTTGCTTGCTGTTTGGATACAATACCAAGATCTGAAATTATTAAATGAGAGAGAATCTTCGCATAGTTGCATAATTATTTAGCTACTCATTGATCTTCACTTATATCTTTCGGAGTAGTTTGTTGTTGCTCTAGTGCTTCACTTATATCTTTTAGAGCATGATGGTAGTTTTATTTTGAAGAAATATATGAACTCTCATGCTTCACTTAGATTATTTTGAGAGTCTTAAATAGCATGGTAATTTGCTTAATGTTAATATACTTAGTGTTCAAGATATGTGAAACTTTCTTTTTGAGTGAATTGAATACTAAGATAAATTTAATGCTTGATAATTGTTTTGAGATATGGAGGTAATAATATCAAAGTCGTGCTAGTTTATAATTGTGAATTTGAGAAATACTTGTGTTGAAGTTTGCAAGTCCTGTAGCATGCACGTATGGTTAAAGTTGTGTAACAAATTTGAAACATGAAGTGTACCTGGCTTGTGCATCCTTATGAGTGGCGGTCGGGGACGAGCGATGGTCTTTTCCTACCAATCTATCCCCCTAGGAGCATTGCGCGTAGTACTTGATTTTTTATGGCTTCTAAATTTTTGCAATAAGTATATGAGTTCTTTTGACTAATGTTGAGTCCATGGATTATATGCACTTTTACCTTTCCGCCTTTGCTAGCCTCTTGATGCACTGCATTGCCCTTTCTCACCTTGAGAGTTGGTGCAAACTTCACCGGTGCATCCAAACCCCGTGATATGATACGCTCTTTCACACATAAACCTCCTTATATCTTCCTCAAAACAGCCACCATACCTACCTATCATGGCATTTCCATAGCCATTCCGAGATATATTGCCATGCAACTTCCATCATCATTATTATGACATACATTACTTTTGTCATATTGCCATTGCATGATCATGTAGTTGACATCGTATTTGTGGCAAAGCCACCATGCATTATTTTCCATACATGTCACTCTTGATTCATTGCACCATCCCGCACATCGCGGAGGCATTCATATAGAGTCATATTTTGTTCTAAGTTTCGAGTTGTAATTGTTGAGTTGTAATAGAAATAAAAGTGTGATGATCATCATTATTAGAGCATTGTCCAAAGTGAGGAAAGGATGATGGAGACTATTATTCCCCCATAAGTCGGGATGAGACTCCGGACGAAAAAAAAGAGGCCATAAAAAAAGAAGAGAAAAGGCCCAAAGAAAAAAATAAAAAAAAGAGAGAAAAAGAGAGAAAAAGAGAGAAAAAGAGAGAAGGGACAATGCTACTATCCTTTTACCACACTTGTGCTTCAAAGTAGCACCTTGTTCTTCATGTAGTGAGTCTCGTATATTGTGCTTCAAAGTAGCACTAAGATCTTCATGATGGAGAATCTCTCATTTTGTCACTTTCATATACTAGTGGGAATTTTTCATTATAGAACTTGGCTTGTATATTTCAATGATGGGCTTACCCAAAATTCCCTAGGTCTTCGTGAGCAAGCAAGTTGGTGCACACCCACTTAGTTTCTTTTGTAGAGCTTTCATATACTTATAGCTCTAGTGCATCCGTTGCATGGCAATCCCTACTCCTCATGTTGACATCAATTGGTGGGCATCTCCATAGCCCGTTGATTATCCTCGTCAATGTGAGACTTTCTTTTTTTGTCTTCTCCACACAATCCCATCATCATATTCTATTCCACCCATAGTGCTATACCCATGGCTCGCGCTCATGTATTGCATAAAGGTTGAAAGAGTTTGAGATTATTTGAGTATGAAACAATTGCTTGGCTTGTCATCGGGGGTATAGAAGTTGGGAACATCTTTGTGTGACGAAAATGAAGCATAGCCTAACTATATGATTTTGTAGGGATGAACTTTCTTTTGCCATGTTATTTTGAGAAGACATGATTGCTTTGATTAGTATGCTTGAAGTATTATTATTTTTGTGTCAATATGAACTTTTGTCTTAAATCTTTCGGATCTGAATATTCATATCACAAGTAAGAAGATTTATATTGAAATTATGCCAAAGTATCACTCCGCATCAAAAATTCTCTTTTTATCATTTACGTACTCGAGGACGAGCAGGAATTAAGCTTGGGGATGCTTGATACGTCTCCAACGTATCTATAATTTTTGATTGCTCCATGCTACTTTATCTACTGTTTTAGGCAATATTGGGCTTTATTATCCACTTTTATATTATTTTTGGGACTAACCTATTAACCAGAGGCCCAACCCAGATTTGCTGTTTTATGCCTATTTCAGTGTTTCGAGGAAAAGGAATATTAGACGGAGTCAAAACGGAACGAAATCAACTGGAGAAGTTATTTTTGGAACGAAACCGACCTGATGGACTTCGACCCCATGTCAAAAGATACGGGAGGTGCTCACGAGGGTGGGGGGCACGCCCACCCCCCTGGGCGCGCCCCCCCTGCCTCGTGGGGCCCCCGTAGCTCCACCGACGTATTCCTTTCACCCATATATACCTACGTATCCTAAAACTTCCAGAACAGAAGATAGATCGGGAGTTCCGCTGCCGCAAGCCTCCAGAGCCACGAAAAACCAATCGGGACCCCTTTCCGGTACCCTGCCGGAGGGGGGATCCATCTCCGGTGGCCATCTTCATCATCCCGGCGCTCTCCATGACGAGGAGGGAGTAGTTCACCCTCGGGGCTGAGGGTATGTACCAGTAGCTATGTGTTTGATCTCTCTCTCTCTCTCGTGTTCTTGAGGTGATACGATCTTGATGTATCCCGAGCTTTGCTATTGTAGCTGGATCTTATGATGTTTCTCCCCCTCTACTCTCTTGTGATGAATTGAGTTTCCCCTTTGAAGTTATCTTATCGGATTGAGTCTTTATGAGAACACTTGATGTATGTCTTGCCGTGATTATCTATGGTGACAATGGGATATCATGTGCCACTTGATGTATGTTTTGGTGATCAACTTGCGGGTTTTGTGACATTGGGAACCTATGCATAGGGGTTGGCGGACGTTCTTGACTCTCCGGTAGAAACTTTGGGGCACTCTTTGAAGTACTTCTATGTTGGTTGGATGAATCTGAGATTGTGTGATGCATATCGTATAATCATGCCCACGGATACTTGAGGTGACAATGGAGTATCTAGGTGACATTAGGGTTTTGGTTGATTTGTATCTTAAGGTGTTATTCTAGTACGAACTCTTTTATAGATTGATCCGAAAGAATAACTTTGAGGTGGTTTCGTACCCTACCATAATCTCTATGTTTGTTCTCCGCTATTAGTGGCTTCGGAGTGAATCTTTGTTGCATGTTGAGGGATTGTTATATGATCTATCTATGTTATTATTGTTGAGAGAACTTGCACTAGTGAAAGTATGAACCCTAGGCCTTGTTTCCTATCATTGCAATACCGTTTACGCTCAAGTTTATCACTTGTTACCTTGCTATTTTTATTATTTCAGATTACAAATACCTATATCTACCATCCATATTGCACTTGTATCACCATCTCTTCGCCGAACTAGTGCACCTATACAATTTACCATTGTATTGGGTGTGTTGGGGACACAAGAGACTCTTTGTTATTTGGTTGCAGGGTTGCTTGAGAGAGACCATCTTCATCCTATGCCTCCCACGGATTGATAAACCTTAGGTCATTCACTTGAGGGAAATTTGCTACTGTCCTACAAACCTGTGCACTTGCAGGCCCAACAACGTCTACAAGGAGAAGGTTGCGTAGTAGACATCAATCAGCAGGATCAGTACAGGAACCGTGAACAGTATGATCACCGACTCGGCCGTGATGACCATCGTCGAGTGCACACACCTCCTCCGAGGAGTGGATCATATGTGCCTCGGCCATATGATGACAGACGCCCTCACAGTGATGAGCATAGAGTACTAGTCAATCCAAGAGAGCCAGGCTTTGATGCGAGATCTATTCTCGTTCAAGGTCTAGTCGACAGGAACAGAGCACACAGAGAGGGCCTTAACAGAGATCACCCGACTGGAAGCAGAGTTCATGTTTCAGGTCCAGAATGTTTCAGCAGAGCCATCAGGGCTGCAGTGATTCCTTCCAACTTCAGGTTGGCGACTGGAGTCAACAAGTTCACTGGTGAGTCCAAGCCTGACACTTGGCTTGAAGATTACCGAGTGGCTGTGCAGATTGGTGGCGGTAATGATGAAGTGGCCATGAAGCATCTTCCTCTGATGTTGGAAGGTTCAGCTATAGCATGGTTGACTCAGTTGGCACCAGGAAGTATATTCAGTTGGGAAGAGCTTGCCCGAGTGTTTGTCAGAACTTTTAAGGGTACTTTTAAGCGACCAGCAGGATTGGCAGAATTGTGTGCAAAAGCCGAATGAGACTCTGAGGGATTTCATTCAGAGGTGGACCACTTTGCACCACACGGTGGAAAATGTATCCGAGCATCAAGAAGTTTGTGCCTTCAAGGAAGGCGTTAAGTATCGAGAGCTAGTCCTGAAATTCGGTCGGATAGGAGATACGTCCCTGACTCGGATGATGGAAATAGCCACTCGGTATGCTAACAGAGAAGAAGAGGATCGACTCCGCAGTGGAAAGGCTAAACCAGTCGGCCAGGACACTGGTGGAGGTAATTCCAATCGGAAACGGAAGCGTAAGGCCGAGCCAGCTGCTCCCGGTGAAGCTTTAGTTGTGGCTCAAGGAAAGTTCAAGGGGAAGCCCAAAGGGCCCGGGACCCCCAAGAAAGTGAAATATCAAGAAGGAAATGCTGTGTTGGATTTACCATGCCACATTCACACCAAAAAGGGTGAAGAAGGTAACCTGATTTATCCTAAACACACCACTCGATAGTGTCGACTCCTGATCCAGCAATTCCGAGAGAAGCAACCCAATGAGAAGGAAAAGGAGTTGGACAAAGATGAGGATAAGGAAGAAGATGATGATGGTTTTCCCAACGTCAACTCCACTCTGATGATTTTTGCTGATGTTGAGAGGAAAAGTTGACTAAAAGTTATCAACAGAGAAGTGAACATGGTTGCTTCGGCAACACCCAGTTTTTGAAGTGGTCTCAGACTGCCATCACGTTTGACCAGTCTGATCACCCAACGTGTATAGCCACCCCTGGGAGGCAAGCGTTGGTAGTCGACCCAGTTGTTGAAGGCACTCGACTGACCAAAGTGCTAATGGATGGTGGTAACGGCCTGAATATCCTTTATGCTGAGACCTTGAAGGGGATGGGCATTCCGATGTCCAAACTTAGTGAAAGCAATATGAGTTTCCATGGCGTTATCCCTGGCAAGAAGGCTGAATCACTCGGCCAGATCGCCCTTGATGTGGTTTTCGGTGATTCCATGAATTACCACAAGGAAAAGTTGACATTTGAAGTAGTGGATTTCCAGAGCGCTTATCATGCTATTCTGGGTAGGCTTGCTTATGCACGTTTTATGGCTCGACCATGTTACGTGTACCTCAAACTGAAGATGCCTGGTCCCAGAAGAGTGATCACAATCACTGGCAATCGGCAGAAGGCAGAAGAGTGCTTCCAGAAGGGCTAAAAAATCGCCGATGCACAAATGGCAACAGTCGAAATGCAAGAATGCCGGAAGAATGCAGACCCGAGTGATTTGTTGTGAGCTAAGAAGCCTGCCACAGATTCTGCATTTCAGTCGTCCGGTGAAACGAAGTCGATTCATATTCACCCGACCGATCCTAATGCTGCTCCTACTCATATCTCAACATCACTCGACAGCAAATAGGAAGAAGTGCTCAACCAGTTCCTCCGTGAGAACTGGGACATCTTTGCATGGAAACCTTCTGACATGCCGGGTGTACCCAGGGGATTGGCTGAGCACCGTTTGCGAGTCGACCCGAAAGTGAAACCAGTCAAGGAACATCTTCGATGGTCCACCATACAGAAGAGAAAGGCAATTGGTGAGGAAGTGGCTCGGCTCCTGGCGGCTGAGTTCATCCCAGAGATTTACCACTCCGAGTGGCTCGCCAATGTTGTCATGTTCCCCAAGAAAGATGACTCACTTCGTATGTGCATTGACTTCAAGCATATCAATCGGGCCTGCCCGAAAGATCATTTCCCTCTCCCCCGCATCGACCAAATCGTCGACTCGACTGCAGGGTGTGAGCGTCTGTCTTTTCTAGACGCCTATTCCTGGTACCATCAGATCCGACTGTATGGACCCGATGAGATAAAGACAGCTTTCATCACTCCATTCGGGTGTTTTTGTTATGTCACCATGCCATTCGGTCTCAAGAATGCTGGGGCCACATTCATGAGGATGATTCAGAAGTGTCTGCTCACTCAAATCAGTCGGAATGTGGAAGCATATATGGATGACATTGTGGTCAAGTCGCGTAAAGGTTCCGACCTGCTGACTGACCTAGCTGAAACCTTTGCCAACCTGAGAAGGTATGATATCAAGCTTAATCCATCAAAGTGCACATTTGGAGTTCCTGGTGGAAAGTTACTCGGTTTCCTTGTTTCCGAACGAGGGATCGATGCGAACCCAGAGAAAGTTGGTGCCATACTTCGGATGAAGCGCCCTGTGCGTGTGCATGATGTCCAGAAGCTTACTGGTTGTTTGGCCGCCTTGAGTCAATTCATCTCTCGTCTCGGTAAAAAGGCATTGGCTCTTTACTGACTGATGAAGAAATCTGATAAGTTCGAGTGGACTCCTGAAGCCGACGTAGCATTTGTAGAGCTCAAAGCCCTGCTTTCCACCCAGCCGGTGCTCGCTGCCCCAATCAGCAAAGAGCCTTTACTGCTTTATATTGCAGCCACTGGACAAGTTTTCATTACAGTACTCACAGTCGAGCGGGAAGAAGAAGGAAAAGCCCACAAAGTTCAGCGCCCAGTATACTATGTTTGTGAAGTCCTGACTCCATCCAAGCAAAGATATCCGCATTATCAGAAGCTTGTCTATGGAATTTATATGACCACGAAGAAGGTTGCACATTATTTCTCTGATCACTCCATTACAGTCGTCAGCGACACACCATTGTCAGAAATTCTGAACAACAGAGATGCAACTGGTCGAGTGGCAAAGTGGGCGATTGAACTCCTTCCCTTGGATATCAGGTTTGAGGCAAAGAAAGCTATCAAGTCCCAAGCAATAGCAGATTTCCTCGCGGAGTGGGTTGAGCAGCAACTACCGACTCATATTCACTCGGAGCATTGGACCATGTTCTTTGATGGATCCAAGATGCTGAATGGTTCGGGTGCTGGGGTGGTTTTGGTATCCCCCCGAGGAGACAGACTCAGCTATGTTCTTCAAATTCATTTTGATTCCTCCAACAACGAGGTTGAATATGATGCACTTCTATATGGGTTGCGTATGGTCATTTCACTCGGCGTCCGTCGCCTAATGGTCTAAGGTGACTCAGATTTGGTGGTTAATCAAGTAATGAAGGAATGGGACGTCAGGAGTCCAGCTATGACTGGCTATTGCAATGCGGTGAGAAAGTTAGAGAAGAAGTTTGAGGGGTTAGAGCTCCATCACATACCCCGACTGAAAAATCAAGCAGCTGATGATTTGGCAAAGATAGGTTCCAAGAGGGAAGCCATTCCCAGCAATGTGTTTTTGGAACATATTCATACACCTTCAGTTCAGGAAGATCCTTTCACTGAAGAGCCCCCACAACCAAAAAGTGCCACTGATCCAACTGAAGTCGAAGCCCCAGCCGTGGTTGACTTAATCATGGAGGTTTTGGTCATCACTCCCGACTGGACAGTGTCGTACATCGCGTACATTCTTAGGAAGGAACTCCCAGAGGATGAAGAAGAGGCTCGACAGATCGTCCGTCGATCCAAAGCCTTTACTGTGATAAGAGTACATCAGTTCAGAGAAAGTGTAACTGGAGTCAGCCAGAAATGCATAACACCAGAAGAAGGTCGAGTGATCCTCAATGACATCCACTCGGGGACCTGTGGTCACCATACGTCCTCTCGGACCATTGTGGCCAAAGCATACCGAGCGGGATTTTATTGGCCACGAGCAAATGAGATGGCGAAAGAAATAGTCGACAAATGTGAAGGTTGCCAGTTTTACTCCAACATGTCTCACAAGCCTGCATCAGCCCTGAAGACCATTCCACTCGTCTGGCCCTTTGCTGTTTGGGGATTGGATATGGTTGGGCCTCTGAGGACTGGAAGGAGCGGCTTCACTCATGTGCTTGTGGAAGTCGGTAAGTTTACTAAATGGATCGAAGCCAAGCCTATCAAAAATCTTGAAGCCAGTACTGCTATCAACTTCATCAGAGAGTTAACATTCAGATATGGTGTCCCGCACAACATTATCACTAACAATGGTTCGAACTTCGATTCTGATGAGTTCAGAGCCTTCTGCGCTTTCCAAGGCACTCGAGTCGACTATGCTTCAGTCGCCCATCCCCAGTCGAATGGACAAGTTGAAAGAGCAAACGGATTGATTCTCAAAGGACTGAAACCCAGATTGATGCGTGATCTCAAGCATGCAGCAGGCGCCTGGGTCGATGAACTTCCATCAGTACTTTGGGGATTGAGGAAAACTCCTAATCGGTCGACTGGTCGAACTCCATTCTTCTTAGTCTATGGAGCTGAGGCTGTACTTCTGAGTGATTTGCTTCACAATGCACCCCGAGTCGAGATTTTCTCAGAAGATGAAGCAGAACATGCTCGGCAAGACGCAGTTGATCTCCTAGAAGAGGAAAGAGAGATGGCCCTGATCCGGTCGACCATTTATCAGCAAGACCTGCATCGATTCCACGCCAGAAACGTGAGGGGTCGAGCATTTCAAGAGGGAGACTTGGTTCTTCGAGTGGATCAGCAGAAACCACACAAGCTCGCTCCTGCTTGGGAAGGCCCCTTCATTGTCACCAGAGTGCTCCGCAATGGAGCATACCACCTATACAATGTCGAGCACAAGAAAGACGAGCCACACGCTTGGAATGCGGAGCTGCTCCGCCCCTTTTATACTTAAGCATTCAGATTGTTGAGATGTAATAAGAAATACCTTCTAGTTTGATTATCAAAGACACGGTTTTTATAGTCTCATAAATGATTGTTGTTCCTTTGTTATATGTTCTAAATCCCCTAGTGGGTGGCTTAGCTGCGAACCCGTTTCGTCTAAGTTCGAAATATCCTACCGAGTGGTGAGCAACGCTCTCACTCGGAGACTTAGCTGCAAATCCGTTTCGCCTAAGTTTGAAAAATCCTACTGAGTGGTGAGCAAGCCTCTCACTCGGGGGCTTAGCTACAGTCCAGTACTCACCTAAGTTTGAAAAATCCTACCGAGTGGTGAGCAAGCCTCTCACTCGGGGGCTTAGCTGCAGTCCAGTACTCGCCTGAGTTTGAAAAATCCTACCGAGTGGTGAGCAAGCCTCTCACACGGGGGCTTAGCTGCAGTCCAGTACTCGACTAAGTTTGAAAAATCCTACCGAGTGGTGAGCAAGCCTCTCACTCGGGGGCTTAGCTGCAGTCCAGTATTCGCCTAAGTTTGAAAAATCCTACCGAGTGGTGAGCAAGCCTCTCACTCGGGGGCTTAGCTACAGTCCAGTACTCGCCTAAGTTTGAAAAATCCTACCGAGTGGTGAGCAAGCCTCTCACTGGGGCTTAGCTGCAGTCCAAGACTACCTAAGTTTGAAAAATCCTATCGAGTGGTGAGCAACCCTCTCACTCGGGGGCTTAGCTGCAGTCCAGTACTCGCCTAAGTTCGAAAAATCCTACCGAGTGGTGAGCAAGCCTCTCACTCGGGGGCTTAGCCGCAGTCCAGTACTCGCCTAAGTTCGAAAAATACCACCGAGTGGTGAGCAACCCTCTCACTCGGGGGCTTAGCTGTAGTCCAGTACTCGCCTAAGTTTGAAAAGTCCCACCGAGTGGTGAGCAACCCTCTCACTCGGGGCTTAGCTGCAGTCCAAGACTACCTAAGTTTGAAAAATCCTACCGAGTGGTGAGCAACCCTCTCACTCGGGGGCTTAGCTGCAGTCCAGTACTCGCCTAAGTTTGATAAATCCTACCGAGTGGTGAGCAACCCTCTCACTCGGAGGCTTAGCTGCAGTCCAGTACTCGCCTAAGTATAAAATACGTTCCGAGTGAGAATCGACCTTCTCACTCGGGGACTTGGCCACACGCTCCATCCCGATCCGCAAGGGCGACGAGGTGTAGGTCGACTGCGACTTTCTCCTCAGAGTTGCGCCGTAAGTACAATGTGCGCTTCATCCTGATCCACAAGGACGATGAGGTGCAGGTCGACTGCGACTTTCTCCTCAGAACTGCGCCATAAGTACAATGTGCGCTCCATCCTGATCCGCAAGGACGACGAAGTGCAGGTCGACTGCGACCTTCTCCTCAGTGCTGCGCCATAAGTACAACGTGCGCTCCATCCTGATCCGCAAGGACGACGAGGTGCAGGTCAACTACAACCTTCTCCTCAGAGCTGCGCCACAAGTACAACGTGCGCTCCATCCTGATCCGCAAGGACGACGAGGTGCAGGTCGAGTGTTACCTTCCCCTCAGAACTGCAGCACAAGTTCAAAGACTATTCCGAGTGGAGAACAAGTTCCACTCAAAGGCAAACACAAGCATATTCAGAGATAAACCAAGTTCAGATATATCCTAAGGTTCCAGACCACATATTAAAGTACTCGGGCATCAAGCCCGAAGGAGTTTTACGATTACAAAATCACTCGGCATTCCGAGGCAAATTTAAGGTGAGGCATAAAGTTTGTTCACTCCGCAGGAGGCGGGCTAGCGGGCTCGACGGACTCGTCCAGGTCGATTCCGTCAGCAATCCGAGTGGCGGCAACAATGAAGGTTTCCATGAAGGATTGGAAGTCGTGCCTTTTGGTATTGGCGACCATGATTGCTGCTAGCTTCTCTTCCCGCGCCTCCTTGCAGTGGACACGAACCAGAGACAGAGCCACATCAGCACCGCACCGAGCAGAAGATTTCTTCCATTCCTGCACTCGACCAGGAACCTCATTAAGTCGAGCCATTAGAGACTCGAGGTCATTTTGGAGCGTCGCCCTCGGCCAGAGTGCTGTGTCGATCCGCGACATCGCGACTTTCAGTCGAACAAGATAGTCGACAACACCAGCGACACGGGATTCCAGTCGGAGCACGTCCATAGCAGCTTCATCCTTTACATGAGAAAGGATGGGGTCCAAGCTTGTCTCAACTCGCCCAGTTTCTTCCTCGAAGTTCTGGCAAAATTCTGCACACACAATACCTCGATGAGTCAATGGTTATATATCGAGTCGACAACAACAAGTCAGTCAGACAAAGGAAAGCACCTTCAAGCATGATGAACAACTTCTTGGCAAGCTCTCCCAGATAGTTTTCCAGGTCGTCCCGCTTGTGAGCAATGCCTTCCATTTTTCCGGTCAGATTCTCCTTGTCCTTCTTCAGATGAGTTGCCTCCTTGTTGGTTTCATCAAGGGAAGTTTTCAGCTTGGCATTCTCTTCCTCTAGTTTGCCGACTGAGGCCAGCTTCTGGTCAGGGAGTGCAGTTTTCTCGTCGGCTGCTTTCTGCGTGGCTGCAAGGTCCAGATCCTTCTTCGCCAGAGCTTGGTTCATTGTTTCTAAAAGGAATAACACTTGGGTCAGAAAAAGCAAATAACACTCGGTTCAACAACTGAACAGTCGAACAAAATTTTTATACCAGCAGCTTCATCCTTGGCCTTCTGCAAGTTCTTCATGGCTAGCTCCAGATCGAGATTGAGCTGAATCTGCTTGTGCTCCAGGTCAGCAAAACGAGCTCCAAGTTCACATGATTTCTGTAATCAAAGGACAGTCAGTCGGCGGGTTAAAAGATTGGTTACTTTAGAGCAATAGAGTGACAAATTCAAAAAATTCTAAGACTACTGCCGAATCAAACATCCAACAGTAGTCTCGGGGACTACACCCAGTGGGTGCACTCAGCGTGCCCCCACTGGTTCAGTTTCCACTCGACGTGGTCCGTCCAGGCCGGGTAAAAAAAAGAGGGGTGAAAGAGGAAAGTGATTCTCAGACCATAGCCGACTGCCTATAGTCAACTACGGTCTCTGGGACTACACCCATGGGTGCACTCAGCATGCCCCCATCGGTTCAGTTTCCACTCGACGTGATCCGTTCAGGCCGAGTGAGAAAATTTCAATTCTCAGACCATAGCTGACTGCCTGCAGTCGACTATGGTCTCGGGGACTACACCCAGTGGGTGCACTCAGCGTGCCCCCATTGGTTCAAAGATTCATTCGACAAACCTAGTCGACCCAAGAAGCAAAACTATTCAGCAGCAAGTTCAAACACCCAGTGGGTGTACAAATGCAAAAAGTAGACCGATGAAAAGATGCTCAAGGAAAAATTTTAGGTAACATATCCTAACAGAACAAGCGACAAGCTAAAAGATCAATCGGTAATCAACCAACCTGGACGTTGCTCTGGAGAGCTGAGCTGGCGTTGTAAGCAGCTTGACTGGCCTCTCGAACCACCTTCAGTTACTCCATCATGATGCCTGCCTGGCGTATAGCCTCCTTGGCGGCATCCACTTGGTCCTCTGGGACGCGATGCACAGTGAAGAGCGAAGATGGATCGACCGGGGTCTGTGCGGTCAACGCCGAAGGCTGAGCACTCCACAGTGGCATGGAGAAGGTGACAGAAGTCCGATTGGCATCGCCGGCCTCCTAGATTACCGGTTCCATCACCGGCGTCGACTGAGGCTCTTACCAGTCGATGTCTTCCTGTTTCTTCTTCCCAAGGGCCTCAGCGGCACATCCTCGTCGTCGTCTGGAAGATTAATGACATTGGGAGGAGCTGACAAAACAAAGACAAGATTACGAAGGCCATACCTGGGTTAGAAGTAACCCTTCCATGTCCTCGTCCTCGTTTTTGTAAGCAGAAGTCCCAGAGGTAGCGGCACTGCTGGTTTCAAGATTCATTGGGTCAAACCAAGAAAAGGGTAGACAACACAGAACCTCGGGTAAAAAATGAAGACAAAACACTCACGCAGAAGCAACAGGGATATCGATTTTGATTCTGGGCAGGGTCTTCCGAGACTTTGGTGCCACAACTTTGGACTGCTTCGGGGCCTTCTCAGTCGGCGCCGGAGAAGAAGTCCGAGGGTGCTTCAAGGTTTGTCCAGTCGGCGCAGTCGCTTTGTGATAACCCACAAGTATAGGGGATTGCAACAGTTTTCGAGGGTAGAGTATTCAGCCCAAATTTATTGATTCGACACAAGGGGAGCCAAAGAATATTCTCAAGTATTAGCAGTTGAGTTGTCAATTCAACCACACCTAGATAACTTAGTATCTGCAACAAAGCATGTAGTAGCAAAGTAGTATGATAGTAGCGGTAATAGTAGCAAAAGTAATATTTTTGGGTTTTGTAGTGATTATAACAATAGCAACGGAAAAGTAAATAAGCAAAGAACAATATGTGAAAAGCTCGTAGGCATTGGATCGGTGATGGATAATTATGTCGGATGCGGTTCATCATGTAACAACTATAACATAGGGTGACACAGAACTAGCTCCAATTCATCAATGTAATGTAGGCATGTATTCCGAATATAGTCATACGTGCTTATGAAAAAGAACTTGCATGACATCTTTTGTCCTACCCTCCCGTGGCAGCGGGGTCCTATTGGAAACTAAGGGATATTAAGAACTCACATATATTCATGAAAACATAGTAGGTTCAGATCTGAAATCATGGCACTCGGGCCCTAGTGACAAGTATTAAGCATAGCAAAGTCATAGCAACATCAATCACAGAACATACTGGATACTAGGGATCAAACCCTAACAAAACTAACTCGAATACATGATAAATCTCATCCAACCCATCATCGTCCAGCAAGCCTATGATGGAATTACTCACGCACGGCGGTGAGCATCATGAAATTGGTGATGGAGGATGGTTGATGATGACGACGGCGACGGATTCCCCTCTCCGGAGCCCCGAACGGACTCCAGATCAGCCCTCCCGAGAGAGATCAGGGCTTGGCGGCGGCTCCGTATCGTATAATGCGATGAATCCTTCTCTCTGGTTTTTTCTCCCCAAACGTGAATATATAGAGTTGGAGTTGAGGTCGGTGGAGCACCAGGGCCCACGAGGCAGGGGGCGCGCCCAGGGGGGTAGGCGCGCCTCCCACCCTCGTGGACAGGGTGTGGCCCCCCTGGCCTTGATTCTTTCGCCAATTTTTTTATATTTTTCAAAAATAATCTCCGTGGTGTTTCAGGTCATTCCGAGAACGTTTGTTTCTGCACAAAGATTACACCATGGAAATTCTGCTGAAAACAACATCAGTCCGGGTTAGTTCCATTCAAATCATGCAAGTTGGAGTCCAAAACAAGGGCAAAAGTGTTTGGAAAAGTAGATAAGACGGAGACGTATCAACTCCCCCAAGCTTAAACCTTTGCTTGTCCTCAAGCAATTCAGTTGATAAACTGAAAGCGATAAAAAAACTTTTACAAACTCTGTTTGCTCTTGTTGTTGTAAATATGTAAAGCCAGCATTCAGGTTTTCAGCAAAGATTATGAACTAACCACATTCACAATAACACTTAGGTCTCATGTTTACTCATATCAATGGCATAATCAACTAGCGAGCAATAATAATAAATCTTGGATGACAACACTTTCTCAAAACAATCATAATATGATATAACAAGATGGTATCTCGCTAGCCCTTTCTGAGATCGCAAAACATAAATGCAGAGCACCTTTAAAGATCAAGGACTGACTAGAAAT
Organism: Aegilops longissima; assembly: GCA_021605205.1. Lineage (NCBI taxonomy): Eukaryota > Viridiplantae > Streptophyta > Magnoliopsida > Poales > Poaceae > Aegilops > Aegilops longissima. The sequence continues at coordinate 682,178,546 of CM038679.1, forward strand.
TGTAATTCATGGTAAAAGAGATTGAATCATAGTCATACCCAATATAAATTAATAGTAATGAATGCAAATGACAGCAGTGCTCTCTAACTGGTGATTTTTAATAAGAGGGTGATGACTCAACATAAAAGTAAATAGATAGGCCCTTCGCAGAGGGAAGCAGGGATTTGTAGAGGTGCCAGAGCTCGATTTTGAAGAGATAAATATATATTGAGCGGTATACTTTCATTGTCAACATAACAACCGAGAGATGGCGATATCTTCCATGCTACACACATTATAGGCGGTTCCCAAACAGAATGGTAAAGTTTATACCCCCACCACCAACAAGCATCAATCCATGGCTTGCTCAAAACAACGAGTGCCTCCAACTAGCAACAGCCCTGGGGGAGTTTTGTTTGCAATTATTTCGATTTAGTTTGCTTAAAGCATGGGACTGGGCATCCCGGTGACCAGCCATGTTCTCGTGAATGATGAGCGGAGTCCACTCATCTTCAGAATAACCCACCTAGCATGGAAGATATAGACATCCCTAGTTGATGCATGAGCTATTTGAGCATACAAAACATAATTTCATTTGAAGGTTTAGAGTTTGGCACATACAAATTTACTTGGAACGGCAGGTAAATACTGTATATAGGAAGGTACGGTGGACTCATATGGAATAACTTTGGGATTTAAGGGATTGGATGCACAAGCAGTATTCCCGCTTAGTACAAGTGAAGGCTAGCAAAAGACTGGGAAGCGACCAACTAGAGAGTGACAACAGTCATGAACATGCATTAAAATTAATTAACATTGAGTGCAAGTATGAGTAGGATATAATCCACCATGAACATAAATATTGTAGAGGCTATGTTGATTTTGTGTCAACTACATGCGTGAACATATGCCAAGTCAAGCCACTCGAATCATTCAAAGGAGGATACCACCCCACTATACCACATCACAACCATTTTAATAGAATGTTGGCACGCAAGGTAAACCATTATAAACTCTTAGCTAATTAAGCATGGCATACGAAACTATAATCTCTAATTGTCGCAAACATGTTTATTCATAATAGACTGAATCAGAAACGATGAACTAATCATATTTATAAAAACAAGAGAGGTCGAGTTCATACCAGCTTCTCTTACCTCAATCAGTCCATCATATATCATCATTATTGCCTTTCACTCGCACGACCGAACGGTGTGTATAATAATAATAGTGCACGTGCATTGGACTAAGCTGGTAAATGCAAGCATTCAATAAACAGGAGAAGACAAGGCAATATGGGCTCTTGGTCAAATTAACAATAATGCATATATGAGCTATTTCAACATTTTCATCATGGTCTTCTCCTATCAACCCCAAAGAAAAGAAAAGAAATAAAACTATTTACACGGGAAAGCTCCCAACAAGCAAAAGAAGAACATGAAATCTTTTTGGGTTTTCTTTTTAATTACTACTACAAGCATGAAAAGTAAACTAGCTAAAAGCTACAACTAATTTTTTTGGTTTTTCTTAAGGTTTTTCAAACACACAAGAAGAAAACTAAAAAGAAAATAAACTAGCATGGATAGTACAATGAAAGAGTATGAGCACCGACAACTGGAATGAGTGTGTGAACATGAATGTAATGTCGGTGAGAAATACGTACTCCCCCAAGCTTACTTTTGGCCTAAGTTGGTCTATGGCCACGGTTGGCCTGGCGGATATCCAAAGTTGTAATTGAGGTCGTACTGAGATGGAGCCTCGGGTTGCCACTGGTTGGCAATCTCCTCCGGATTCCACTGATAAACAGATTGTCGTGAAGGATCAAATTGTGGTTCCGGCTCTGGCTCTGTAGCTGATGTGGGGTTCCGGTAGGCGTAAATGGCCTCCAACGGAGCAAGGTACTTGCCTGCAGATAAATTAAACAAGGAAGGAGCAGGCAAAGTAATAATCTCAGGATGATTTTTATCAAATAACAATCTATAGTTAAGCTCCTTTTTCCTGTTCTTAACAATGAAATCATGTGCTACCATACTCTTATAATCTAGAAAAATAGAAGGTACCAACTTTTCTTCTTTCTCATAATGCCTAATTTAAGGACAGTATAACCGCACCTAAAGCGAGCTCTCTCAGCGATTCGTGTTTGTGGCCATCGGATTTCATTGCTCGATCATTGCTGGCCGTCTGATACTGTTCCTGTCGCACGTGGGCTGCTCCTGGGCCGACTGTCCGACGGCCAGCTACTCCCGAAACCAAATCGAGGCCCTCTCGTTCGCTTGCAGGAAGAAACGTCCGATCTTGGACGGACAGTCATCGAGCGTTTCCTTCCCACCCCAATCTCCTTTTTCTCACCCACACAGGTTGCCCCTTCCTATTCTCTGTTCGTCCGCCTCTCCCATCCGGTCCCCATGACTGGTGACAAACATGTCGGGCGACGGATCAATCCAAACACCAAGGCTCGACGTCCTCCCTTGCCTTAATCTCCGACCACTCCTCTACCTCCCCTCTCTGCTCCACCACGGCGATGGTGATGACGCCGCCGATTGTTCCCATCGGCTATGGCGATGGGTACGGCGCTCCACTTCCCGTCTCTGACCTCGGCCGGCGACCAGACCCCTCCCCCTCTAGGTACGCCATCGCGATCTGCAGAACAGAGCCCATCCCAAACACCGGCCGTGGCATGAAGGGCAATTGCTCTCGCTGGAAGAATGCCTGTAGTTTCCAATCTGAGATTATAAGGTCCAGAACTGATATTGTGTAATCAAATTGTTGTGCTTTGGGACCTGCGAGTGACTGTACTGAACTTGTTAAATAGTCCACGAATTTTACATACAAGTTAGCAGGCTCATACATCTTTGATGGTACATTGAAGGCTAGCTAGCTTTGTCGTACATTCTTTGTTGCATTATTTCAAGGAAGATCCAGTACATAAAACTGCTCAATGGTCAGATCTTGGTTTTAAAAGCAGCTAATTATGTGGATACAATATAGATATAAGTATGCAATGAAGCGCTGCAGTTCCAATTCCACGATCATTGAATATTTAGATGCTTTGCAGTATTTTAATCTTCCACCGATTACAATCTCAAGATGCTACTACTTTTGGATGTTTCTTGTGCAGAGGCAGTTCTTGATTGATCCCTTGAATTGATTTAGCATGGATTTGGCTTCTAGGTAAGTCTAGAATCCTTGAACATTTTAGTTTGCATTAAGCATAGCAGTACATATGAATATATTAGGCCATGCCGTCGTTTACGACTGAGTTGTTGCAACTCCATATGTAATTTGCAAGCAGCCAAAGTGAGGTACTGCATATCACACTAACTATTTATCTTTTCAATTGATCATGAAATTGAGTGCAATCCTATTATCATGTTTGATTTACACAAGAAATTTTGCTTCACCGGTCATGTTAATTTTTTCTCTGCATAATCTTTTAGTGATGAAATTGTTACTGCACTCGCGAGTCAAAATGTGCAAAAGGATGGATCAAAGGCTACCATGGCATCGATACATTGACATTGATGTTGCTCTCTCATTTTCTCTCTTTCTGAATCCCTCAAGCCATAAGAGGAGATCAAATCCAAGCAGAGGCAGCTAATGGACTATTGAACAAAGTCGGTGAGCACAGAATTCCCCAATGGTCAGTGGCAACTCTATCACGTCCAGTTCATTTGTAACACCCAATAGTGATTCTGGCGACCTGGAGGTAAGTATTTGCTCTATATATATAGCCACTGCTACTTCTCTTGTAAAATTTTACTGTTTCTTGAATTGATCTTCCAACATTGATGTAAAGTAAATTGGTCTATGCAGATTCTCTAAGTTAATCTGGTTTAAGCACACCATGAACACAGCTAGGGTACCATTGTGAGGATGTTTATTGGGAGGGACATCTCTTTGCGCTTGTGCATCAGTGCAGAATAATGGGGACAGTTAGCACACCCTTCTTGGATGTATCTCACAAAATGCTATACATTAGGTATGTTACTTGATTGGGGGTTATACTGCCGTTCAATTAGCACAAAATTTTGAATGAAATATCTTTACTAATATGCAAATAGTATTATTTTTACTAATAAACGCCATAGAAAACAATTACATTTGATTCTACGACAGTTAGCTAGCTAACAACACTGAATTTAGTCAACCTTGTTATGAATTAGGTACCAAGTTGTGTTTATTATTTTGCAACTAGCACGTAAAGAACTTAAACCACTTTTTACTTAGAGAACTACTGGCTGAAGCACAGAATTTCTGCAGCAGCAACATATATGAAAAGTGTTGTTTTTTAATGTTTATGAGGGGGAACTATATATCACTATCCAACGGTGACTTTCATGTTCTGGTACTCTTTGTTGGTTCTATGTTGGGAGCATACACATTGAGTTGTCTTGGAAGTATATATCCTTTCCAAAAAGCAAGGGTAAAATTCAAGGACATTTTTTAAAATTTGAACACCTGAGCTCATTTGTTCATTTGAGAAGTACTGGAGTTGATTTACAGTGTAATCGTTCTTGAGGTGTCCACTAGACGTGGGCATGAATGTTAAGTATTTTTTTGTCTGCAGTTATAACACAACACAACCACTTGGCTTCTTAGAATCATAGACATCACAAAGCAACCACTGTGCCTTTTCATAATAGTTGATGTCCATTCCAAGATTTACAAAGATATATTTCCTTGAAATAAAAAAATTAAATATATGGTAATTCGAAACAAGTCCATCATAAAGAAAGCTCAACAACTAGCAATCTTATTTCCATAGATTGAAAAGATGTTTAAAAAACTTTACACAATTTAACTTGTGTGTATACAACTCTTTCAATTGCCCCTCCTATTTTATATAGCAGTGCTCCTTGGTACTTCGATAGAAATATTGTTTACGTGTTTGCTTCACCGATACTGGAAGGGTGTTGAGGCCATGATCAAGTTGGAATTTGGTTTTACTTCCTGCATTATTTTTCCCATTTCCACTAGAGGATCTCACTCCCATTACCAATGCATATTTATTTTTTAGCATGGCCATGGATCTACTAGATTTCATTTTCCTTTTTTTAAGTAAAAATGTTTCCGGCCAAAATGTCACCCCTACAGATCTATGACTAGAATGCTTGTAACACATAAACAAGACTTACCCTTCAATAAATTGGTTGTTTGGAAGCTACCTTTCATGCATATTTATTATCAAATTGCTTTATATTTTCTTTTTTATTTTATTATAGCTTGCACCAAATGTCACCCCAAGTAGTTTGTTTATTAAATGATTTCCTTCGGTTTTTGTTATTTTCGAAGATTCAGTTTGTTCCAGCTGATGCCGGCTAGCACACTAACCATTATGATGCAACAAGTATTGGATTGAGAAATTTGTGTCATGTTTATCAATTTCATATGACCATATATGTCTCCCAAATATGTGTACTGTTGCTTCAAAATAAATTGAATGGCTGCGTTGTTATTTTTGAAATAATAGAAGATTGAAATCCCTTTATTACCTCCATATATTTGTAGGAATTACTACCAATCTCTTGGAAAAAAGGACGGGCACAGCAACGCGCGCCATCAATGATCTAGTAGGTATGTTAAAGTGTGCAGCGAGGCGCGAGGTGAAGATGCCTCCCAAGATGGGCCTTTAGTACAGTTAAGGTTTAACCGCCTTGCAACAATAGCGCCCATACTAAATGTGTCATCACGAAACAAGGCATGGCCTAAAATAACAATATCAGGGGCACTCAGGTTTCCACAGTTTCCGCGACCAACTAAGCATCTACTAGCAAATATAGCAAAGTAACATAGAACAGGAAAATGTATGCTAGTGATTCGTGCGTCAGAAACCTTCCTCGTTTCCCCTACAGCAATTGCATCAATAAACCCGTCACATCATCGCGATGTGGTTCCTCTATGATGCCCGGAAAGGGCAACTTGCAAACCCGACAAAATTCACTAAGTGGCATCTCCTTATACTCATCATATGAATAAAAATCCACCGAAGGTGGTGACCTCCTAGAATGGAAATGAAAATTTTGCACAAAGATATTGGTGAGTAAGAGATACTGTTCGCGTTGGTTGCGGAGGAAATCGGTGAGGCCTGCATTCTCAGCCAACTCATAAAAATCATCATAAATCCCGGCTGATCTCAGAAAATCATCACAAGGCCATTCACACGGCTGAACCTCCATGGTGCGAGGCAGATTATATTTGGGCCTCTCCTCTTCTTCACTTTTCTTATCCTTCGAGCTTCGACTCGAAGAACCCCTCAAAAATCTCTTCATCATTTTCTGAAAATTTCTGAATTTTTTAGTAACTTCAAATAAAAATGAACCAAACTCAACAAGATTGATAGCAACTACTCCCACAAGTGAAGGAAATATGCCCTAGAGGCAATAATAAAGTTATTATTTATTTCCTTATATCATGATAAATGTTTATTATTCATGCTAGAATTGTATTAACCGAAAACATAATACATGTGTGAATACATAGACAAACAGATAGTCACTAGTATGCCTCTACTAGACTAGCTCATTAATCGAAGATGGTTATGTTTCCTAACCATAGACATGTGTTGTCATTTGATTAATGGGATCACATCATTAGGAGAATGATGTGATTGACATGACCCATTTCGTTAGCTTAGCACTTGATCGTTTAGTATGTTGCTTATGCTTTCTTCATGACTTATACAAAGTTCCTGCAACTATAAGATTATGCAACTCCCGTTTACCGGAGGAACACTTTGTGTGCTACCAAACGTCACAACGTAACTGGGTGATTATAAAGGTACTCTACAGGTGTCTCCAAAAGTATATGTTGAGTTGGCATGAATCGAGATTAGGTCTTGTCACTCCGATTGTCGGAGAGGTATCTCTGGGCCTTCTCGGTAATACACATCACATAAGCCTTGCAAGCATTGCAACTAATGAGTTAGTTGTGAGATGATGTATTACGGAACGAGTAAAGAGACTTACCAGTAACGAGATTGAACTAGGTATTGGATACCGACGATCGAATCTCGGGTAAGTAACATACCGATGACAAAGGGAACAACGTATGTTGTTATGCGGTTTGACCGATAAAGATCTTCGTAGAATATGTAGGAACCAATATGGGCATCCAGGTTCCGCTATTGGTTATTGACCGAGAATGGTTCTAGGTCATGTCTACATAGTTCTCGAACCCGTAGGGTCCGCACGCTAACGTTTCGATGACAGTTCATTATGAGTTTATAAGTATTGATGTACGAAGGTAGTTCGAGTCTCGGATGTGATCACGGACATGACGAGGAGTCTCGAAATGGTCGAGACATAAAGATTGATATATTGGAAGCCTACATTTGGACATCGGAAATGTTCCGAGTGAAATCGGGAATTTACCGGAGTACCGGGAGGTTACCAGAACCCCCCGGGAACTATATGGGCCATAGTGGGCCTTGGTGGAAAGGAGAAAGGGCCAGCCCTAGGTGGCGCGGCCTCCCCTTCCCTAGTCCTATTAGGACTAGGAAAGGTGGGCCGACCCCTCTCTCTCTTTCCCCTCCGGGAATCCTATTCCAACTAGGATTGGAGGAATCCTACTCCCGGAGGAGTAGGACTCCTGCGCGCCCCTCTTGGTCGGCCAGCCCCTCCCCTTGGCTCCTTTATATACGGGGCAGGGGCACCCTAGAACACACAAGTTGATCTACGGATCGTTCCTTAGCCGTGTCGGTGCCCCTTCCACCATATTCCACTTCGTCATATCGTCGCGGAGCTTAGGCGAAGCCTGCGCCGGAGAAGTCATATCGTCGCGGAGCTCAGGCGAAGCCCTGCGTCGGTGGAGCATCATCATCGTCCCACGCCGTCGTCTTGACGGAACTCATCCCGACACTTTGCTGGATCGGAGTCCGGGATCGCCATCGAGCTGAGCGTGTGCGAACTCGGAGGTGCCGTGACGTTCGGTGCTTGGATCGGTTGGATCGTGAAGACGTCGACTACATCAACCGCGTTGTTATAACGCTTCGCTTTCGGTCTCACGAGGGTACATGGACGGACACTCTCCTCTCGTTGCTATGCCATCACCATGGTCTTGCGTGATCGTAGGAAATTTTTGAAATTACTACGTTCCCCAGCAGATGGCATCCGAGCCTGGTTTTATGCGTTGATGTCATATGCACGAGTAGAACACAAGTGAGTTGTGGGCGATATAAGTCATACTGCTTACCAGCATGTCATACTTTGGTTCAGCGGTATTGTGAGATGAAGCGGCCCGGACCGACATTAGCGTTACGCTTACGCGAGACTGGTTTCACCGCTCCGAGCACTAGTTGCTTAAAGGTGACCGCGGGTGTCTGTCTCTCTCACTTTAGTTGAACCGAGTGTGGCTACGCCCGGTCCTTGCGAAGGTTAAAACAGCACCAACTTGACAAACTATCGTTGTGGTTTTGATGCGTAGGTAAGAACGGTTCTTGCTCAGCCCGTAGCAGCCACGTAAAACTTGCAACAACAAAGTAGAGGACGTCTAACTTGTTTTTGCAGGGCATGTTGTGATGTGATGTGGTCAAGACGTGATGCTATATTTTATTGTATGAGATGATCATGTTTTGTAACCGAGTTATCGGCAATCGGCAGGAGCCATATGGTTGTCGCTTTATTGTATGAAATGCAAACGCCATGTAATTGCTTTACTTTATCACTAAGTAGTAGCGATAGTCGTAGAAGCAATAGTTGGCGAGACGACAACGATGCTATGATGGAGATCAAGGTGTCGCTACGGTGACGATGGTGATCATGACGGTGCTTGGCGATGGAGATCACAAGCACAAGATGATGATGACCATATCATATCACTTATATTGATTGCATGTGATGTTTATCCTTTATGCATCTTATCTTGCTTTGATTGACGGTAGCATTATAAGATGATCTCTCACTAAAATTATCAAGAAGTGTTCTCCTGAGTATGCACCGTTGCTAAAAGTTCAGTAGTACCCGGACACCACGTGATGATCGGGTGTGATAAGTTCTCGTCCATCTACAACAGTGCAAGCCAGTTTTGCACACGAGAATACTCAGGTTAAACTTGACGAGCCTAGCATATGCAGATATGGCCTCGGAACACGGAGACCGAAGGTCGAACGTGAATCATATAGTAGATATGATCAACATAGTGATGTTCACCATTGAAACTACTCCATCTCACGTGATGATCGGACATGGTTTAGTTGATTTGGATCACGTAAACACTTAGATGACTAGAGAGATGTCTGTCTAAGTGGGAGTTTTTAATATGATTAATTGAACTTAAATTTATCATGAACTTAGTACTGATAGTATTTTGCTTGTCTATGTTTCTTGTAGATAGATGGCTCGTCTTTGTTGTTCCGTTGAATTTTAATGCGTTCCTTGAGAAAGCAAAGTTGAAAGATGATGGTAGCAATTACACGGACTGGGTCCGTAACTGAGGATTATCCTCATTGCTGCACGTAAGAATTATGCCTGGAAGCACCGCTGGGTGCCAACCTGCTGCAGAGCAAGGCCGAAGTTGTGAACGTCTGGCGAGCAAAGCTGATGACTACTCTATAGTTCAGTGTGCCATGCTTTACGGCTTAGAACCGGGTCTTCAACGACGTTTTGAGCGTCATGGAGCATATGAGATGTTCCAGGAGTTGAAGTTAATATTTCAAGCAAATGCCGGATTGAGAGATATGAAGTCTCCAATAAGTTCTATAGCTGCAAGATGGAGGAGAATAGTTACGTCGGTGAGCACATACTCAAAATGTCCGGGTATAATAATCACTTAATTCAGCTGGGAGTTAATCTTCCGGATGATAGTGTCATTGATGAATTCTCCAATCACGCCACCAAGCTACAAGAGCTTCGTGATGAACTATAATATGCAAGGGATGACTAAGACAATTCTGAGCTCTTCGCAATGCTAAAAGCATGGAGGTAGAAATCAAGAAAGAGCATCAAGTGTTGATGGTCAACAAGACCACTAGTTTCAAGAAAAGGGCAAAGGGAAGAAGAAGGAAACTTCAAGAACAGCAAGAAAGTTGCTGCTCAAGAGAAGAAACCCAAGTCTGACCTAAGCCTGAAACCGAGTGTTTTTACTTGCAAGCGATGGACATTTGAAGCGGAACTGCCCCAAGTATTTGGCGGATAAGAAGGATGGCAAGGTGAATAAAGGTATATGTGATATACATGTTATTGATGTGTACCTTACTAGAGCTCGTAGTAGCACTGGTATTTGATACTGGTTACTTGCTAATATTTGCAACTCAAAGCAGGGACTATGGAATAGACGAGCAGCAAAGGACGAGGTGACGATGCGCGTGGAAATGGTTCCAAAGTCAATGTGATCGCGGTCGACACGCTACCTCTACATCTACCTTCGGGATTAGTATTAGACCTAAATAATTGTTATTTGGTGCCAGCGTTGAGCATGAACATTATATCTGGATCTTGTTTGATGCGAGACGGTCATTCATTTAAATCAGAGAATAATGGTTGTTCTATTTATATGAGTAATATCTTTTATGGTCATGCACCTTGAAGAATGGTTTATTCTTGTTGAATCTCGACGAGAGTGATACCCATATTCATAATGTCGAAGCCAAAAGATGCAGAGTTGATAATGATAGTGCAACTTATTTGTGGCACTTGCCGTTTAGGTCATATCGGTGTAAAACGCATGAAGAAACTCCATACGAGATGGACTTTTGGAATCACTTGATTATGAATCACTTGGTACTTGCGAACCGTGCCTCATGGGCAAGATGACTAAAACACCGTTCTCGGTTGTATGGAGAGAGCAACAGACTTATTGGAAATCATACATACAGATGTATGTGGTCCGATGAATGTTGAAGCTCGTGGCGGATATCGTTATTTTCTCACCTTCACGGATGATTTAAGCGAGATACGGGTATATCTACTTGATGAAGCATAAATCTGAAACATTTGAAAAGTTCAAAGAATTTCAGAGTGAAGTTGAAAATCATCGTAACAAGAAAATAAAGTTTCTACGATCTGATCGTGGAGGAGAATATTTGAGTTACGAGTTTGGTCTACATTTGAAGCAATGCGGAATAGTTTAGCAACTCACGCCACCGGAACACCACAGCGTAATGGTGTGTCCGAGCGTCGAATCGTACTTTACTAGATATGGTGCGATCTATGATGTCTATTTCCGATTTACCGCTATCGTTTTGGGGTTATGCTTTAGAGACGGCCGCATTCACGTTAAATAGGACACCGTCAAAATCCGTTGAGACGACGCCTTATGAACTATGGTTTAGCAAGAAACCAAAGTTGTCGTTTCTGAAAGTTTGGGGTTGCGATGCTTATGTGAAAAAACTTCAACCTGATAAGCTTGAACCCAAATCGGAAAATGTGTCTTCATAGGATACCCAAAGGAGACAATTGGGTATACCTTCTATCACAGATCCGAAGGCAAGACATTCGTTGCTAAGAATGGATCCTTTCTAGAGAAGGAGTTTCTCTCGAAAGAAGTGAGTGGGAGGAAAGTGGAACTTGATGAGGTAATAGTACCAGCTCCCTTATTGGAAAGTAGTTCATCACAGAAATCGGTTTCTGTGACACCTGCACCAATTAGCGAGGAAGATAATGATAATGATCATGAAACTTCAGATCAAGTTGTCACCGAACTCGTAGATCAACCAGAATAAAATCCGCACTGAATGGTACGGTAATCCTATTCTGGAAGTCATGCTACTAGATCATGGTGAACCTACGAACTATGAAGAAGCGATGGTGAGCCCAGATTCCACAAAATGGCTTGAAGCCATGAAATCTGAGATGGGATCCATGTATAAGAACAAAGTATGGACTTTGGTAGACTTGCCCGATGATCGGCAAGCTATTGAGAATAAATGGATCTTTAAGAAGAAGACTGACGCCGATGGTAATGTAACTGTCTACAAAGCTCGACTTGTTGCAAAAGGTTTTCGACAAGTTCAAGGGGTTGACTACGATGAGACTTTCTCACCCGTAGCGATGCTTAAGTCTGTCGAATCATGTTAGCAATTGCCGCATTTTATGATTATGAAATTTGGCAAATGGATGTAAAACTGCATTCTTGAATGGATTTCTAGAAGAAGAGTTGTATATGATGCAACCAGAAGGTTTTGTTGATCCAAAGGGTGCTAACAAAGTGTGCAAGCTCAACGATCAATTTATGGTCAGTGCAAGCCTCTCGGAGTTGGAATAAGCGCTTTGATAGTGTGATCAAAGCATATGGTTTTATCTGAGACTTTTGGAGAAGCTCAGTATTTACAAGAAAGTGAGTGGGAGCTCAGTAGCATTTCGATATTATATGTGGACGACATATTGTTGATTGGAAATGATATAGAATTTCTGGATAGCATAAAAGGATACTTGAATAAAAGTTTTCAATGAAAGACCTCGGTGAAGCTGCTTACATATTGGGCATCAAGATCTATAGAGATAGATCAAGGCGCTTAATTGGACTTTCACAAAGCACATACCTTGATAAAGTTTTGAAGAAGTTCAAAATGGATCGAGCAAAGAAAGGTTTTTACCTGTATTACAAGGTGTAAGATTGAGTCGACTCAATGCCCGACCACAGCAGAAGATAGAGAAAATGAAAAATGTTCCTATGCTTCAGCCATAGGCTCTATCATGTATGCAATGCAGTGTACCAGACTGACGTATGCTTAGCTGTAAGCTTGGCAGGGAGGTACCAAAGTAATCCAGAGTGGATCATCGGACAGCGGTCAAGAACATCTGAAATACCGAAAAGGACTAAGGATATGTTTCTCGTATATGGAGGTGACAAAGAGCTAGTCGTAAATGGTTACGTCGATGCAAGCTTTGACACTGATCCGGACGATTCTAAATCGCAAACCGGATCGTATTTTTATTAAGCGGTGGAGCTGTCGGTTGGTGCAGTTCTAAACAAAGCGTCGTGGCGGGATCTACATGTGAAGCGGAGTACATAGCTGCTTGAAGCAGCAAATGAAGGAGTCTGGATGAAAGAGTTCATTTCCGATCTAGGTGTCATACCTAGTGCATCGGGACCAATGAAGATCTTCTGTGACAATCTTGGTGCAATTGCCTTGGCAAAGGAATCCAGATTTCACAAGAGGACCAAGCATATCAAGAGATGCTTCAATTCCATTCGGGACCAAGTCCAAGTGGGAGACATAGAGATTTGCAAAATACATACGGATCTGAATGTTGCGAGACCGTTGACTAAGCCTCTTCCACGAGCAAAACATGATCAGCACCAAGACTCCATGGGTGTTAGAATCATTCTTGTGTAATCTAGATTATTGACTCTAGTGCAAGTGGGAGATGAAGGAAATATGCCCTAGAGGCAATAATAAAGTTATTATTTATTTCCTTATATCATGATAAATGTTTATTATTCATGCTAGAATTGTATTAACCGAAACATAATACATGTGTGAATACATAGACAAGCAGATAGTCACTAGTATGCCTCTACTAGACTAGCTCATTAATCAAGATGGTTATGTTTCCTAACCATAGACATGTGTTGTCATTTGATTAATGGGATCACATCATTAGGAGAATGATGTGATTGACATGACCCATTTCGTTAGCTTAGCACTTGATCGTTTAGTATGTTGCTTATGCTTTCTTCATGACTTATACAAAGTTCCTGCAACTATAAGATTATGCAACTCCGTTTACGGAGGAACACTTTGTGTGCTACCAAACGCGTCAACGTAATGGGTGATTATAAAGGTACTCTACAGGTGTCTCCAAAAGTATATGTTGAGTTGGCATGAATCGAGATTAGGTTTTGTCACTCCGATTGTCGGAGAGGTATCTCTGGGCCTTCTCGGTAATACACATCACATAAGCCTTGCAAGCATTGCAACTAATGAGTTAGTTGTGAGATGATGTATTACGGAATGAGTAAAGAGACTTACGTAACGAGATTGAACTAGGTATTGGATACCGACGATCGAATCTCGGGTAAGTAACATACCGATGACAAAGGAACAACGTATGTTGTTATGCGGTTTGACCGATAAAGATCTTCGTAGAATATGTAGGAACCAATATGGGCATCCAGGTTCCGCTATTGGTTATTGACCGAGAATGGTTCTAGGTCATGTCTACATAGTTCTCGAACCCGTAGGGTCCGCACGCTTAACGCTTCGATGACAGTTCATTATGAGTTTATAAGTATTGATGTACGAAGGTAGTTCGAGTCCCGGATGTGATCACGGACATGACGAGGAGTCTCGAAATGGTCGAGACATAAAGATTGATATATTGGAAGCCTACATTTGGACATCGGAAATGTTCCGAGTGAAATCGAAATTTACCGAGTACCGGAGGTTACCGGAACCCCGGGAACTATATGGGCCATAGTGGGCCTTGGTGGAAAGGAGAAAGGGCCAGCCCTAGGTGGCGCAGGCGCCTCCCCTTCCCTAGTCCTATTAGGACTAGGAAAGGTGGGCCGCCTCTCTCTCTTTCCCCTCTCGGGAATCCTATTCCAACTAGGATTGGAGGGAATCCTACTCCCGGAGGAGTAGGACTCCTGGCGCCCCTCTTGGCCGGCCAGCCCCTCCCCTTGGCTCCTTTATATCTGGGGCAGGGGCACCCTAGAACACACAAGTTGATCTACGGATCGTTCCTTAGCCGTGTCGGTGCCCCTTCCACCATATTCCACTTCGGTCATATCGTCATGAGCTTAGGCGAAGCCTGCGCGGAGAAGTCATATCGTCGCGGAGCTTAGGCGAAGCCCCGCGCCGGAGAAGTCATATCGTCGCGGAGCTTAAGCGAAGCCCTGCGTCGGTGGAGCATCATCATCATCACCACGCCGTCGTCTTGACGGAACTCATCCCGACACTTTGCTGGATCGAGTCCGGGATCGCCATCGAGCTGAGCGTGTGCGAACTCGGAGGTGCCGTGCGTTCGGTGCTTGGATCGGTCGGATCGTGAAGACGTCGACTACATCAACAGCGTTGTTATAACGCTTCGCTTTCGGTCTCACGAGTGCGTGGACGGACACTCTCCCCTCTCGTTGCTATGCCATCACCATGGTCTTGCGTGATCGTAGGAAATTTTTTGAAATTACTACGTTCCCCAGCAACAAGTGACTAGAGACTATATCATGCATTGGAACTACTTGGGACCAAATAAATTTGACATGAAAGCTCAAGAACAGGGTCACCTAAGCAGGAAAAATTTGCAACGAATAAAGCACTAGAACAAAAACTAATTGGACCATTGGAGAAGTCACATACCGAAGAACAATCCCCCAAAGAAGTTTTGTGAATGGGGCTTTGAGTAAGGAGATCGAAAATCGCAGAAAAATAAGCTAGAACTCGTGCTTGAGCTGATTGGTGATTTTGTTGGTAGGAAGAAGGAGTGTGTGGGTGCAGGAATAAGTGGAGGGGAGCCACCATGGGCCAACGAGGCAGGGGGCGCGCCCTAGACCCTCGTGGCCAGGTGCTTGCTCCCCCTGATGTGTTCTCAGTGCCAGATATTCTCAAATATTCAAGAAAAAATCATATTTCATTTTCAGGACATTTGGAGAACTTCTGTTTTCGGGGTATTTTTTATTGCACAGATGAATCAGAAAACAGATAGAAAATACTGTTTTTGCTTTATTTCTTCTAAATAACAGAAAGTAAAAGGAGGGTACAGAAAGTTGTGCTTTCTAACTTCATCCATCTCATGCTCATCAAAAGGAATCCACTAACAAGGTTGATCAAGTCTTGTTAACAAGCTCATTCTGAATCACATGAAACCGGAGAATTTTCGAATAGCACTAGGTTACCTCAACGGGGATATGAACGTCCCCGATAATAAGAATATCATATTTCTTCTTGACAGTAGGAAGAGGAAATTCAAAACCTCCAATAATTATAGTTGGAATTTTTCCAATAGAATTGATACTGTGGACTTGAGGTTGTTTCCTCGGAAAGTGTACTGTATGCTCATTACCATTAACATGAAAAGTGACATTGCCTTTGTTGCAATCAATAACAGCCCCTGCAATATTCAAAAAGGGTCTACCAAGAATAATAGACATACTATCGTCCTCAGGAATATCAAGAATAACAAAGTCCGTTAAGATAGTAACGTTTGCAACCACAACAGACACATCCTCACAAATACCGACAGGTATAACCGTTGATTTATCAGCCATTTGCAAAGATATTTCAGTATGTGTCAACTTATTCAAATCAAGTCTACGATATAAAGAGAGAGGTATAACACTAACACCTGCTCCAAGATCACATAAAGCAGTTTTAACATAGTTTCTTTTAATGGAGCATGGTATAGTTGGTACTCCTGGATCTCCTAGTTTCTTTGGTATTCCATCTTTAAAAGTATAATTAGCAAGCATGGTGGAAATTTCATCTTCCGGTATCTTTCTCTTATTTGTAACAATTTCTTTCATATACTTAGCATAAGGATTCATTTTAAGCATATCAGTCAAACGCATACGCAAAAAGATAGGTCTAATCATTTCAGCAAAGCGCTCAAAATCCTCATCATCCTTTTTCTTGGATGGTTTAGGAGGAAAAGGCATGGGTTTATGAACCCATGGTTCTCTTTCTTCACCGTGCTTCCTAGCAACAAAGTCTCTCTTATCATAATGTTGATTCTTTGATTGTGGGTTATCAAGATCAACAACAGGTACAATCTCTACATCATTATTATTGCTAGGTTGAACATCAACATGAACATTGTCATTAACATCATCACTAGGTTCATGTTCATTACCAGATTGTGTTTCAGCGTCAGAGATAGAAATATCATTGGGATTCTCAGGTGTGTCTATAACAGGTTCACTAGAATCATGCAAAGTCCTATCATTTTTCTTTTTCTTTCTCTTAGAAGGACTAGGTGCATCAACATTAGTTATCTACTTGCTCAATTCTCTTAGGATGGCCTTCAGGATACAAAGGTTCCTGAGTCGTTTTACCCGTTCTAGTAGCCACTCTAACAGCATAATCATTGTTCTTACTATTTAATTCATTGAGCAAATCATTCTGAGCTTTAAGTACTTGTTCTACTTGAGTGGTAACCATAGAAGCATGTTTACTAATGAGTTTAAGTTCACCTTTAACTCTAGACATATAATAACCCAAGTGTTCAATCATATAAGCATTGCGCTTTAATTCTCTACCAAAATAAGCATTGAAGTTTTCTTGCTTAACCATAAAGTCATCAAACTCATCTAAGCATTGGCTAGCAAGCTTAGTAGGCAGGATTTCAGCTTTATCATATATATATAGAGAGAATTTACCTTTACTACCTGTGTCGGGTTATCAAGACCATGTATTTCTTCAACAGACGGTAAATTAAGACCATGTATTTCTTCAATAGGGGGTAAATTCTTAACATCTTCAACTTTAATACCTTTTTCTTTCATAGATTTCTTTGCCTCTTGCATATCTTCAGGACTGAGAAATAGAACACCCCTTTTCTTCGGAGTTGGCTTAGGAGTTGGTTCAGGAAGTGTCCAATTATTTTCATTTGTCAACATATTATTCAACAGAATTTCAGCTACATCTAGTGTTCTTTCCCTGAAAACACAACCAACACAACTATCCAGGTGGTCTCTGGAAGCATCGGTTAGTCCATTATAAAAGATATCAAGTATTTAATTTTTCTTGAGAGGGCGATCAGGCAAAGCATTAAGTAATTGGAGAAGCCTCCCCCAAGCTTGTGGGAGACTGTCATCTTCAATTTGCACAAAATTATATATTTCCCTTAAGGCAGCTTGTTTCTTATGAGCGGGGAAATATTTAGCAGAGAATTAATAAATCATATCCTGGGGACTACGCACACAACCAGGATCAAGAGAATTAAACCATATCTTAGCGTCACCCTTTAATGAGAAAGGAAATATTTTATGGATATAATAGTAGCGAGATTTCTCATCATTAGTGAATAGGGTGGCTATATCATTTAATTAGTAAGATGTGCCACAACAGTTTCAGATTCATAGCCATAAAAAGGATCAGATTCAACCAAAGTGATTATATCAGGATCGACAGAGAATTCATAATCCTTATCAGTAACAAAGATAGGTGAAGTAGCATAAGCAGGATCATATTTCATTCTAGCATTCAGAGATTTTTGTTTCATCTTAACTAATAATTTCTTAAGATCACTTCTATCATTGCAAGCAAGAAAATCTCTAGCAGTTTCTTTATCCATAACATAACCCTCAGGCACAACAGGCAATTCATATTTAGGGGGAGAGTCCTTATCATCACTATCATCAATATAATCAGTTTCAATAATTTCATTCTCTCTAGCCCTAGCAAGTTGTTCATCAAGAAATTCACCTAGTGGCACAGTATTATCAAGCATAGAAGTAGTTTCATCATAAGTATCATGCATAGCAGAAGTGGCATCATCAATAACATGCGACATATCAGAATTAATAGCAGAAGCAGGTTTAGGTGTCGCAAGTCTACTCAAAACAGAAGGAAAATCAAGTGCAGAGCTAGATGGCAGTTCCTTACCTCCCCTCGTAGTTGAGGGATACATTTTTGTTTTCTCGTCTTTCAAGTTCCTCATAGTGACCAGTAGATATAAATCCCAAGTGACTCAAAGAATAGAGCTACACTCCCGGGCAACGGCGCCAAAAAATAGTCTTGATAACCCACAAGTATAGGGGATCGCAACAGTTTTCGAGGGTAGAGTATTCAACCCAAATATATTGATTCGACACAAGGGGAGCCAAAGGATATTCTCAAGTATTAGCAGTTGAGTTGTCAATTCAACCACACCTGGATAACTTAATATCTACAGCAAAGTATTTAGTAGCAAAGTAGTATGATAGTAGCGGTAACAGTAGCAAAAGTAATATTTTTGGGTTTTGTAGTGATTGTAACAATAGCAACGGAAAAGTAAATAAGCAAAGAACAATATGTGAAAAGCTCGTAGGCATTGGATCGGTGATGGATAATTATGTCGGATGCGGTTCATCATGTAACAACTATAACATAGGGTGACACAGAACTAGCTCCAATTCATCAATGTAATGTAGGCATGTATTCCAAATATAGTCATACGTGCTTATGGAAAAGAACTTGCATGACATCTTTTGTCCTACCCTCCGTGGCAGCGGGTCCTATTGGAAACTAAGGGATATTAAGGCCTCCTTTTAATAGAGTACGGAACAAAGCATTAACACAGAGTGAATACATGAACTCCTCAAACTATGGTCATCACCGGAGTGGTCCCGATTATTGTCACTTGGGTTGCGGATCATAACACATAGTAGGTGACTATAGACTTGCAAGATAGGATCAAGAACTCACATATATTCATGAAAACATAATAGGTTCAGATCTGAAATCATGGCACTCGGGGCCTAGTGACAAGCATTAAGCATAGCAAAGTCATAGCAACATCAATCTCAGAACATAGTGGATACTAGGGATCAAACCCTAACAAAACTAACTCGATTACATGATAAATCTCATCCAACCCATCACCGTCCAGCAAGCCTACGATGGAATTACTCACGCACGGCGGTGAGCATCATGAAATTGGTGATGGAGGATGGTTGATGATAATGACGGCGACGGATTCCCCCTCTCTGGAGCCTCGAACGGACTCCAGATCAGCCCTCCCGAGAGAGATTAGGGCTTGGCGGCGGCTCCATATCGTAAAATGGATGAATCCTTCTCTTTGTTTTTTCTCCCCGAACGTGAATATATAAGTTGGAGTTGAGGTCGGTGGAGCACCAGGGGGCCCACGAGGCAGGGGCGCGCGCCCAGGGGGGTAGGCGCGCCTCCCACCCTCGTGGACATGGTGTGGGCCCCCTGGCCTTGATTCTTTCGCCAGTATTTTTGTTATATTTTCCAAAAATAATCTCAGTGGAGTTTCAGGTCATTCCAAGAACGTTTGTTTCTGCACAAAGATAATACCATGGAAATTCTGCTGAAAACAACGTCAGTCCCGGTTAGTTCCATTCAAATCATGCAAGTTAGGGTCCAAAACAAGGGCAAAAGTGTTTGGAAAAGTAGATACGACGCAGACGTATCACTTTGCCACGGATACTCGCCGGATCATGGGAGTGCTTGGATCGCCTTTAGGTGCGGGTAGGCGAGTCGACTTCCTCGCCGTCGCTAGAGTCATCGCTTTCGTCGTCCTCTCCTCCGTCAGAATGTTACTCGCCGCTCTCGCCTCCGCTCGCCTCCCCTTCCGGGTCCTGCTCCTGCTCTCCGTTGGGCATCGAGTACATCTCAGTGAGGGCCTGGAAGACAACAAGTGGATCAAATGTCAGTCGATTGGCAAAAAGTAATTACATGATAGATCAAGAAAACACTCGGAAGTTTAGAGTTGAACCTTGTCTGGTTCATATGAGTTGTCGAGTGGAGGGATCCTCCTGGACCCCCTAGGGTTATCCTTGTTGCCAGTGATGCCTCTCAGTCACTGCTCCACCGTATCCTCGTCAACTTCCTCTGGGTGGATCTGAGTGGTATCATCGATGCCCGAATACATCCACATCGGATGGTCGCGAGCTTGAAGCGGCTGAATGCGTCGTCTGAGGAAGACCTCCAACAGATCCATGCTAGTCACGCCATCACGAAAAAGCTGGACTACTCGCTCGACCAGCACCTTCACCTCCGCTTTCTCCGCCGGAGTCACTTTCAAGGTAGAGGGCTTCTTGACTCGAGCCATGGAAAAGGGGGGAAGCCTAGTCGGCTGGCCTGGAGTTGGCTGGTCTTTGCAGTAGATGTTGGGGAACGTTGCAGAAAATTAAAATTTTTCCTACGGTTTCACCAAGATCCATCTATGAGTTCATCTAGCAACGAGTATTCAGATTGGATAGCATCTACATACCACTTTGTAGATCGCAGCGGGCGTCGGAGTGAACGTGGATGAGGTAGTCGTGCTTGCCGCGATCCAATTCACCGATGATCTAGTGCCGAACGGACGGCACCTCCGCGTTCAACACACGTACGGTCAGCGTAACGTCTCCTTCTTCTTGATCCAGCAAGGTGAAGGAGAGGTTGAGGAAGATGGCTCCAGCAGCAGCACGACGGCGTGGTGATGGTGGAACTTGCAAGATACTCGGCAGGGCTTCGCCAGGCACGGAGGAGGAGGATGTGTTGGAGAGGGAGAGGGCGTCCCCAGGCAAAGGTGCTGCTGCCCCCCTCCCCTCCCCCCTTTATATAGGTGCCAAGGAGGGGGGGAGGGCGCAGCCTTGCCCCCTCCTCCAAGGGAGGGGTGCGGCCAAGAGAGGGGGAGGTGTCCACCCTCCCCAAGGCACCTCGGAGGTGCCTTCCCTTCATGGACTCTCCCTTTTTCCACCCTAGGCGCATGGGCCCTTTGGGGCTGGTTCCCCTTGGCCCATGTGGGCCTAGGCGCACCACCTAGGGCCCATGTGGCCCCACGGGCTGGTGGCCCCACTTGGTGGACCCGGGACCCCTCCGGTGGTCCCAGACAATCCGATATCACCAAACTTGTCCCGATGGCGAAACAGCACTTCCTATATATAATTCTTTACCTCCGGACCATTCCGAACTCCTCGTGGCGTCCAGGATCTCATCCGAGACTCGAACAACATTCGGGTTACTGCACATACATATTCCTATAACCCTAGCGCTATCAACCTTAAGTGTGTAGACCCTACGGGTTCGGGAGACATGCAGACATGACCGAGACGGCTCTCGGGCAATAACCAACAGCGGGATCTGGATACCCATGTTGGCTCCCACATGCTCCACGATGATCTCATCGGATGAACCACGATGTCAAGGATTCAATTAATCCCGTATACGATTCCCTTTGTCAATCGGTATTTTACTTGCCCGAGATTCGATCGTCGGTATACCAATACCTCGTTCAATCTCGTTACCGGCAAGTCACTTTTCTCGTTACCGTAATGCATGATCCCGTGATCAAACACTTTGATCACATTGAGCTCATTGTGATGATGCATTACCGAGAGGGCCCGGTGATACCTCTCCGTCAAGCGGAGTGACAAATCCCGCTCGATCCATGTCAACCCAATGACACTTTTGGAGATACCGTAGCATACCTTTATAGTCACCCATTCGTTGTGACGTTTGGCACACCCAAAGCACTCCTACGGTATCCGGGAGTTACACGATCTCATGGTCTAAGGAAAGGATACTTGACATTGGAAAACTCTAGCAAACGAACTATGCGATCTTTATGCTATGTTTTAGGATTGGGTCTTGTCCATCACATCATTCTCCTAATGATGTGATCCGTTATCGATGACATCCAATGTCCATAGTCAGAAACCATGACTATCTGTCGATCAACGAGCTAGTCAACTAGAGGCTCACTAGGGACATGTTGTTGTCTGTTATTCACACATGTATTACGATTTCCGGTTAACACAATTATAGCACGAATAAAGACAATTATCATGAATAAGGAAATATAATAATAATGCTTTTATTATTGCCTCTAGGGCATATTTCCAACAGTCTCCCACTTGCACTAGAGTCAATAATCTAGTTACATTGTGATGAATCGAACACCCATAGAGTTCTGGTGCTGATCATGTTTTGCCTTAGGGAGAGGTTTAGTCAACGGATCTGCGACATTCAGATCCGTGTGCACTTTACAAATTTCTATGTCTCCATCTTGAACATTTTCACGAATGGAGTTGAAGCGACGCTTGATGTGCCTAGTCTTCTTGTGAAACCTAGGCTCCTTTGCAAGTGCAATAGCTCCAGTGTTGTCACAGAAGAGCTTGATTGGCCCCGACGCATTGGGTATGACTCCGAGGTCGGTGATGAACTCCTTCACCCAAATTGCTTCATGTGCTGCCTCCGAGGCTGCCATGTACTCCGCTTCACATGTAGATCCCGCCACGACGCTTTGCTTGCAACTGCACCAGCTTCGCCCCACCATTCAAAATATACACGTATCCGGTTTGTGACTTAGAGTCATCAGATCTGTGTCGAAGCTAAGCGTCGACGTAACCTTTCTGACGAGCTCTTCGTCACCTCCATAAACGAAACATTTCCTTAGTCCTTTTCGGTACTTCAGGATATTCTTGACCGCTGTCCAAAGTTCCTTGCGGGATTACTTTGGTACCTTCCTACCAAACTTACGGCAAGGTTTACATCAGGTCTGGTACACAGCATGGCATACATAATAGAACCTATGGCTGAGGCATAGGGATGACACTCATCTCTTCTATATCTTCTGCCGTGGTCGGACATTGAGCTGAGCTCAATTTCACACCTTGTAACACAGTAAGAACCCTTCTTAGATTGATCCATATTGAACTTCTTCAATATCTTATCAAGGTATGTGCTTTGTGAAAGACCTATGAGGCGCCTCGATCTATCTCTATAGATCTTGATGCCTAATATATAAGCAGCTTCTCCAAGGTCCTTCATTGAAAAACTCTTATTCAAGTAGGCCTTGATGCTGTCCAAGAGTTCTATATCATTTCCCATCAAAAGTATGTCGTCTACATATAATATGAGAAATGCTACTGAGCTCCCACTCACTTTCTTGTAAACACAGGCTTCTCCATAAGTCTGTGTAAACCCAAACGCTTTGATCATCTCATCAAAGCGAATGTTCCAACTCCGAGATGCTTGCACCAGCCCATAAATCGGCGTTGGAGCTTGCACACCTTGTCGAATTCTTAGGATCGACAAAACCTTCGGCTGCATCATATACAATTCTTCCTTAAGGAAACCATTAAGGAATGCCGTTTTGACGTCCATTTGCCATATCTCATAATCATAGTATGCGGCAATTGCTAACATGATTCGACGGACTTTAGCTTCGCTACGGTGAGAAAGTCTCATCGTAGTCAACCCCTTGAACTTGTCGATAACCCTTAGCGACAAGCCGAGCTTTATAGATGGTCACATTACCATCCGCGTCTGTCTTCTTCTTAAAGATCCATTTATTTTCTATGGCTCGCCGTTCAACGGGCAAGTCAGTCAAAGTCCATACTTTGTTTTCATACATGGATCCTATCTCGGATTTCATGGCTTCCAGCCATTTGTCGGAATCCGGGCCCGCCATTGCTTCCTCATAGTTCGAAGGTTCACCGTTGTCTAACAACATGATTTCCAAGACAGGGTTGCCGTACCACTCTGGTGCGGAACGTGTCCTTGTTGACCTTCGAATTTCAGTAGGAGCTTGATCAGAAGTATCTTGATCATAATCATTAATTTCCTCTCTAATCGGTGCAGGCTCCTCAGAAACGTTTTCTTGAGTTTCGCCATTTACCGGTTCAAGAGGTAATACTTCATCAAGTTCTACTTTCCTCCCACTTACTTCTTTCGAGAGAAACTCTTTCTCGAAAGGATCCATTCTTAACAACAAAGATCTTGCCTTCGGATCTGAGGTAGAAGGTATACCCAACAGTTTCTTTAGGGTATCCTATGAAGACGCATTTTTCCGATTTGGGTTCGAGCTTTTCAGGTTGAAGTTTCTTGACATAAGCATCGCATCCCCAAACTTTTAGAAACGACAGCTTAGGTTTCTTCCCAAACCATAATTCATACGGTGTCGTCTCAACGGATTTCGACGGAGCCCTATTTAAAGTGAATGCGGCGAGTCTCTAAAGCATAGCCCCAAAAGATAGCGGTAAGTCGGTAAGAGACATCATAGATCGCACCATATCCAATAGAGTGCGATTCGACGTTCGGACACACCATTACGCTGAGGTGTTCGGTAGCGTGAGTTGTGAAACTATTCCACATTTTCTTAAGTGTGTGCCAAATTCGTGACTCAAGTATTCTCCTCCACGATCGATCGTAGAAACTTGATCTTTCTATCACGTTGATTTTCAACCTCACTCTGAAATTCCTTGAACTTTTCAAAGGTCTCAGACTTGTGTTTCATTAAGTAGATATACCCATATCTACTCAAGTCATCGATGAGGGTGAGAACATAACGATAGCCTCCATGAGCCTCAACACTCATTGGACCGCACACATCGGTATGTATGATTTCCAATAAGTTGGTTGCTCGCTCCATTGTTCTGAGAACGGAGTCTTGGTCATTTTACCCATGAGGCATGGTTCGCACGTGTCAAATGATTCATAATCAAGAGACTCTAAAAGTCCATCTGTATGGAGCTTCTTCATGCGTTTGACACCTATGTGACCAAGGCGGCGATGCCACAAATATGTGGGACTATTGTTATCAACTTTAACTCTTTTGGTACTCACACTATGAATATGTGTATCATCACGCATCTGAGATTCATTAAGAATAAACCATTAACCATCGGAGCATGACCATAAAACATATCTCTCATATAAATGGAACAACCATTATTCTCTGATTTAAATGAGTAGCCATCTCGAATTAAGCGAGATCCAGATACAATGTTCATGCTCAAACTTGGCACTAAATAACAATTATTGAGGTTTAAAACTAATCCCGTAGGTAAATGTAGAGGCAGCGTGCGACGGCGATCACATCGACCTTGGAACCATTCCCGACGCCAGATCGTCACCTCGTCCTTCGCCAGTCTCCGTTTATTCCGCAGCTCCTGCTTTGAGTTACAAATGTGAGCAACTGCACCGGTATCAAATACCCAAGAGCTACTACGAGTACTGGTAAGGTACACATCAATTACATGTATATCACATATACCTTTGGTTTTGCGGCCTTCTTGTCCGCTAAGTATTTGGGGCAGTTCCGCTTCGATGACCACTTCCTTGCAATAAAAACACTCGGTCTCGGCTTGGGTCCATTCTTTGGCTTCTTCCCGGCAACTTGCTTACCGGGCGCGGCAACTTCCTTGCCGTCCTTCTTGAAGTTCTTTTTACCCTTGCCCTTCTTGAACTTAGTGGTTTTATTCACCATCAACACTTGATGCTCCTTCTTGATTTCTACCTCTGCTGATTTCAGCATAGCATATACTTCAGGAATGGTCTTTACCATCCCCTGCATATTGTAGTTCATCACAAAGCTCTTGTAGCTAGGTGGAAGCGACTGGAGGATTCTGTCAATGACCGCTTCATCCGGAGATTAACTTCCAGCTTGAGTCAAGCGGTTGTGCAACCCAGACATTTTGAGTATGTGCTCACTGACAGAGCCATTTTCCTCCATCTTACAGCTAAAGAATTTGTCGGAGACTTCATATCTCTCGACCCGGGCATGAGCTTGGAAAACCATTTTCAGCTCTTCGAACATCTCATATGCTCCATGCCTCTCAAAACGCTTTTGGAGTCCCGGCTCTAAGCTGTAAAGCATGCCGCACTGAACGAGGGAGTAATCATCGCAGCGTGACTGCCAAGCGTTCATAACGTCTTGTTCTGCAGGGAGAATAGGTGCGTCACCCAGCGGTGCTCTTAGGACATAATCTTTCTTGGCAGCTATGAGGATAATCCTCGGGTTCGGATCCAGTCCGTATAGTTGCTACCATCGTCTTTCAGCTTGGTTTTCTCTAGGAAGCGTTGAAGTTGAGGACTCGTTGGCCATTTGATCTACAAGACACATTGTAAATATTTAGACTAAGTTCATGATAATAAAGTTCATTTAATCAAATTTAATGAACTCCCACTTAGATAGACATCCTCTACTAGTCATCTAAGTATTACATGATCCGAGTCAACTAGGCCGTGTCCGATCATCACGTGAGACGGACTAGTCAACATCGGTGAACATCTTCATGTTGATCGTATCTTCTATCGACTCATGCTCGACCTTTCGGTCTTACGTGTTCCGAGGCCATGTCTGTACATGCTAGGCTCGTCAAGTCAACCTAAGTGTTTTGCGTGTGTAAATCTGTCTTACACCGTTGTATGCGAACGTAAGGACCTATCACACCCGATCATCACGTGGTGCTTGAACGACGAACCTTAGCAACGGTGCACAGTTAGGGTGAACACTTTCTTGAAATTATTATGAGGATCATCTTATTTACTACCGTCGTTCTAAGTAAACAAGATGCAAAACATGATAAACATCACATGCAATCAAATAATAAGCGTGACATGATATGGCCAATATCACATAGCTCCTTTGATCTCCATCTTGGGGCTCCATGATCATCTTGTCACCGCTTGACACCATGATCCTCATCATCATGATCTTCATCATCGTGTCTCCATGAAGTTGCTCGCCAACTATTACTTCTACTACTATGGCTAACGCGTTTAGCAATAAAGTAAAGTAATTTACATGGCGATTCTCAATGACACGCAGGTCATACAAAAATAAAGACAACTCCTATGGCTCCTGCCGTTGTCATACTCATCGACATGCAAGTCGTGATTCCTATTACAATAGCATGAACATCTCATACATCACATATAGATCATTCATCATACATCACAACTTTGGCCATATCATATCACAAAGCACTTGCTGCAAAAACAAGTTAGGCGTCCTCTAATTGTTGTTGCAAGTTTTACGTGGCTGAATTAGGGTTCTAGCAAGAACGTTTTCTTACCTACGTTCAAACCACAACGTGATTTGTCAATCTCTATTTACCCTTCATAAGGACCCTGTTCATCGAATCCGATCCAACTAAAATAGGAGAGACAGACACCGCCAGCCACCTTATGCAACTAGTGCATGTTAGTCGGTGGAACCGGTCTCACGTAAGCGTCACGTGTAAGGTTGGTCCGGCCGCTTCATCCCACAATACCGCTGAATCAAGATTGACTAGTAACGGCAAGAAGAATTGACAACATCTACGCCCACAACAAATTGTGTTCTACTCGCGCAAGAAGAACTACGCATAGACCTAGCTCATGATGCCACTGTTGGGGAACGTTGCAGAAAATTAAAATTTTTCCTACGGTTTCACCAAGATCCATCTATGAGTTCATCTAGCAACGAGTATTCAGATTGGATAGCATCTACATACCACTTTGTAGATCGCAACGGGCGTCGGAGTGAGCGTGGATGAGGTAGTCGTACTTGCCGCGATCCAATTCACCGATGATCTAGTGCCGAACGGACGGCACCTCCGCGTTCAACACACGTACGGTCAGCGTAACGTCTCCTTCTTCTTGATCCAGCAAGGTGAAGGAGAGGTTGAGAAGATGGCTCCAGCAGCAGCACGACGGCGTGGTGATGGTGGAACTTGCGATACTCGGCGGGGCTTCGCGTGCACGGAGGAGGAGGATGTGTTGGAGAGGAGAGGGAGGCGTCCAGGGCAAAGGTGCTGCTGCCCCCCCCCCCCTTTATATAGGTGCCAAGGAGGGGGAGGGCGCAGCCTGCCCCCTCCTCCAAGGGAGGGTGCGGCCAAGAGGGGAGGTGTCCACCTCCCAAGGCACCCCTGAGGTGCCTTCCCTTCATGGACTCTCCCTTTTTCCACCCTAGGCGCATGGGCCCCTTGGGGCTGGTTCCCCTTGGCCCATGTGGGCCTAGGCGCACCACCTAGGGCCCATGTGGCCCCTCGGGCTGGTGGCCCCACTTGGTGGACCCAGGGACCCCTCGGTGGTCCCAGACAATACCGATATCACCAAACTTGTCCCGATGGCGAAACAGCACTTCCTATATATAATTCTTTACCTCCGGACCATTCCGAACTCCTCGTGACGTCCAGGATCTCATCCGAGACTCGAACAACATTCGGGTTACTGCACATACATATTCCTATAACCCTAGCGTTATCAACCTTAAGTGTGTAGACCCTACGGGTTCGGAGACATGCGAACATGACCGAGGCGGCTCTCGGGCAATAACCAACAGCGGGATCTGGATACCCATGTTGGCTCCCACATGCTCCACGATGATCTCATCGGATGAACCACGATGTCAAGGATTCAATTAATCCCGTATCGATTCCCTTTGTCAATCGGTATTTTACTTGCCCGAGATTCGATCGTCGGTATACCAATACCTCGTTCAATCTCGTTACCGCAAGTCACTTTTCTCGTTACCGTAATGCATGATCCCGTGATCAAACACTTTGATCACATTGAGCTCATTGTGATGATGCATTACCGAGAGGGCCCGTGATACCTCTCCGTCAAGCGGAGTGACAAATCCCGCTCGATCCATGTCAACCCAATGACACTTTTGGAGATACCCGTAGCATACCTTTATAGTCACCCGATTCGTTGTGACGTTTGGCACACCCAAAGCACTCCTACGGTATCCGGGAGTTACGATCTCATGGTCTAAGGAAAGGATACTTGACATTGGAAAACTCTAGCAAGCGAACTATGCGATCTTTATGCTATGTTTTAGGATTGGGTCTTGTCCATCACATCATTCTCCTAATGATGTGATCCCGTTATCGATGACATCCAATGTCCATAGTCAGGAAACCATGACTATCTGTCGATCAACGAGCTAGTCAACTAGAGGCTCACTAGGGACATGTTGTTGTCTGTTATTCACACATGTATTACGATTTCCGGTTAACACAATTATAGCACGAATAAAGACAATTATCATGAATAAGGAAATATAATAATAATGCTTTTATTATTGCCTCTAGGGCATATTTCCAACAGTAGAACCAGGCCGACTGCCACCCTCTGACTGACTCGGGGAGAATCATGGCTGGGAAAGTACTCTTACCTCTCATTTGGACCCCAAGACCCCCACACATCTGGATCACATGTGTCCTCTCATCACTCGGATTGGCCTTTTTGACCGACTGAGAACGACAGGTGAAAATGTGTTTGAAGAGACCCCAGTGTGGTCGACAACCCAGGAAATTCTCGCACATGGACACGAATGCAGCAAGGTACACGATGGTGTTGGGGGAAAAGTGATGAAGTTGTGCTCCAAAGAAGTTCAAGAAACCTCGGAAGAAAGGGTGGGGAGGCAAATAAAAACCATGGTCGACGTGGGCGGCGAGGAGGACACACTCACCCTCTTGCGGCCACGGCTCGCTCTCGTCCTCCGGGAGCCGCCCTGATCCGCGGGGAATCAGTCCCTCCTCAACCAGATCATCGATGTCGTCTTGCCGGATCATTGGCCGAATCCAATCGCCCTGGATCCAGCCGCGCGGCAGGCCGGATCTCGACGAAGATCCGCCCCGGCTGGTCTTCCTCCCCTTCGCCTTCGCCGTCGCCTTCTTCGCGCGCTCCAAGGCCACCGTCTTCTCTTTCCCCATTGCAGCGGATGGAGCTCGAGCGAGCCGGTGGCGCCGAGAGCAGAAGTGGATACAGTGGAGAAAGGAGGAGAATGAGGCACATTGTGCAGAAAACCCCATCCGCGTCGCCTTATATGAGGTCTGTTCCCGAGTGGCTGACTTGTGGGTCCAAGCAATCCCGTCAAATCCCGCAACAGTTGCGCGCGCGGTACGTGGCGAAAAAGGTGGCACGGGGATCGAGGCACCCCTGCCTAATCTTCTCCGATTACCGCGGCCTCCTCCGCCCCGCGCGCTTCCTGAAATTCGAATCCCGCAAGATCCGCAAGCAGCAGAGCAACCTGTCAGACGAAAGATTTTTTCCACATCCACACTCGAAGCTTTTTCAGTAAAAGTTCACTCAACAAAGTAAGAATGGATCAAGGCGACTGAAAAAGAAGTTGAAGTCATCATGATTGTTCATTTGATCTCAGTAAGGCGCTTCCGAAGCGCGAAAATTGAGTCGGAGGTATTCTCAACTCCTTCTCCACTCGAACCCTGAACCATTCGGGGGCTAATGATGAAGCTATGTACCTAGGGTAGGGTTATATGCCTGACCTAGACACCCTCCCCCAGGACATCACCCTAAAACCAGAAGCATTCGAGGGATAGCATCATCCACTCGACCATGAGCATTCCACTCGGAAGACCCGAAGACACACGACCGCAAGAATTATCACTCGACAGAACAGAAGATCTGAAGTCACTCTACACAACAACGGTCGGGCGTTTACCCCATAGACTTAATGATCATTTATGTCACTTTATTACTAGCGTTACCAGTAACACCATCTCTTTATGTACCTTAAACCCCTTGTAACATGGGCTGGCTGGGGTCTGGGCGTACTCTATATAAGCCACCCCCCTCCACTGGCACAAGGGTTCGCACCCCCTGTAACACACACATACATAATCCAATCGACCGCCTCCGGACACCGAGACGTAGGGCTATTACTTCCTCTGCGAAGGGCCTGAACTCGTAAAACTCGTTTGTACAGCTTCACCATAGCTAGGATCTTGCCTCCTCATACTTACCCCCCATTCTACTGTCAGTCTTAGAACCACGACAGGGACCTTCTTTCTAAGGTTTTCATTAAAAGCAACATGATCTAAAGATCGTAAGCGCATTATGTCTTCTCGATAAAAAAGGATCGCTTCTATGGGAGGACGGCCGGTGTCTACCCTATAACGCGCAAAAATTTCATTGGCTTCTTTTATTATAAATCTGAACTCATGTGCCAAAAATATAGTAGCTGCTCGCTTAACAGAAGAATGTTCGATATTGGAAAACTCTAGGAAAATCCTTTTTATGCAAGGATGCATATGAATAAATTGTCTTTCAAGTTCAACTACGATATAGCATCCGCAAGACTACTAGTTTTATGAAGAATAGACCCACCCATAGTGGGTAGGGCACTGGCACAAGTAAAGAAATCTTGAATAGCTCCTTTTCCAATAATATTACCACTACCGATTCGAAACTTTTTAGTATGCAATATAGTGGGTTCTTTAGGAGGATTATCAAAAACATCAAAGTTTCCCATATTATTATTATTGTCCTTATCAATGATAACCTCCCCAATTTCAGACATGATGGCAGAGAGAACCACAAGGAGCAAGCGAAGAAGAGGCAAACAGAAAAGAGGGTGAATAAAATGGCAAGGGTGAAGTGGGGGAGAGGAAAACGAGAGGAAAATGGCAAATAATGTAATGCGAGGGATAAGAGTTTGTGATGGGTACTTGGTATGTCTTGACTTGTGCGTAGACTCCCCGACAACGGCGCCAGAAATCCTTCTTGCTACCTCTTGAGCACAGCATTGGTTTTCCCTTGAAGAGGAAAGGGTGATGCAGCAAAGTAGCGTAAGTATTTCCCTTAGTTTTTGAGTATCAAGGTATCAATCCAGTAGGAGGCCACACGCAAGTCCCTCGTACCTACACAAAAAAAAGAACCTTGCAACCAACGCGATAAAGGGGTTGTCAATCCCTTCACGACCACTTGCACAAGTAAGATATGATAGAGATGATAATATAGATATTTTTGGTATTTTTGTTTTATAGATTGTAAAGTAAAGGATGCAAAATAAACGGCGACAGAAATAGCTAGTTGACTGGAGATTAATATGATGGAAAATAGACCCGGGGGCCATAGGTTTCACTAGTGGCTGCTCTCAAGATAGCATAAGTGTTACAGTGGGTGAACAAATTACTGTCGAGTAATTGATAGAAAAGTGCATAATTATGAGAATATCTAGGCATGATCATGTATATAGGCATCACGTCCGAGACAAGTAGACCGACTCCTGCCTGCATCTACTACTATTACTCCACACATCGACCGCTATCCAGTATGCATCTAGAGTATTAAGTTCATAAGAACAGAGTAACACATTAGGCAAGATGACATGATGTAGAGGGATAAACTCAAGCATATGATATAAACCCCATCTTTTTTATCCTTGATGGCAACAATACAATATGTATCGGTTCCCCTTCTGTCACTGGGATCGAACACCACAAGATTGAACCCAAAGCTAAGAACTTCTCCCATTCCAAGAAAGATCAATCTAGTAGGCCAAACCAAACTGATAATTCGAAGAGACTTGCAAAGATAACAAATCATACATAAAAGAATTCAAAGGAGATTCAAATATTATTCATAGATAATCTTGATCATAAACCCACAATTCATCGGATCTCGACAAACACACCATAAAAAGAGTTACATCAAATAGATCTCCAAGAAGATCGAGGAGAACTTTGTATTGAGAATCAAAGAGAGAGAAGAAGCCATCTACCTAATAACTATGGACCCGAAGGTCTGAGGTAAACTACTCACACATCATCGGAGAGGCTATGGTGTTGATGTAGAAGCCCTCCGTGATCAATGCCCCCTCCGGCGGAACGCCGGAAAAGGCCCCAAGATGGGATCTCACGGGTACAGAAGGTTGCAGCGGTGGAAATAGGGTTTCGTGGTGCTCCTGGATGGTTCCGGGGTACGTAGGTATATATAGGAGGAAGAAGTAGGTCGGTGGAGCTACAAGGGGTCCACGAGGGTGGGGGGCGCGCCCAGGGGGCAGGCGCGCCTCCCTGCCTCGTGACTTCCTAGTTTCTTTATTGACGTCCACTCCAAGTCCCGTGGATTGCGTTTGTTCAAAAAATAACCCTCCCGAAGGTTTTATTCCGTTTGAATTCCGTTTGATATTCCTTTTCCGCGAAACACTGAAATAGGAAACAAAATAGCAATTTGGGCTGGGCCTCCGGTTAATAGGTTAGTCCCAAAAATATAATAAAAATGTATAGTAAGGCCCATTAAACATCCAAAACAGATAATATAATAGCATGGAACAATCAAGAATTATAAATACGTTGGAGACGTATCAGTCGTTAGCCTGAAAAAAAGCTCTTTTGTGCTGCTCAATCAACTTGGTCTAATGGCTACGAAGAAACATTTCTTCCGCTATGGACATTGTTTGCCATTATTGACTGATCGGACATTATATTTTGGGAGGATAAGTGGCTAAACAATGCCACTCTCCAGGAACAATATCCTGCCCTATACAATATTGTGCGCCACAAGGATGATACTACCGCCACTGTTATGGAATTCTTCTGCCGAATGTGACGTTCATGAGAGATTTAATTGGTCCTAGACTTGAATCGTGGAACACTTTGGTACAACGCCTATCCACTGTGTAATTATCGCAAGGGACCGATGTATTTCGTTGGAACCTACACGTGAGTGGCATTTTCTTGGTGGAGTCCGTGTATAGAGCGTTGATCTAGTCAGATGTGCCAGTTGATAATAATACAATGATTTGGAAGATGAAGATACCACTCAAGAATAAAACCTTTGCATGGTATCTTCGTCGAGGAGTCATTCTTACCAAAGATAACCTTATTAAGAGGAATTGTCATGAAAGTGCGCAGTGTGTTTTTTGTCACCATGACCAGACCTTAAAACACTTGTTCTTCCAATGCAAATTGGCTCGTTCTATATGGTCAGTCATCCAAGTAGGTTCTCGCTTGTATCCTCCACATAGTGTTACTAATATTTTTGGCAGTTGATTACATGGTATCAATAACAAGTTTAGAATTCTTCTCAGGATGAGAGTGCTTGTCGTGATTTGGTGAACTGATAAAGTTTTTAATGATAAAAGTTCTTCTCTTCTGCAGGTTATCAATAGATGTACCGGTACGCTCCGCTTATGGTCGTTTCTACAACGTGTGGAGAACCGGAACCTGTTTACGAAGGTGTGTACATGCTTGGAGGCTAATGCGATTACCCAAGATGGATGGCAATATGATCTTCGAATCCTACATCTTAGGCGTTATACAGTCTCCACATGATTTCTTGTATTCCGCCTTTTTCGGTTTTTTTGGAGATTAGACTTGTTATGACAGTGTGCATCTCAATTATGCAGAGATCGAGTGTAATGCTTAAACCTTTTAACTAATAAAGCATCCTTTATATAAAAAAAATTGGACGTGCGACTCAATGAGATACCCGAGAGAGGGCTGCAAGGGGCACATATGCACAAGAGAAGGGCTTTTGATGTACTGTATATTTCTTTTCATCGTTGTATTTGTCCCATCGTTGGCCGAGTTGGCTTTTGATGTATTTTTTCCATCAGTGTCGTCCTTCACTCATCTCAAACGGCTAATCATATCGTCGGCCCAGTTGCCATCTGCAGAAAACCAAAAGCAGTGGGGAGAGATCTGATGGTACGATTTGCATGCTGTAGGATGTAGCATCATGGTAGGGGAAAGCAACACAAACGCAGAAGTAACACATGCTGATCTTTTCTGATATGAGATGGCATATGACATGACTCTAGTTTGTACGTACCCGTACAAAGGGTGTTGGAAAAACCAAAAGTAGTGGGGAGAGATTAATTGGTACGATTTGCAGCGTCAGGTTGAAACCGATGCATAAATAAGTGTTTAAAAAAACTACAAGCGATGGACAAATAAACGTAAGAGTATTCTCAGTTAACATTTAAAAAATCTATATATAAAACATGTGACAAATTGATGTAAAAAAGAGAGGAAGACTTTTAAATTAAACTTCATGCGATGCTACTTTTGGCATGGACAACAGCTTTTTGCTCAAACGTCCAACATATATACC
The DNA here is from genome assembly GCA_021605205.1 of Aegilops longissima. NCBI lineage: Eukaryota > Viridiplantae > Streptophyta > Magnoliopsida > Poales > Poaceae > Aegilops > Aegilops longissima. The sequence continues at coordinate 682,213,680 of CM038679.1, forward strand.
AACATAACCACATAAAATTAAAGTGAAATTTTATAACTTGTGCCTGACGTACATTACTTGATTCCCCCAAAAGAGAAGAGACATGCATGACTGACTAAATTGGCATTGTTTGCATTGATAGATTAATACAAACAGTATAATATGCATGACTTGATGAGGTGCAATTGTTTGTATGGATATATAGATTAACGTAAAAGATATGACATATGAGTACAAAAATGACTTGTTGATGTCACACAGTTTTGATCGGATGGTTATCAATAATTGAGGTGATGTGGAAACACACATGTGGGGAAAAATCTATTAGTTGTGGGCTAGCTATTTAGATATAGAAGGTTTAGTGTGGCTAGCTCTCATTTAGATGAGTGTTTAAAAAAAGTCACATCTAACTGCTAGTGGGAATTCATGAGGATTTTTTGTTTGATTAATCAAATGGTGTAGGAGTTAGATGCGACTTCCCTAATTCTCATCATCCATAGAAGATTATACTCCCTCCGTTCCTTAATCTAGTGCACATAATATTTTCATGACTTCCACTTTGTAGTGTGTATTAGGGACAATGGGCAATTTTGGACGAAAATAACCCCTCAGGATGCGGCCGGCCTCCTCCCTGTTCTTTTTGGAAGCAATCTCATGATAATATGTATTAGGGACAACATTTAGGATAGCAAAAGCATTTTTAGAGCAAGAGGCATTACCTTCCAGATTATTTTTCTTGTTATGAATTCCTTTATCTCCTTCCTACCACACCGGACACATGATCTCCTCTTCCTCTAAAAATCCTGATCGAAGTCTATCTACTCGACTAGCGCAATGTCGACATTCTCCTTCAAAGAGATTGCGGCCATGGTAGGGTAGGGTGAGGTGGTGGATGTGGAGCCTCCGTGCCGACAAGGGGGTAATGGATGGAGGAGGTGACGGTGGAGAAGAGGAAGGTTGTGCACTTTTGGGAATTGATCGACAACTACGAGATTCGACTAGCGACATAGAAGGAAGGTGGCATCCGGCGCGACCAAGAAGGTGATGGACGTGTCATCGTCGGATTTGTCGGCGGATGCAATGCAGTGGGATCTAGGTGCAGGCATGCCTGTCACACGGCCAATGTTGGTGATTGGGATACTACAAGGAGATGGAGGATATTGTTGTCACTAGAAGATCTTCCTGGCACCGTCCTCCCAAGGCGAGCACTGATGAGGGGACGAGGAAAATGGAGGCAATTGCGAGTTCTTCGTGGTGTATGTCACCATGACGGGTTGATAACCCACTAGTGTAGTGGATCAACTGTAGATCTTTCCAATAACTAAAGTGTGGAACCCAACGAGGAGCTGAAGGAACTCGTCAATGGGAAATAGTGAGGAATCATTTTAAAAGCTACATAGATTGTTTGTATGTTTGTTTAATCAAGAGAATAATCGCAAGAGTACAAATTGCAATTATATATCACTAGGAAGTGATCACAAAAACTTATATGAGGTAATAGTTAATAGATTGAAAACTAGGTTGGATATGGATGATGGTGGAGATGGTGCTTGTCGGTGTCAAAACCGGCGGATCTCGGGTAGGGGGTCCCGAACTGTGCGTCTAGGCGGATGGTAACAGGAGACGAGGGACACGATGTTTTACCCAGGTTCGGGCCCTCTTGATGGAGGTAAAACCCTACGTCCTGCTTGATTGATATTGATATTGTGGATGTTTACAAGAGTGGATCTACCACGAGATCAAGGAGGCTAAACCCTAGAAGCTAGCCTATGGTATGATTGTAAGGGTCGTTGTTATGTCCTGCGGACTAGAGCCATCCGGTTTATATAGACACCGGAGAGGGCTAGGGTTACATAGAGTCGGTTACAATGGTAGGAGATCTACATATCCGTATCGCCAAGCTTGCCTTCCACGCCAAGGAAAGTCCCATCCGGACACGGGGCGAAGTCTTCAATCTTGTATCTTCATAGTCTTGGAGTCCGGTCGATGATGATAGTCCGGCTGATGATAGTTCGGTGATGATGGTAGTCGGCTATACGGACACCCCTAATCCGGGACTCCTCGGTAGCCCTGAACCAGGCTTCAATGATGATAAGTCCGTAGCGTATGTTGCTTGGCATTGCAAGGCGGGTTCCTCCTCCGAATGATAGAAGATTGTGAACACCAGGATAGTGTCCGCTCGCAAAATAAATTCCACATTCCACCATAGAGAATAATAATATATACACAAGTTCAATCTGCGGCGTTTTTGTGGCATGACGTCACACCACTACCAAGCCATTACTTGAATTGTTTTTTGCTTTACCACCTCAGCGCATTTAGCGAGGCGGTTTTCCTTGGCACGTCTTGTCGAAGCAGAGATCGTGTTTCCCCTTAATCCGGGATTCTCATTAATACGGACGTGGGTAACCCAACCGCGCTCGTTCGCCACGCCCACTCTATCGAAGGCGAGTCCCAAACGGTCACGGAGACGGCTCTTGGTATTCTCCCTCTTTATAACGGGACCAAGGCTCGTTTCTTTTCTTCAATCCTCCATCGAATCCTCTCCCCGCTCCAAGTTCCAACACCTAGAGCTCCAGATTCGAGCGCTTTCCGGTTCCGACCTCCAGGGCCGGTGGATGCCCTCCTCCGTCACGGAGGAGGACGTGCTAAGGTTGCGGGAGGCCAAGTACCTGGCTTATGAGATTTCGCACAGGTTGCCTGCCGAAGGACAGGCTATCCCCACCCCCGAGCCCGGCGAGTATGTCGTTTTCGTATCCCACCTCCGTCGGGGTTTAGGCTTCCCGATGGATCCTTTTGTGAGAGGGCTCATGTTTTACTATGGGTTGGAATTCCACGATTTGGCTCCGGAGTCCATCCTCCATATTTCCGCGTTTATTGTCGTCTGTGAAGCCTTCCTCCGCGTCACCCCTCACTTCGCCTGTGGTGAAGACCTTCAATGTGGCGCCAAGATGATCGGGGCGTCAAGCGAGTCTTGGCGGGCAGCCATAAGTAAGAGGGCCAATGCCCGTGGCCCGAGCTCCTTCCAAGAGGAGCTCGGCCCGTGGCAGCAAGAGTGGTTCTATATTACCGTTCGAGGGGCCGAGACAAAAGCCGCCGCCCTATTCCGCCGGGACCTCCACGACGGTTGATGTCGTGGGTCAACCAAGGCTCAGCGGGGGCCGTCAAAGGGCGTGCCCCTATTGCAGGGCGGTTCGAGATCTCCAAGCGAGGGAGGTCGATATGGTGGTGGTGATGCAGGTTATGCTGATTAGGCATCTCCGGCCTGCAAACGCCGCCCTCTCCGGCTATGGGAGTTCAATCCGGGGCCCACGGATTCTTCAACACTTCATGGGTATGACACCCCGGAGATGTACAAATTATTCTTCGGACCGCAAGAGGTGCGTCCGAATTGACCGAGGATCTTGGCCTAAGCTGCAATCGCCGGATACTCAAGTAAGTAGTTCGAGTTCGGACATACCGTTTGTTTGCCTTCGATTATTCGCCTTATGACCAACTTCCTTCTACACAGGAGTGGATAGCGGAAGCAAAATTGATCGATGTCCGGCCCCCCTCCAGACCGCGCCGGATCCGTGCTGGTCCGGATGCTTGAGTTGCGCCTTGGAGGAAGGCGAAGGGGAAAGCAGAAAGCTACTGCCTCGCCTAAGGAGGCTCTTGAAAGAGGGGGATCGAGAATCCCTCCTCCAAGGGGAGAAGAGGACTGCCTCCGAGGACCGGGGCAAAAGCCCCTAAGCGGGGAAGAAAGCTTCGCGGAGGTCCTGCGTCCGGGAGGCCCGCCGCACAATCTCCCTTAAAGAGTCAGCCCTCCAACGAGCCATAAGTAGAAAGAAAGGAGTTTTATAATAAGGGACATCCCTATTTGTTCTTCTGAGGATAACTAAAGTTTTTACCTTGTAGTTCGGATCTCCGTCCTTCGCAAATGAGCTCGTCTTCGGGGGACCTTCTTCCGGAGATGATGGAGAGCGAGGCGCCTCCGTCCGGCGCCGTCGAGATAGGGCGGACGAGCCTGAAGTGTCGCCACGGAGGAGCCCCGGGTTTGGCAAAGCCGGATAGTTCGGCGCCAACTGGTGTACGGCTAAAGGATCTGCTTGAGAAGGCGTCTATCTCAGAAGATCACCGCGCATTGATGAGCATGGTGATTGAAAGGATTTCGTTCGCCGAAGGCGGGTTGCACAATGCCGTCAGGAGTTTGTTGGCGGGGTTTGAGGTACGTAAAAATGACACACCTTTTAACAGTTTTGCATATAGAATGCACCCTGTATAGATAGTAGCCCCTGAGACTCGGTAGGTTGTCGAAATCGACAGCGTGCCGAGGATCAAAATCGCAGGTTTAAATTCCCGTTGTGCCGATGCAGGTGGCGGGTCGTCCGGGGGCCAGCCGGACTGATGGAGTTGCTGAACTAAGCGGCAACTCAATGTTGCGGATCACGGACATCACGCTGGTCAACAGCGACTTGATGAGTCGCAAGGTAAGTGTTCTTGCGGTCACTTGGTAAGGGGCGAAGCCAGCTCCTTACAACATGTGCATGAAATGCAGATAGTGCCGCTGTTGTGGAGAGCCTTCGGGCGAACTTGCTCAAGCCAAGGAGCAGGCGGAAGGAGTAATCTGGCGGCCTCGAGGCGGCCGAGGAGTTAAGCGGCGAAAGGGTCGCACACTGCGGAGCAGGGAAGAGATAGCGAAATGGCCATGAAGTTAAAAGATGCTACCGACCGCAATGAGGCTCTTGGGAAGGAGCGCCTAAGCGGGCAAGAAGACCTGCGGAAGGCCACCGCCGAAGCCAAGGATGCCCGCTCGCAATGCGGGCTGTAAAGGAAGAGCTGCGCTAGGCGGAGATATTGTAGCTGGCAAGCCTTTTACGCTGCGCCCGAAGGTTCTGGATCAAAATATGCTCAGTGGGCCAACTGTGGGGTCGAGAGGACCCTTATATGGACTTAGCAGCGAGTCGCGGCGGATGCCGTTGTGCATTCGAGGCGGAAGGATCACAAGGCGGAAGAGCTGTTTTGGTCTCAATTCCATAGTCCGTAGCGTTCACTTCCGCTGACCGACCGTTTGGCGAGTGGGCTGAGCTAAATAGGTTATGCGGGCTTGCTATGACGGATATAGTGTCCCATATCCGGCGGATAGGCTAACCGAAGAGTTACTTTGGCTTATTGCAGCAATTTCTTGGGGCGGTGCCGCATATCAAAGCGATGAAGCGGTCGGCCTGCATAGAGGTGCGCGGATGGCGCTTCGCCGTGTGAAGACACATTGGACAGAGATGGATGCCACCGCTGTTGCGACCCCGGGTTCGGATGATAACCGGTTACCCGCCGAGCACTATTTTGGCGAAGTGCTGCGTGGTGCTCGTGTAATAGAGTCGCAATGCTCAAAAATGTTACGTTCGAATGAACGTTTATATGATGTAAAACGATATTTATGATGTAAGCGCCTTTTATACTTGTGCGTTCAAGTAATAGAATATCTCCTATGCGGCCGTTCATGTATACGTGTGTATAACCTGAAAGATGGCAGTCGTCGGCTTCAGCCCCCACGCACAAGGTGCGGGGGTGTTCGCAAAAAATAGCGTGTTTTCACACTTAATCCGACGTCTCGGTCCTGTAAAGGAGGTGGTAGCGTAGCAAACGAGGCAACCAGACTATAATGCTTTATCACTTTCACTTAGCCATGGAGTTCGAGGGTGGGGCTACGACATAGCCCCTGGGGGCACCGCGCTCTCCGAATTTGGGGCGCGTATGTGCCTGGCCGGGAAACGGCCCTTCGTCAAAGCGGAGGAATCCTAAACATTCCCATGGTCGATCGAGTGGTTGACCAGTCTCTCGCTGTATCATGACAGTCAGTTTTCGGCTTTCTCTACTGAGGTGCTCGCCCAGCCGAACTGGGGCACAATCGCAGAGTTCTCCGGAGCCGCGTTAGCCGATGATCTGAGCGTAAGGCAGCAAAACACAGGGCCGGGCAAACCCAACATTTGACCAAAGACATGATTCGAGCTGATGCATATAAGGCCTAACTCGAGAAGCCGAACACTCCGAAGGTGTTCGGTCTTTATAATAGCGGGCAAAACAAAGCCCTAAGCCCCTTGTGTCCAGTGCACGGCAGGTTCTTACAGCGCGACCGATGCCAAAATGCCAGTCTCCACTCTGGTTATAATGATAAACCAGGGATTATAGCAACAAGAGACAGTAAGAAAGGTTTACGTGGGTCTTAGTCTGAAAAGAGTCCTTACAGCGGGTCCCTCTGCACGCGTCTGCTTTGTGTCTCCGTTGTGCCGTATCACGGGCGGGTGTGCGCTGTTCATCTGTAAAAGAGAGGAACTTGGTTGGAAAAGAAATCGTGCGAGAAAGTGCATAAAAAATGAAATATAGATTAATAAAGCTAAGCCTATGCTAGCTCATTATGGCTTATATGTACAAACCCTTGTGAAGGGGGTGTGCGGCTAGGTAGCCCCTAGCATATTTATTCCGGACTCGTCCAACCGTGTCCGGGGTCTCAAACGACCTTTTAATGAAATGATGCCACGTGGACCGGGCATTTTAAGCATAAGATCGCGTAATGTGGTATTGCATTGAAGCGGACAGCTTCCGTCCAGTGATGCTTGATAGCTACTTTTAAATGGGGCGACATGAAAGGTTAGCTTTTCGTCAGAAGTTGTCAGGTGACCCTAACACAACTTCTAGTAATAATGAAACTGTGCACCTGGCGTAAGGGCCTGACGCCACTCCTTTGAAGGAAGTGCGGCTATGCCGAATTGTAGTAAAGTCTATCCCAACTTGCGGATTGTGTCCGGATATAGCAGGTTCAAGTCACTGCCGCCGTCCAACAAAAAATGCGTTAATTGCAGTCCGTCTATTATGAGATCCAATATCAGGGCAGTCTATCCTGCGTTCCGGATACTTCTGGACGAATCCAGATGGTCGAAAGTGATTGGTTTTGACGTCCAATCTCGGTGTTCCACTGGGGTGGACCGTGTGACACTTGTCTTTAGCGAGTGCCGTGTTGGTTTTCCGTACTATCACGTGAAGCGAGTTTACTGTTTTGACTTCTTGTGGGAAAGTCTTTTGACCTCCGGTGCTCTGCTGGTGGGGTTCGTCATCGTCCTCGCTTGGCGCATCGAGCCCCTTGTGTCCGGCGTTGAGTCTGCCGGACTGTTTAAAAACCCAACAATTTCGGTTGGTATGGTTTGCAGGCCTTCCGGAGGTACTGTGGATTTGACATATCCGATCTAAAATTTTGTTTAAATTTGATAGCTCGTCTCTGTTGTCCTTAAGAGGCCGTGTTTTATTGTTTGGCCGCGAGCTTTTGAATCCGGCGTTGACCGCTGTGCCCTTTGGGCTTTTATCTTTATTCCGGCGCTGATCTTTCCTGCGCCGTGACTTTCCGTTTCCATCTCTGATCTCGGATGTACTCGGGTCGCTGGTGCTGCATCTTGCTAGCCAGCTGTCTTCTCCTGCGCAAAAGCACGTCATGAGGCTTGTTAGCGCGGCCACTGTTCTTGGCTTCTCTTGGCGAGGTGTCAGCGAGCCATTCGTCTCGGACGTTGTATTTAAAAGCTGCTAAGGCTTCCGCGTCCGGACAGTCGACTATTTGGTTCTTTTTGGTAAGGAACCTGTTCCAGAATTTGCGCGCTGACTCTCCGGGCTGTTGGGTTATATGACTCAGATCGTCTGCATCCGGAGGGCGGACATAAGTCCCTTGAAAATTTTCTCTAAACGCGTCCTCAAGCTCTTCCCAACTTCCAACAGTGTTTTCTGGGAGGCTTTTGAGCCAATGCCGAGCTGGCCCTTTGAGCTTGAGGGGTAGGTATTTTATGGCGTGGAGATCATCTCCTCTAGCCATGTGTATGTGTAGTATGTAATCTTCTATCCAGACTCCGGGGTCTGTTGTGCCGTCGTATGCCTCTATGTTTATGGGTTTGAACCCTGCTGGAAATTCATGATCCAGCACCTCATCGGTAAAACATAGCGGGTGTGCGGCGCCCCTGTATTTGGGTGTGCCGCTGTCTTCGAACACTTGTCGCGTTGTGTTACTTCCTGGGGCCCTCTTTTTTGACCCGTAGATGGACCTAGTTGGGCCGTCCGTTTTCCCAGGATTATAAGTCGGCTTGTGTGCGGCCCCGCTTGTCGCTTTTGGCCTGTCATCTGGCCGTCTATCCGGCCAGGCGGCCCCTTTATTTTTGACTGTGAGGGCTCTATGGCTTCCTCGTCAAATTCTGGCAGCAACTTGCGCTTCGGGTAGCTCTTTGTTTGATGGCCATTGCCATATTTGTCTGCAGTCTTGAATACTTTGCTCCACTTCATTCTGAGCTTGTCTTCTGCTGTTTTGAGCTTCCGTTTCTCCTTCTTCAAACTTCTTGCAGTGGCGACGAGTCTTTTGTGTATGTTCTTATGCTCCGGTGTTGTGTCCGGACTGTTGATTGCTCCGTGAAGGGGTTGATTATCCGGCTCGTCCTGTTCGTCGTCCGCTGGTTTGCCCTGCTCTATCGCTGGGTCGTTAGGAAGGCTGCTTTGATCGAGGCGGGACTTAGGGCGGTGTCTACGTCGCCGTTTTGGCTGTTTATCGGCGAGATTATCCTCTGCCGCGTCCCGTTGTTCCTCGTTATCGCTTCCCTTTGGGGTGTCCACCATGTATATGTCGTATGACGAGGTGGTCTTCCAGTGTCCTGTAGGCACTGGTTTTTGGTAGTCTCCGGCATCGTCGTCCATGCCGTCGATGTCTTCGGAGTCGTAGTCGAGTGCGTCGGTTAAATCGTCGACGGTGGCCACGAAGTGGGTGGTGGGTGGGCTCTGAATTTCTTCGTCGTCCGCGTCCCAACCATCCTGGCCATAGTTCGGCCAGGGCTCTCCGGATAGCGAGAGATGCTTCAGTGAATTTACGATATCGCCGAAGGGCGAGTGGTGAAAGATGTCCGCAGCGGTGAATTCCATGATCGGCGCCCAATTGGATTCGACTGGCAGGGGCGCAGGAGGTTCGGAGTCCGGCAGAGAGTCCGGCACCTCGGAGTCATGAGCTTTATGCGGGACAAGGTAAGTGTTCGGCTCCATCGCCGTAGAAGTTGCAGCTCCCGAGGCGGTGTCCAGCCATCCGTCCTCGATCCGAGCGATCGGCTCCGGACTATGGGTCGGGCGGATTCGTGTCTCCTCAAGGTGCTGTTCGGCGGCAGAGTTAGGTCATGCCCATCGTGACAGCACGGCACGCTCGGCTGTGGCTCAGATCCATCGAAGATCAAGTCTCCGCGGATATCGGCCGTGAAGTTTATGCTTCCAAACTTGACGTGACGACCAGGGGCGTAGCTTTCGATCTGCTCCAGATGGCCAAGTGAGTTGGCCCGCAGTGCGAAGCCGCCGAATACGAAGATCTGTCCGGGGAGAAAAGTCTCACCCAGGACTGCGTCGTTATCGATTGAAGAGGCCATCACGCCTATCGGTGACGACACAGAGGAACTCTCAATGAAAGCACCAATGTCGGTGTCAAAACCGGCGGATCTCGGATAGGGGGTCCCGAACTATGCGTCTAGGCGGATGGTAACAGGAGACGAGGGACACGATGTTTTACCCAGGTTCGGGCCCTCTTGATGGAGGTAAAACCCTACGTCCTGCTTGATTGATATTGATATTGTGGATGTTTACAAGAGTGGATCTACCACGAGATCAAGGAGGCTAAACCCTAGAAGCTAGCCTATGGTATGATTGTAAGGGTCGTTGTTATGTCCTGCGGACTAGAGCCATCCGGTTTATATAGACACCGGAGAGGGCTAGGGTTACATAGAGTCGGTTACAATGGTAGGAGATCTACATATCCGTATCGCCAAGCTTGCCTTCCACGCCAAGGAAAGTCCCATCCGGACACGGGGCGAAGTCTTCAATCTTGTATCTTCATAGTCTTGGAGTCCGGTCGATGATGATAGTCCGGCTGATGATAGTTCGGCTGATGATGGTAGTCCGGCTATCCGGACACCCCCTAATCCGGGACTCCCTCAGTGCTGGTGATGATGTTGATGATGATCCCCTGGTTAACAAGGTGTTGGTCATGTCGATGGCTTATATTTCCCCTCCCAAAGGGGAAGAAACCCTGAGAAATAGCCCTCCCACCCCGAGGGAAGAAAGGTTCCCCACTTAGTTTCTGCCTCTTAGATGGCGATGGAAAAGTGCCATAAAATAGAACTGGTTTTCAGGGTAAATTAGGACTAGGGGCGCCGAAGAGCGTCGGAGTATACCCCGTGGGCCCTAAGCGCCACTATCACACAAATCAAGGCTTGGACATGTGGACCCTATTGGAGCCCCCCCCCCCTCAAGCGGGCTCTTTCCCCTTGCTCAGTTTGCACATGAAAACAACTTCTTCAATTTTTGATATTTTTCTGAGCTGTGGAAAATTATTTTCTTTGTTGATACATGTTTTGGTGCTTTCACACATCTTTCGTCAACCCCCTCCTCCGGTACATGTAAATTAAGAGGAAAGAGGCACCAGTTTGATGTGATAACATGAAAACAAGGATAATTATGCATAATTTATATTATGAAATAATGATGCAAAATGGATGTATCAGCTCCCTCAAGTTTAGACTCAGCTTTTCCCCAAGTGAATACCAAGCTTAGTAAATATGACCACACATTTATGAAGCGAGGTATCGATAATAAAGAATACAAAAATGCCAACATCGCTATTACTTTCATGATGAAACATTCTAAGCATTAATTCTTTTCTTATAAAAGTTCTTATGAGGAGGTCATGATACCATTTACATGCAAAAGTTCGAGAATTAAAATTTTGTCGTTCATTCCAAACCATGTTTTCGGCCATAACAATTCCATTATTCTCATTCTTCCAGAAGGGTCTATGTCAGAGATTTTGGTTAGCAACCTTTGCATGCTCAACTATCTCTTAGTCCTTGATGATTTGATAGCGCTCATAAAATCTTTTTTAGAACAACTCACTTCAACCCGACACAAGGAAGATTGAAGTTTAGCAAATGCTTAACTTCTTACTTTCACATCTCAAGGACAATGTTAATTTACGATCGTGTAGGATAGAAGGGTACATAACTATTTCAGGGATACCGATGTCCCTATGGATGGACACCTTGGTTTCTCACCAAGGGAATACTACCTGCTACAAACTATTTCACTTGGGAGCCCAATACCTTGCCCTCTGGCAAGTAAGCAGGAAGCAACATAGTTCATTCACGGTACTATATTGTGATAGACCCCTACCCTAGCCAAGGTAGGGGTCTAGCTAGCAACAATATGACACAAGAGCACAAATGTGTATGTACAGAGAGCTCTGCCGATGGATAGCCATGCAACTCATATATACGACTTGGTGATACCAAGTTCGGTCACCAGCCTGTGCCTGCATTTCCCCCCTCGACGACACCTACAGGCAGAAAGGTTAATCCCATATAAAGTTGCTAACGTAGCTACGTAATCTGATTGTCGCAAGTTCGATAAACCATCTTAAATTTTCAGCCGGCTATTCCAACTGGACAGGCTCAACACTAGGATCAATCTACACAAGAAAACTATTCTAGGCACTCAAATTAGCCTAAGGCGCAACAACATAATTGAAGATCATGACCACTTGATCCTTCGGTGCCGCCCCCAGTAGCCTTTTCGAATGCTCTCAACTTCACACCTGTTGAAAGTTTATGGGAATCCACCATGTCGGTCGGTCTTCCCATTACCATCCACCCCTCTATCATCTTGTTGCTTCTCCGGAAAATATTGGAGGGTGGTGTGTGTGTGTGTGGGGGGTGGCAAAGTCATAGATGACCACCCTTTGGTCCAATCTGCTTAGGCCTAATGAACTCAAGGAACGTGTCGGTCTGTGGCATGCTTTCTTGTCTTCACGGATCTCGTGAACCTCAACTCTTAATTTTTGAAATATATTGAGGTTGGGGAGCAGTGGTGGTGACAACACAAAAATACCGTCGGCTCAAATGCACTACACTCTCCGAACTATTCTAAATTTTTGCACAATTATTTATAAAGATAATGGTGTAATACAAAAACTGTATGTCAGCTACCACACATGACACACCTAACACATAGGATCGCCACTCGTGGGGAGTATCCCTTGTGACAATTTCAAAGAGAAAATAACAACAACTAAGCTTGGCCGAAAAGATGTTCGTGGCCAACCTCGCAAAACTCGTGGCAAGACTGGGGGTGTAAATGTAACCAACGTACAGCATGTACTTTGTAAATTGTTTTTGCACATAAATTTTGATTGAGGATAAATATATTGGTTCTGGCTGGCCCTTGGGCCGACGTAGTAGCTTTCTAAAAGAAGAGAGATGTACTACGTAGTTCATATCAGTGCATGGGAATTTGCCTCAAATGAAATAATCACCTGTGAAATAAGGATGGCAGCAACAAGCAGACCACGCTAGAGGCGTAGTTCGAGGTCCAGCGCCTTGCCAGCGCCGCTTCGGACGGAGGCCCTTGACAAGCTGAGAGTGCCCACCTCGCCGTCGCGGCTGAGGAACCGGTCGAGGGGCAGCGCGTTCTCGGGGAAGCATAGAACGTCGGGCTTGCAGGGCGCCGCCCCGGCGCCGCCATGCGATGTGATGGACGTGCAATACATAGACCGGCCGGTGCTAGATTCCCACAGCAGCCCGTTGGACGCGGCCGTGACACGGTGCCTCCAAATGGGCCGACGTTGTAGGGGTTTTTGAAGCCGCAGGCGCGTGCCGCGCGGTGGGCGTTCTGGTGGCCGCCGAGCGCCTGTGACTTGAGGAACGTCATGTTGCAGAAGAGGCACTCGAACAGCCGCACTGTCTTGCCGTTCACGTCTGCCGTCGGTAACCGCTCGTCCCCGTCTTGGTTGCCCAGCTCCAGCACCAACGATAGCGGCAGGTCGGCCGCCGCCGCCTGCACATGGAACCACGACGGCGTGGCCTTCTCCATGGAGCACGCCGGAACAGAAGATGGCTACTAAGAAGTTGAGGGGAGGCGCTTCTCTGTGACTAGCTAGAGTCTAGAAATGGAGGAGGACGAGTGGGAAATAACGGGGATTCAGCTGAACTTAGAATGAGAGGGATATGGGGTATAAACCCAGGTCCACGTGACTGCAGTACAAGTATATATATTGAGTTTATTCCTCAAAACAAAACAAAAAAAATACCATTCTGAGTTTATTGAACTTGTACAGACTGATGAGAGAGAGAGAGAGAGAGAGAGAGAGAGAGAGAGAGAGAGAGAGAGAGAGTGAGAGGAGGGAGTGTGTCGCAACTGAAAGGCTGGCCGTTCATGTGCAATTATGTGCACTTTGAAGAAAATAGAAAAAGGGAAGGCACCCAAAGTTGAAGGTTCTCTCTCTGTTTTCCCCTGATTTTTCTGCTGATGAGATTTCTTCCATTCACCCGACGAGTGATTGCAAGCTGCATGGGTGGGAGTTCACCCTGGCACTGATAGAGAGTGTGTGGAGCGTAGGGTAGCGTTGTGGGACCGTGGTCACGTGGTTTGGTGCGAGGCGAGTTCACAGGAGGATACTGCTGATGGTCACCTGTCAAACAGGCCTGATTCTCTTCTTTTTTAGGCTCCATGGCGCATATAATTGGTTCTCATGTTGGCATTTGAGAGACGGGAAGAGGGAGAGAGAATGTGGTACGACAAAACTACAGTAGATATTTTTCCGTCGTGGTGCGGGTGGGGGCGCTTGCTTTAGCCGTACGAGGATGCCCCCTCTGACGCACCCCGAATCAATCACGACTACCCCAGCCGCTGTTGATCCACTGTCATTATGCTTTTGGCAACGACGATTCTTTCGTCATAATCATCTCTCAGCAGCGAGCATATATATGGACACTATCTACTAGTGACTACTCCACCATGCTGATATGCATGCCTTCTAGCTAGGGCTAATGGCCGACCTATGCTTTATTAGTTAATAGTACTACGTAACTATGTTCGCCTCCACTCATCATAAAAGTGGCGGCCTCTAGCTAGATTCTACAGTAGCTCCCAAGTAGCTATATCAAACCTTTACTTGAGTCACTTCTCCACACTGCAACAAAGCATAGCAACACATTTCCTTCCTTGGTGTAGAAGGGATGGTGTGCATCGATGTTCTCATTGATCGTGCACTAGTCACATATATAGGTAACAGGGGTGCGACCGTTGTTTTGTCTCCCAAGATGCACGTAAAGACAGAGGGAGAGAGACACTACATGTGCGGCATAGAAAACCCGGATCTACATACGTATATACATGTTCAACACCTCCCCGGCGATCGAAGCGTTGCCAGTGACGCAAAAACTGGACCAAAGGCCCTCAAAAGTCGAGGTAGGTCGTCCTTTTTTCATAACATCAGCGAACTGCTGATCGTTGGCACATGCAAAACTCGAACATGACCAAGTGCGACATGCTCCCAAACAAAGTGGATGTCGAGCTCAATATGCTTCGTCCGGTGATGATGAACAGGGTTGGCAGCGAGGTAGACCGCGAAGACGTTGTCACAGTAGACAAGCGTGGCCTTGGGGACCTCACATAGCAATTCCTGAAGTAGATGTCGTAGCGAGGAGCACTCCGCGACGGCGTTGGCCACAACTCTGTACTCGGCCTCGATGCTCGATCGTGTGAGACCGTGGGTTGTCGATAGACGACCACGAAATCAGAGAGGGCCCGAGGTAGACACAGTAGCCGGAAGTGGAGCGCCGAGTGTCGGGACACCCAACCCAGTCGGCGTCGGAGTAGGCGACGAGGCTGGTGTCAGGGGATGCCGTCAGGGTGAGACCCATGGCTATGGTGCCACGTATGTACCGGAGGATATGTTTTACCAGAGCTCGGTGAGTGTCACGAGGGGCATGCATGTGAAGGCACACCTGCTGAACAACATACTGGATATCCGGCCGCGTCAGCGTGAGGTACTGAAGAGCACCGATGATGGAGCAGTAGAAGGGAGCGTCGGACGCCGAAGAGCCCTCGATGGCGGACACCTTAGCCTTCGTGTCGACAGGCGTGGAACCAGGCTTGCAATTAAGCATGTCGGCTCGCTCGAGCTTCGTGGCGTGCCTGCGATGCGAGAAAGAAGCGATGTACGGCGAATGACCTCGATGCCGAGGAAGTAGTGGAGATCCCCCAAGTCCTTGAGGGCGAACTCGGTGCCAAGGCGAGCGGTGACCTGCTGAAGTAGCGCTAGCGAGGACGGAGTCAGGATGATGTCATCGACGTACATGAGAAGGTACGCAGTAGCGGCGCCCTGGTGATAGACGAACATGGAGGCATCGGACCGTGTGGACCGGAACCCCTGCTGCTGAATATTTGACGAACAGGGGGGGGGGGGGGGGGGTTAGGGGTTTTGGAGGGTTAATATAGGGGTTTCATATTGTGTTAGCTAGCTAATAGAGAGAAGTGACCTATCTTTCTCTGTGCTTGGTCGACGCTAGCTACTACACGTATAGAGAGAACTCGACACGCTAGCTAGTAAGCAAATGAAGGAACCATTAATTATAGAAGATCGTCATGAACATATATGTAGAGAGAGAAGTGAGACCTCTCTTTCTCCGAGAGATTGGTCGAACAACATGTTTTCGTATATCTATCCGACGCTATTACATATATACAATATAACATGTCTTACAATCCCTAACATCTAAAATCGGTTCCAACTTCCACATGGTATTCTTCGGCTTTAGGTATGACGTGGTCAAGAAAGAATCCCGCCAATTCCTCTTGAATTGCTCGTATGCGATCATGTGGTAGGAGTTCATCCCGCATCTGCCACAACTAATTTAAAGAGGGGGGTCAATACATATATATGAATGAAAATCAACGCAATTGATGGTAATAAAATAAAATTGTGAATATTTTTGTTTACGTACTTCATATTGATTTTCAGAGTAGCCTCGCTTAGAGGCCGTCGAGTTGTAGATGAACTCGCAAACGTAGTATCCACAAAATAATTCCCGGCTTCCTTCCACGAGCACTTTACAAGAAGTAGAGTTCAATCAAACTGATAATCAAGCATGCTAAATGGTATTGACGAAACTAGCTAGAATCACTAGTGCAGAACTGGGCTTTAGTGCCGGTTCGTGACGGCCTTTAGTGCCGGTTGGCGAACCGGCACTAAAGAGTGGGGACTAAAGGTCCTCCCTTTAGTACCGGTTCGTCACGAACCGGCGGTAAAGTGCAAACACGTGGCAAGAGCCAGGCCCGGGTGCGTGTTGGACATTAGTACCGGTTGGTAACACCAACCAGTACTAAATGTTTGGGTGTTTTTTTTTTATTTTTGCTTTAATTTTATGTTTTCAATTTGGCTTTATTTTCCATTTAATTCTTTTTTGTTGCTGGTATTTCACGATACTACAAATTGTACACGTCATGCATATATATAAATATATAGATTTTCTCGTACGTAGAACCGCATATATATATATATATAATGTCTCACAGCCAACACCATTAACTATTCACACATACACATGTATATACATATACAATTTCTCCTACATGTTGCCTTGATGCCTTCGGAGCACGATGACAAGTGGTTCATGGGGGCGGTAGCGGGTAATAGTATTCTCCTTTGGGATATATGACCTGGTCGAGCGAAAATCCGGCTATTTCCTCTTGAAGTGCTTGTATGCGGTGCGATGCTAGGAGCTTATCCTGCACCTCTCTGAACTGTTAAGAAGGAGATCAATATGGAACGCGGAGGAATTGATCCCGGGCACCAGTGATCTCGTATGAACAGTAAAATCCAAAAAAATAGTAAAAAAATTCAAAAAAATCTGACCTTTTTTGTCAAGAAACTTTGATGTTTTTTCTATATGTGTGCCAATTTTCGTGATGAAATGACATTTGTGGAGGTGTCAGCAAAAAAAACAAAATCATGCTCCAAAAAAACTGTTTTTGGAAGCACTTTGGAGCATCGATTTTGTTTTTTTGCTGAGACCTGCATGAATGTCATTTTGTCATGAAAATTTGTACGCATGTGAAAAATATATCAATGTTTGTTACCAAAAAAATTCAGATTTTTTTGAACTTTTTAAATATTTTTTCGTTTGTACTGTAGCAAAGGGTGCCTGTGAGCTCGAGCTCACAATAGCACTTTCGATCAATATGCATGTGTGTTGTTGTGTGACTAGATATCGATAATGGTGTGAATAGTGTTCTGAAAAAAACGTACCCATTCCTGTCTATCAGATGTGCTCCTTTCGCACGTCATCATGCGAATGTTCTCGCAAGCGTAGAATGCACACAGATTATTCCCGGCGCTGCCTCTCGGGGCCTTTACGAGAATGGAATTGAATCAGATAATGATTAATCAAGCATGATAATTAATTAATGATATTGAAACAAGAAGTAAAGAGATGGTAGCTAGCTAGTACTACTTAATTACTTACCTTGGGTCGATGCCAAAACAACTTTTTTGGCCACGTGCCTGGAGTCACCTTGATGAACTTTGCCCATGCCCTGCCCGCCAGCAAAGAAAATTAATAAAGGAGTTATTAAATAGTTCATATCAGGAACTAATAGTTAATAATGATTGAAATTACCTGTTGACTATCCCCTTCACGATGGTGTAGTCTTTATCTTCTTTAGTTAGTGAGTCCAATAATTCAACTTTTCCTTCCTCAACTTTAATGTCTAACAAGACCCAGTGCCAACTGCATACGCACACGTTTGCATGTCTTAATTAAGCGGGCATGTGCATAAAATTAATCAACTACCATAAATCGTATACACTTAATTATTAACATCTAGCTAGCTAGTAAGCAAAAACAGAATTTATAGTACAAGACAGTGTGACTCACGGGAAGTTGTAAGGAAGTAGTATATCTTCATTGCTACTTCAAGAACTCTAGCATGCTTTCCTCTACAGCAGCTCGACAATGTTCAATCTCCCATATATCCTGATTAATGGTATTTGGGTCAATGAACCCAACGCCATAGCGTCCAGCTTTTTTCATTTCATACATCTTCATCCTACATATAATACCACAGAAAAAGAATATAGTGAGGATAATTACATGTAATGATTGATAAAAATTATCACTACATAACTAGCTTGAGACTTAAATTACAGAAAGAAATCACTTACAGACAATAGCAACTGATGATAGACTTGTCAAGTGCGTCTTGATTAAATAACTGAAATAGTTCTGGATACTCAATGGACAGGGCTTTCTCATGGTAATAATGCGCATGCTTGACATTCACCATGAGGGGCTCTCGATTGGAAATCTTGGTAATGTTCATGTACCATTGATGCAATTGATACATTCTTGTTGGGAGGTCCTTGACCTTGTCTGGATGGACCAAAGGTTTGCCCCGGCAATATTGCCATGCTATTTCCGATTCTTTAAGCGTCGGCATGGGCTCGATTTTGAGGAGTTGTCCAACAGAGATATTGAGCATTTGAGCCTGCATTATATGATCCTCTGTTATTACCACATCGCCATGCTGGGGAACGCTAACGGTTTGCCCACAATAATATTTGGCGCGCGTACTACACCTCTCATGTGTTGTTGGCACAACAAGCGGGGATCGCTTGCGCGCTGTTCTCTAACTGGGAGCGGTTTTCCGCATTTTTGCCAGCTGCTTGTTGGCTCGATCTTGAGCTCGCTTCCTTCTGTATTCGTGCTCGATGTGCCTTCCTGATATGGTGCTCATAGTCCGAGTCAACAGGCTTGGGAGCTGGTTCTCTAGCCATACGAATGAAGTGGTCAAGTACTTTCTCAGGCACTTTCTCCTTTGGCGGCGGTGCCGGTTTCGGTCCAAAATGGGCGTCCACTTGGGCTTGCACTATGGCTGCGTTTTGCTCCTCGGTCATGTCGTAAGGCCTCACGAGGAAGAGGAGTGAGGCTTGGACCATATTTATATCGCTTGCCTTCGTCTGTACTTCTGAACTACCTCGACTCGTACCGCTACGCACCAATGCTGCGAGATGTCTCTTATGCGATTGTTGAGGCGGCGGAGACGGCTGACGTGGAGTTGGACCAGGAGAAGTGGCCTGACGATGTGCCGGACTTGAAGCAGGAGGTGTGGCCTGACACGGTGCCAGACTTGAAACCGGAGAAGTGGCATGACGCTGTGCCGGGCTTGAAACCGGAGGAGTCAGCTCACGTGTTCGGGGACTTGGAGGAGGTGGCGGACTTCGAGGAGGAGTCGTCTCACGCGTTCATGGACTTGGAGGAGCGGGAGTCTGCTGACTCGGTGGCGGACTTCGAGGAGGAGTCGGCAGATGACGCGGTGTCGGTGGACTTGAAAGATGATGCAATCCTTTCTCCATAGGATGATCGATGTATGGCCTCTCCGGTGTGCGCTTGTCTTCACCTCCGGGAATGTCAAGCGTTAGCCCGAATATGGGTCCACCACTTCATCAACCATGACACGAGCATAGCCCTCTGGAATCGGGATGCAATGGTAGGTTGCTTTGGGGGTAACTGGAAAAGCAACGCCGTCCGCCACCTTCATGGATATGTTCTTCATTTTGGAGTGTAGCTCGCAGTTAGTGTTCTCTATGATCTCATCCACAGGGTATGTATCCAGCAGTGTGTCGCCCGGGGTAGAACCAACACTGCTTCTCGGCATGGATGGGACGGTGCTATCCAATGCTGGACGATCATCCGCTTGCTGCTGCCGCTGCTGAGACCCCCTTTCCTGGCTAAGTGAGTCGATCTGCTGTTGCTGCTGTTGGAATTTGAGTGCCAGGTCCGCGTGCCTTGCTTCTAGGCCTTGAAGGCGTTCTGCGTCCTGCTTCCTCTGCTCCTCCTCCAGCTTCCTCTTCTTCTCCTCCTCCATCTTCTTTCTTGCACGGGACCTGTAGTCGTCATCCCAATCCGAAAAGCCCTCATACCAGGGAATAACGCCCATGCCTCGTGTTCTTCCCGGGTGTTCAGGATTTCCCAGGGCGCGCGTAAGCTCGTCGTTCTCTCTGTTGGGCATGAACACCCCCCTTCCAGCTTCATCTATTGTGTCAATTATCTTTTGTTCGGCTCCTTTTAGACTTTCCTTCCGCGAAACTTCGCCTGTCTTCGGGTCCAACACTCCCCCATGCGCATAGAACCAAGTTACTGCACTGGGGGCCAGTGCTGGTAACGGAGTGACCCCGCATCCAACATCTCTTGCTCGAGACTTATCCAACTTAGGCAATCCCATCACGTAGCCACTGGACCCAGCCTATGGAACTGCGTCTTTTTGCGGCATTTGCCTTGTTTTTTATCGACCGTTCCTTAGCTAATTCTGAATCCTTGAAGGTCACGAAATCGTCCCAAAGCTCTCTTTGCTTCTCCAAAGTTCCGTGAAATCTGGAGTCTTCCTTTCATTAGCGAGGTAGTTGGCCCATACAGTTTTCTTGTGGGTGTTGAATGCAATTGCCATCTTCTTAAGAGCAGCGGCCTTGAATTTCTCCACATCTGCTTCAGTGAAATGATCTAGTAGGGTGAAATGTTCCATCAGAGATTTCACAAGGTCTTTTTTGGCTCTGTCGTCGACCCAAGTAACACCTGGACGTTTAGTCTTTGGCTCTTTCCATTCTTAAATGGAGATCGGGAGTTTGTCCTTCACAAGAACTCCGCACTGACGAGTCCACTTGTTCGCAATGTTCTTAGGCGTGAGGGGTTCGCCACTAGGTTTGATGGATTCGATGTTGTACTTTGCACCTTCTTTCAACAATCTGCCTGGGCCTCGCTTTGTCCTGCTGTCTGTAGAAGCAGATTTGCTCGATCCAGAGGGCTGAAAGAAGAATGATCGATTCGTTAATATATCTTCAATAAAAAAACATGTGATGATCACCATGATGCCTTCTTATTATATAAATATACCTCGCCGGTAGTGTTTGTTATTTGAAGATCAGCATTGTCTGTGTCATAATCATAGTCATAGTTCATGACTTCATCAGCCCGGTCGTCGAGATCGAATATCTTTTCATCACCCTCTCAGGTATTGTTCAGATATTGGGAGCCGTCATCTGCTTCATTCAGATCATCTAGCCTGTGAGGGCTGCGTACGATGTCGAACAATTCCTCTTCTCTCTCTCTGCGGTATTGTCCGCCATAGCTTTTACTTTACTAATACGAAGAAATATAAAACAATTTAGTATTCAAAATTACAATGCATGGATGCAATTAATCAATAAGGAAAAACTGAATCTTGAATACATCGTCTCGAATATATAATCTCGAATACATCATCGATCGTCTTAATATATATAATCTCAATACATTGTCTCGAATATTATATATCGAATACATCACTGGCTAGGTACCTAATAAAGATCGAGTACTACGAAGAATCTAGGGCGCCACTCGCGGTTCACAGGGCAGGCGGTGCACACCCAAAGAGAAGGAACCATCACAGGGATCATATCTCCGGTCATCTGCCCAAAGAACCCGCCAAGTAGTGGAGAACCTGGCGTCGTCCATAGCAGCCATGTAGCGATGGGCGTGCTCATCTTCCTCCTCGACACGGCGACGCACCACCTCCGGCGGGGCGGCTGCCTCTGCACCGAATGTGGCCCACGAGCGCCACCAAAGAAGATCGTGGTCGACGACGGGACCCGAGGTCGGGTTCCTCACCAAGCGGCGCGCCTCCAGTAGCACCTCCAGTGCCAGCCAGTGAGCCAGTCCGGACATGGGTCCCCTCATGCAGGGCGTCGTCATGAACGGGTCGACGGCGAGGATGCGGGCCGGGCATATCGTCGAGAACAAATACTATATGCCCGCAAAAAGTAACATTTTTTAAATGATTGGATTGTGATAACTAAAATTCTATATATATGCAAGTTCTAACAATTTGACATTAATCTAATTCATCTAACTAAAACTAATTCTAAAATTTCCTGATTATATAACTAACATTTCCATAACAATTCTAATATTTATATAACTAAAAAAACAGAAAAATTGCTAACATTTCTATAAATATTTCTATAACTAAAAAACAAAAAAAATTTATAACATTTCTATAAAACTAACATTTCTAATATTTATATAACTAAAAGACAGAATAATTTCTAACATTTTATAACTAAAAACAGAAAAATTTATAACAAATAAACTAATGTGTGTGTGTGTGTGTGTGTGTAGTGTGTGTGTGTGTGCGTGTAGTGTGTGTGTAGTGTGTATGTGTGTGTGAGTGGACATGGTGGCCGGGGCGAGCTCACCGGCGAGGGACGACGGGCGGGCGGCCGGGCGGGGCGGGCGCGGGCGACGGGACAGGGACGACTGGGCGGCGATGTCGACGGGCAGGGCGACGAGGGGTGGGACGGCCGGGTCGGGGACGAGGGCGGGGCGGCGACGAAGCGGGCAGGCGGCGGCGACGGAGGAGGAAGCAGAGGGAAGAACAGAGGAAACTGAATTTTTCAAGTGTTGTATATATAGGATGGACCTTTAGTACCGGTTGGAGCCACCAACCAGTACTAAAGGTCTGTTTTGGCCAGGCCAAGCGGCGGGAAGCGCACACCCTTTACTACCGGGTCGTGGCACCAACCGGTACTAAAGGGGTGGCCTTTAGTACCGGTTGGAGCCACGACCCGGTACTAAAGGGGGTGCGCTCCAGGCGGTGCGCAAGTTTAGTCCCACCTCGCTAGTCGAGGGCTACCGTGACCGGTTTATAAGCCCAGTCGGGTAGCTCTCTCGAGCTCCTCTCCTAACCAGGCCTCTGGGCCTACCTGCCCTCTTCTCCCGGTGGGCCTATTGGGCCTTTATGGCCTGCATCCTGGCCCAACAAAAGGTTGTGTTACTAGTCGTATGCAGGCCGCTTTGGCCCGATGGGGAGCTTTTTTTCTTAATTTTTTTTCGCTTTATTTATTTTTATTTTATTTATTTTTGAGTTGTTTTTTGCTGTATTTAGAGTTTCTTTGTGAATATTTTTGCTTTAGGTATAAAAAATTACAAACTTTCTATTAGTGCGGTAGTTTTCAAATTTGAATAGTTTAAATTTTGAATTATTTGAAATTTGTGTGAATCACTAGTTTGTGAATAACTTAACTTTGAAAAAGTTTTTCAGTGATTCTTTTTCTTATGTTTAATATTAGTGTGTTTTATCATTATATTCAATTTGGTAATGCTTAGGTTATTTATAAAATGAAATGCCTTTGTAACAGTTCAGTTTTAAATGGAAACCCTGATACTTCGAAAGAGATTGTCCATTTTGTACACGAAGTGCATCCAGTTTTTGCCGTAACCCTCTCTACTTTCTTGCACATGCTATTTGTATGAAATTATGATACCATGCCAACTTTCAACCTTTTCTGAGTTCATTTGTAATGCTTTTCAATTTCAGGGTCATTTAGCTGGAAAAAATCAGTAAATGCATGAAAAGAATTTGTTTGCACATAAAATTTCTTCGCGTTTCAAATGCCAAAACGCATAACTACCCTAACTATTACAGACATTCCCTCCTGGGTGTGAAACACGAAGAAAGTGATGATAGTGAAGCCGATCACATCCCGAGATCTTTCGGTGTGAAACTTTTTCTTCGCGTGTGTCCCTTTGCGCCAGTAACCATGGAAAATCTTCATCATTTAACATGATGCTCGTGTCAATATTCACTCAATGGAGCAATTTCATCAAACTTTTCATAATCTTCGACATGTCTGTCTTGTCATCCACTCCCACGATGTTTCTTTTCCCGAAAGAACTATGTGGCGCTTTAGCTCGTCGTATGATCCATTCGCTTCCTTATCTTTTCTTTTTCTCGGCCGGAAGACATGTCTTTCACATAAAAACCTGTGCCACATCATTGGCTAGGATGAATGGTTAAATCTGCATACGCAAGATTGCTGAGATCCACTGTTGTCATTCCGTACTGCGGGTCTTCCGTTACCCATTGTCGGTGTCAAAACCGCGGATCTCGGGTAGGGGTCCCGAACTGTGCGTCTAGGCGGATGGTAACAGGAGACAAGGGACACGATGTTTACCCAGGTTCGGGCCTCTTGATGGAGGTAAAACCCTCGTCCTGCTTGATTGATATTGATATTGTGGATGTTTACAAGAGTGGATCTACCACGAGATCAAGGAGGCTAAACCCTAGAAGCTAGCCTATGGTATGATTGTAAGGGTTGTTGTGATTGTCGCCCCACGGACTAAAGCCATCCGGTTTATATAGACACCGGAGAGGGCTAGGGTTACATAGAGTCGGTTACAATGGTAGGAGATCTACATATCCGTATCGCCAAGCTTGCCTTCCACGCCAAGGAAAGTCCCATCCGGACACGGGTGAAGTCTTCAATCTTGTATCTTCGAGTCTTGGAGTCCGGTTGATGATGATAGTTCGGCAAATGATAGTCCGGCCGATGATGGTAGTCCGCAATCCGGACACCCCTAATCCGGACTCCTCAAGTAGCCCCGAACCAGGCTTCAATGACGATAAGTCCAAATGCGTGTAGTCTTGGCGTTGCAAAGGCGGGTTCTCCTTTAAGTTCCATGTACCGCCGAACGATTGTCCGCTTCCTCATCAATGTTGTGCATCTCGGCTTCCACGCCCAATAATGGCCTTCTTCCACGCGTCGTGCGAATGTGAAAAGCCAGGGTGTCTTTTATGTTTTACCCCCTAGTTGTGCGAACAATCTGCCTATAAGGGAGGCAAGAATCCAGATCCAAATCACCAACTTCCTCTCGCAAATACTCATCGGAGCGCTTTCGACCAAGAATCCATTCCATCATGGACCATCAACGCGGCTCCTCTTCTCGTGCTCCCGGCCCTTTGCCAGGAGATTGGAGGAGATGCTCTGTTTCGCACAACGAGCTGGTGAAGCTCCAAATGGGGGGATATCTCCCTCCGGCCTTCATGGTTCCGGTTCGAGCCGGGCTCGCCACCTACAAAGGTGGGAAGCAAGCGAGGTTACCCTAATCCCAACAAAGGGAGCGGGTATGCTTTGTCCCCTATCGATAAGGGGACTCGGATTTCTGTACATCTATTCCTCCGCTGGCTCTCAGGAGTTCTACGGACTCAGCTCCATCACCTCACGCCCGCCTCAATCCTGCATATTGCGGGTTACGTAGCTCTTCTGAGCTTTTTCGGGCGTCGAGCCCCACTTCGCTATTGTGGAAGAGGTTGTTTTGCCTTGTGCCCCGCTCTCACGAGGGGTCCATATATCAAGTGGGCGGCGCCAAATATGGCGCATTGCGGGACCGGATATCCATCCGGTACCCCTAAGAAGGCGTCAAGACCGGCCTTGAATGGTTTTATATAGAAGGCGCTCGCTGCGGACCCTGTTCGGATCGGCCTCCGGAGTTCAGCAATGCTCCTCTGAAGAAACGCCGCTTGGCGTCCATGAGCCCCATCCGGAGGAAGACAAGAGCGTCCATTATTTGATGGGCGAATAAGGTTCTTGGCCCATGCGGGTTGACCATGATTGGAATCATGGCAACATGCATTACTGTGAAGTGCAGTCACTACAATCTGAGGGCCACCCATGTGGGATTTCAGCGGGAGGGCGATGCCACCCGTCATGGCCGCAAAGGGCGGATTCGGCCAAGATCCGTGAAGATCTTGTCCGGCCTGTATAAGGGGAGAAGGAGGATTTCCTTCAGAAGAACCCGTTAAATGGGTTTTCCATGAACAATCCCCGGCCTTGGGTAAGCGAACACTCAGCGTGTCCGACCCGTGCCTTTCGAAACTTAAGTTTCTTACATTGTATTCTTCTTTCAACGCAGGAACTGCGCCGGACTGTGGAGGGAATGCTGAGTCCGGCTCCGCGGCTTGAGGATCGAGAGAGATCCGGGATTGACCTCGAAGAGGATCCGGACATAAAGGTGGAGCTAATCGACGGGGTGTTCCACCAGCTTAGCATGGACAACGTTTTAGTCGCCATCACGGCAGACTATCCCGGACTATATCCGGCTTCCCAGGTAATTGCGGCCGAAGCCTTGATACCGTCATTCCTTCCTTGTTTATTTCTGACCACCGTATATGATGGCACTGTGCAGGAGGCGCCCCTAGGGCGAGAAGCCGAGCCCGCGGTGGCTGACCAACAAGGGCCGATTCGACCAATGAGGCGGAAGAGGAGCGCGCGCGATTGAAACGTCGCCGCAAAGGTATAGCTCACAATTCAGTATTTAGAGCAACGTTCCTAGGAAGCGTTTGAGTGCTCATGATTTTATAGGGAAAAAGCGTCCGCGGACTGCAGCGTGAAAGTTGTCAATCCAACCTCTACCAGCGGGCTCCCGCACCCGGTCGAGGGGAGGCGAGCGCGCGAGCCGCGAGCCGGACGTTCCTCCGACGGAGGATGCCGAAGACTGTCCGCCACCAAGTGCGAGGTGGAGAGTGCCTCTGAATCACAGCGCCGCGGGACTGTATTTCGTGACGCGTGCTTCTCCCGAGGCGTTGAATGCCTTTAACACGGGGACGCGCACCTTCGTGCTGCTCAAGATAGTTTTACGAGCCACGGGCGGTATGTAAAAGACATACGGGTAAGAGAATTTAATAGTTGTATATGCCAGTAGCCCCCAAGACTTAAAGTAGTTATATTAACTGATTTAAGGATCATATGAACTGCAGGATCTTACCGAGAAGAATACCCGACTGTCTCAGGAGTTGCAAGAGTGCAAGGCCCAACTGGAGGCCGCATTTTCTGGCGCAGGAGGAAACGCGAGGACCTCTGCTGGTAACGCGTTATTTTAGAAAGATAAGTAGCGTTTGTCCGTTGCGCAAGTCTAAAAAGCGACATTGCAGGTGCTGCCGGACAAGATCCGGACATGCAAGAACTTCTGCGCCAACTAAATGCCGGCGAGAGGGTGCTGCATAAGGTGCAGCATGAAAGGAACAAGCTCCAGGATGCCCATGCCCAGCTTGGAGAAGAGCTGAAAGGCGTTCGGGCCGAGCTGTCGGGCTCCGTTAAGGAGAATCAACGGCTTGCCGCGGCATATATAGTAAGTGCTTGGCGAACTCCTTTGAAAAGAAGAGTTCGCGAGGAAGTCAATTTGATGTAATATATCTGTAGGTATGCTCACAGTGTCGCCTGCGGAGGAGATGCCCGTAACAACGGGTGATCAACTTCGGTTGTTGCAACTGATCGAGCGAGTTCGCAGGCTATGGCGGCGTCATCCAGGCGTTATGGCCAGCCTTCTCCGTGCAGGGTCTTGGGAGCTTGCGGAGAAGCTGCAGGAGTCGGCAGCGCTTCCATGTATGGAAGATTTCGCCTGCCACCAAGGTGCCGGGAGGCTGGGCCATGGTAAAGAGCGGTACAAGAAGGCGGATCCCAACCACATGGCCGAAGTCGGACCTGTGGGGCCCGATGGGAAGGAGATCCCTGTGAGTTTAGTATACGGCCAAGTGGAGTTGGCCGCAAAATTTTCCCAACAGGACTGTAAATTATACAACCTTTTAGATTGGATTGAGGAAGAATACAATCAGTCGATTTGACAATGTATTGTAAAATGACATACAAAATGCCTTCTAGCCGGATTGTAGATCGTTTGTCTTCGCCGACCTTTTCGCTTCGACCTCGGGACCCTAGAGTCCGGAGTGTGTCCGAATACCTTCTCGGTTATGAAACAACCGGGTATGCATGGAGACCAGCGTAGGGGTCATCGGTGCTTTATCGCACAAGTGCCCAACTAGTTATGTTATATTACATGGTTAGTAAGAAACATCTTCCAGGAGAATAGTTCCGTTAAGGGTTCCTTTCCGCTGGTGGTGGCATGCCCTAAAGTGCATGTCGGACTGCAAAAAAAAGTAAACATCTGAGGGCAGATAAATAAGTGGATAAAAAATCATCTTTTAAGTCACCGACCAATATTCCCTTAAGAACGCTAGCTTTGGCTTCACCCACCGAGGTACACATCCGGCTGACCGGCAGTAACAATCGCAGAGGTGCTCCCTTTACCTCCTAGCCGAACAATCGGGAACGTAGGGGTAAGCACAGGAGCCAGGCAACCCAGCTTGGCCAAAACTTAAGTCATATCGATGCATATAATGGTGAATAAAAGGTACATGTGGAGGCTTGACACATGTGCTGGGCATGAAGCCCGTATAATTAAGCTTCTGGTAAAGAAGCCCCCAGGTATAATGAGTGCGGGTAGCACATCAATTGCGCGCGAACGTTGCGCGGGTAAAGCCCTTTAAGGCTTGGATGAATAGGGTTGAGAAGAAAAAGATAAACAAAAGGCAGCTGAAATAATAATAAAAAATTGGACGGGGAAGGGGACGAACTCTTAGTCCGGCGCTAGGCATAGAATCGTCGGAGGCGGGCTGCGTTCCATGGGTTCGGCTCGAGTCGGTTATCCGATGCATTTCGTAGACGGTACACTCCGCCGGTCAGGACTTGATCGATGATGAAGGGGCCTTCCCATTTGGGCTTGAGCTTGTCCTTTTTCTTGTCCGGCAGGCGTAGAACCAGTTCGCCAATGTTGTAAGTATTGGCCCGTACTTCTCTACTTTGGTATCTTCGAGCCTGCTGTTGATAGAATGCGGAACGAGCCTTGGCGACGTCGCGCTCTTCCTCCAATGTGTCCAAGCTGTCCTGCCGATCCAACTCAGCTTCTCTTTCTTCGTACATGCGCACTCGAGGTGAGTCATGAATTATGTTGCAGGGCAAAACTGCTTCTGCGCCGTATACCATAAAAAATGGTGTGAATCTGGTGGTACGGTTAGGCGTTGTCCGCAGCCCCAGTCTGAGTCGAGCTCCTCTACCCAAAGTCGTGTCAGATTTCATAAGGGACCGCACTAGTCCGGGTTTGATGCCGCTCATTATTAGACCATTTGCTCGTTCCACTTGACCGTTGGTTTGAGGATGATAGATGAAGCGTAATCGAGCTTGATGCCCATATTTTTGCACCATGATTTAACCTCATCGGCGGTGAAGTTCGTGCCGTTATCGGTGATGATGAAGTGGGGACACCATAACGGTGTACTACCCGGATATAAAGTCTATCACTGGTCCGGACTCTGCCGTTTTAACCGGCTTGGCCTCTATCCATTTGGTGAATTTATCCACCATGACCAATAGGTACCTTTGCTTGTGGGTTCCCCCTTTAAGTGGTCCAACCATGTCAAGCCCCAGACCATGACGGCCGGGTAATGGGTATAGTTTTGAGGCGGTGGGTGGCATATGGCTCGATTAGCAAAGAGTTGACAACCGACGCATCTTTGGACTAAGTCCTGTGCATCCGCTCGGGCCGTCGGCCAGATAAAATCCTGTCGGAATGCCTTTCCTACAAGGGCCCGAGCTGCGGCGTGGTGTCCGCCTAGTCCGGCATGAATTTCAGCCAGGAGGTTTCGCCCTTCCTCTTCGGAGATACACCTTTGAAGGACTCCGGTTGTGCTTTTCTTATAAAGTTCTACCTCATAGACCTTGTAGGCTTTAGATCGTCGGACAATGCAGCGGGCCTCATTTTGGTCTTCGGGAAGCTCCTGCCTAAGCAAGTAGGCGAGGAATGGTTCTGTCCACGGGGCAATTACTGCCATTATGTCGTGGGTGGAAGGTGTTATGTCATCGGCTGAATCGCCGGTTGGCGCGGCTTGTTCCGGTTTGTTAGTTCCGGACTCCTCTTCCCATAGTACGGATGGCTTGAAGAGCCATTCCAGGAAGATGTTAGGAGGGACATCGTCGCGTTTTGCACCAATACGTGCCAGTACGTCGGCTGCTTGGTTATTATCCCGGGCTACGTGATGGAATTCAAGTCCTTCGAACCGGGCTGACAGTTTTAGGACAGCGTTGCGATATGCTGCCATTTTTGGATCTTTGCGTCAAAGTCTCCGTTTATTTGGGATATTGCGAGGTTTGAATCCACGCGTACCTCTAGGCGTTGAATGCCCATGGAGATTGCCATCCGGAGACCATGTAAGAGGGCCTCGTATTCGGCTGCGTTGTTGGAGTCCGTGTACATTATCTGAAGTACGTATTGGACTGTGTCTCCGGTCGGGGACGTCAATACGACGCCAGCCCCCAGTCCGGCCAACATTTTAGAGCCGTCGAAGTGCATAATCCAATTGGAGTATGTGCCGTATTCTTTAGGGAGTTCGGCTTCGGTCCATTCAGCGACGAAGTCAGCCAAAACTTGGGACTTTATTGCTCGCCGAGGTTTGTAAGATATATCAAATGGTAAGAGCTCAATGGCCCATTTTGCAATCCTGCCCGTCGCATCGCGGTTGTTTATAATGTCGTTAAGTGGTACGTCAGAGGCCACCGTTATCGAACACTCTTGAAAGTAGTGTCGGAGCTTCCGGGATGCCATGAACACCCCGTATGCTATCTTCTGATAGTGTGGGTAACGGGACTTGCAGGGGGTTAACACAGTAGATACGTAGTATACTGGTTTTTGAAGAGGGAATTTATGCCCTTCTTTTTCTCGTTCGACGACGATCTGCGCGCTTACAACATGATGTGTAGCTGCGATGTATAACAACATTGGTTCGCCCAGGTTGGGCGCAGCCAGACCGGATTGTTGCCAATATGGCCTTTATTTCTTGAGTCCGGCGGTGGCAGCATCCGTCCACTCGAAGTGTTGATGCGCCTAAGGAGGCGATAGAGGGTAATGCCTTTTCTCCTAGACGAGATGAAGCGGCTTAGAGCCGCCACGCATCGATCAATTTTGTATTTGCTTGAGGTCTTTTGGGTATCTAGCTGTGACAGAGCTCGGATCTTAGCTAGGTTTGCTTCAATTCCTCTACGGATCGATGAAGCCCAGCAGTTTTCCGTGCTGTGCGCCAAAACACATTTTTCCGGATTCAGCTTGATGTCGTATGCTCTGAGGTTGTCGAATGTGAGCCTCAAGTCGTCTACTAGAGTTTCGACGTGTTTAGTTTTGACGACTACGTCGTCTACGTATGCCTCTACTGTTTTGCCGATCTGGGTAGCCAGACATGTCTGAATCATGCGCTGATATGTTGCGCCGGTGTTTTAAGTCTGAAGGGCATCGTGTTGAAGCAGAATGGTCCGTATGGAGTAATGAATGCAGTTGCGGCTTGATCCGCTTCTGCCATCTTGATTTGATGATAGCGGAGTATCGTCCGGAAGCACAATGAATCATGCCTGCGGTGGCATCGATGATTTGGTCGATCTTGGGGAGGGGAAGGATCCTTTGGGCAGGCTTTATTTAGGTCTTTGAAATCGACACATAGGCGCCGGATTTGTCCTTCTTTGGTACCATTACCAGGTTTGCTAGCCAATCCGGATGTTTGATGTCTCTGATGTATCCGGCTTCCAATAGTTTGGCTAGCTGCTCTCCCATTGCCTGTCTTTTGGGTTCGGAAAATCGTCGAAGAGCCTGTTTGACTGGCTTGAATCCTTTTAGGATATTTAGGCTGTGCTCGGCCAGCTGACGTGGGATTCTGGCATGTCGAAGGGTGCCGAGCAAAGATGTCCCAGTTTTCTTGTAGAAATTCTCGTGGTGGGCGTCTACATCGGGGTTTAATTGTGCCCGATGGAGGCCGTCTTCGCAGGGTCCGTTGGGTGGACTTGGAATTTGACTATTTCATCCGCTGGTTTAAAAGAGGTGGACTTGGATCTTTTATCAAGTATCACATCGTCCCTGTTCACCGTGGAGCGCATCGCGGTGAGTTCCTCGGCGCTAGGGCTTGGATAGTGCCTCGAGGGCTAGTGCGGCTGTCTTATTTTCGTAGCGAGTGCTATGTTCGGATCACTAGCGAGAGTGATAATTCCGTTGGGACCGGGCATTTTAAGCTTCATGTACCCATAATGGGGTATAGCTTGAAAAATTGTGAATGCCTCTCGTCCTAATAAAGCATGATATCCGCTGCTGAATGGAGCCACTTGAAATGTGACCTCCTCGGACCTGTAATTGTCCGTCAAGCGAACACTACGTCCAAAGATGATTTTTCCTGCAGCATGCTTCCGGTGGGGATTATTCCTCTAAAGGTTGTGCTGCTTCGCTCAATGCGGTTCCATCTATTTCCATTTTTCGAGGGTTTCCTCATAGATGAGGTTTAGTCCGCTGCCGCCATCCATGAGTACCTTAGTAAGGCGAAGCCGCCTACTATCGGGCTGAGGGCCAATGCGGCCGGTGCCGGGCAGTTCGAGTTTAGGTTCGCCAACGGCATTGAAGGTAATAGCCGTGTCGCTTCATGGATTTATTGTTGCTACTTGGTAGACTTGACAAGGTTATGGAGTTGTCGTTTTCGCATGTTATTGGATGCGAAAGTCTCAAGACTGTTAACACCGTCTTGGTGTTGTTGGGCTGGGATTCGAAGCTAGAAGCTCTTCGCCACTTTTGGCCACCCGTAGTATCCAACATGCTCGAAGGCTATGAGTTGGAGTGGCGCCCTGTGCTATGAATTTTGCAGGTCCGTTTAGCCAGCCCTCCAAGATGGTTCCGCACCCTTTAGGGGTTTTGGTTTTTGGTATTCAGCCCAGGTGCTTGATAATGATCGCCCTTTGGTTCCGGACTAGGGATGTATTCGGACGGATTATCCCAAAATTTACTTCGGTTTTCAGCGCTCTCCATCGCACATACTTTTTGTGCGATGGTCTCCAAGTCAGCAAAGCGTGTAATGTCGCGGCGACTTATGGCGTTTAGGATTCCCTTGTCCGTGCAATTATTGCAGAAGACTGAGATTGCGTTTTCCTCTCGGCAGTCCTTTATCCTGTCCATAACCAGGAGGAATCTGGCCCAGTAGTGATGTACTGTCTCGGCGGGCTTTTGCCGAATTAGAGTTAGATCGCATATGTCTGGGCGGGTGGGTGGAACTAAGTCCGGAACCCTACCCATCTCAAGGCTCGAAGGCCGAGAAGTTTCCAATTTTGGAAGCTTGGATTTCTGGACGTTGTCCAACGAGTCTGGTCCGATGCCTGACTTTAAGTTCAGTGTTTGATCGAAGCCCGTCCCTCCGCGGGAATCCGGCATGGGGGGTTCGGATATCCGGACATGACTAGTTTTCAATATAGGAGAAGAGTCGCCGCATTGTTCCTCTACCACTGCAACGTGGTGGGTGACCTGGGGAGAGTTAATTTCTCTCAGATCGGTTTTAAGCCCAATCTGATCGTAGTCTATAGCGACTCTCAGGGCGGCGATGCGATCCAAGAGCTCGTTTACGGACGAGAGCTCTATTGGATCCAGCCGCTCGGCGAATTCCGAGCTGACGTGAAAATTGCTTTTGACGACTTGAGAGGTCGTTGTCGAAGCGATGGCCGGACATGCGGTCATAAGAAAACCACCTAGCCGGATAGTTTGGCCGGCGGCCAAGGCTCCTTTGGCTAAAATACCGTCCTTGAAGATGGGAGGAGGCATCCTTCCTATCGGTGACGACACAGAGGAACTCTCAATGAAAGCACCAATGTCGGTGTCAAAACTGGCGGATCTCGGGTAGGGGGTCCCGAACTGTGCATCTAGGCGGATGGTAACAGGAGACAAGGGACACGATGTTTACCCAGGTTCGGGCCCTCTTGATGGAGGTAAAACCCTACGTCCTGCTTGATTGATATTGATATTGTGGATGTTTACAAGAGTGGATCTACCACGAGATCAAGGAGGCTAAACCCTAGAAGCTAGCCTATGGTATGATTGTAAGGGTTGTTGTGATTGTCGTCCTACGGACTAAAGCCATCCGGTTTATATAGACACCGGAGAGGGCTAGGGTTACATAGAGTCGGTTACAATGGTAGGAGATCTACAGATCCGTATCGCCAAGCTTGCCTTCCACGCCAAGGAAAGTCCCATCCGGACACGGGGTGAAGTCTTCAATCTTGTATCTTCATAGTCTTGGAGTCCGGTTGATGATGATAGTTCGGCAAATGATAGTCCGGCCGATGATGGTAGTCCGGCAATCCGGACACCCCCTAATCCGGGACTCCCTCACCCGCCTCGTGTCATATTGACCCATTTGCACCGAAACAAAGGGACCTTCAAATCACCTGATCCATAGTTAAGTTCCCATATGTCCTCTATGTAACCATAATATGTTTCCTTTCCCGTGTTGGTTGTTGCATCAAAGCGGACACCACTGTTTTGGTTGGTGCTCTTCTTATCTTGGGCGATCGTGTAAAATGTATTCCCATTTATCTGGTACCCTTTGAAAGTCATTATATTCAAAGATGGTAACTGGGATAGTGAGCACAGGTCATCTTGAATATCGCCATCATTCAGGGCAGGTTTCTGCAACCAACCGGCGAAAGTCCTCGTTTGTTCGCGTGTAATCCAGTCGTCAGACTTCTCCGGGTGTTTGGACTCTAGAAAATTCTTATGTTCCTCCATATACGGAGCCACCAAGGCGGAATTCTGTAGAACTGTGTAGTGTGCTTCAGTGAGAGAATGCCCGTCCATACATATTATTTGATGCCCTCCTAGCGTGCCTTTTCCTTCCATCTGCCCTTATGCATGATTCAGAACACCAATCGGCTTAAGGTCAGGAATGAAGTCAATACAAAACTCCATGACCTCCTCATTTTCATGGCCCTTCGAGATGCTTCCTTCTGGCCTAGCACGGTTATGAACATATTTCTTCAAGACTCCCATGAACCTTCCAAAGGGGAACATATTGTGTAGAAATACAGGACCCAAAACGTTAATCTCTTCGCAAAGGTGAACTAGGACGTGCGTCATGATGTTGAAGAAGGATGGTGGGAACACCAACTCGAAACTGACAAGACATTGCACCAAATCATTCTGTAACCTTGTGATAGAGGCAAAGGTGTCCCGTCTTTCGATGAGATGTTGGTTTTCGCTTTGGAGGAAGTCGACTTTGACGATCCGACTACGAACGTGCGAGGACGTCGCGCCTTAGCAATCGCTAAAACAACTCCGAGAGGTTATTGACCACGCCGGAGCACGATCAACCTGACCACGAGGGTCTGTTTCCTGCGAGCAAACAAAGAACAAGCAAGAAACTGAGATTGCAATCTGGATATTGCGAATATAAGATGAAAGCTTTATTGATCAAGGTGGGGTTCTGTGGCGCCTCGTGCAGTCGTTGAACACAAACGGCACGCGAAGTTGCAGCTATGGCGAACTTTTAATCTAAACAAAACCCAAGGTCTAAACGGTGCCCTAAGGGCTGTATATATGGAGGAAGAGGGGAATTTCGTGGCCCTTGGTGGAGGGGTCCAAATCAACCCTAACACATACGGACTCTAAAACAGCCTATACTTAAGTATTTCGAAATTACATGGGCCTGGCCCAATAATAAGGTGACGAGCACCTAGAATAGCCTATGGACGAATATTATGAAGTGGCATCTTGTATATTTCGTCCAAGGCCTCATGCACTCATTAGGGTGGCTTCAAAGTCTGGAATCATCACTTGTAACTCCGTTCTTGTTCCCTTATGCATGCCAACATCTCCATGCTTGAACTTGCTCCAAGGTTCATCTTTCTTGTCCATGGTAGGCCCTTCATTTGTAAGCAAAACAAATGTATCCAATTTAGGCAGCATCATATTCTCATGAACATTGGAATCGTTACCAAGAAACGAAAGTACTGATAATTCAATTGGCGTCTTGCGAGCTCTAGTAATTGGTCCAAGATGTATAGCAGCAGGGGCTGTGGGTGTAACAATGGTATTGATGTCCTCATCATCCTCCCTTCTTGAAATGAAGTCGTCCTCGACGGAAGCTCATCTTCCTCACCCAAATAAGGCTTCAAATCTGCAATGTTAAAAGTGGGACTAACCCCAAAATCTGCGAGGCAGCGCAAGTTTATATGCATTATCATTTATTTTCTAACACCTTAAATGGACCATCAGCACGTGGCATTAGCTTTGATTTGTGCAAATTAGGAAACCTATCCTTACACGCAAATGTAACCAAACAAGATCTCCGGTGCAAAGACAACATGTTTTCTACCCTTATCGCCACAAGTTTATATTTAGCATTCATACGCTCAATGTTTTCCTTAGTTAACTCATGCATTTTAAAATCAATTCAGCACGTTCTTTAGCATCAAAATTAACCTTCTCCAAGATGGAAGAGGCAACGAATCAATAGGTGCACGAGGTAGGAAGCCATACACAATTTCAAAAGGGCACATCTTAGTAGTAGAATGCAATGAACGATTATAAGCAAATTCAATATGAGGCAAGCATTCTTCCCACATTTTCTTATTATTCTTCAAAACAGCCCTAAGCATAGTAGACAATGTTCTATTGACTACTTCAGTTTGTCCATCAGTTTGGGGGTGACAAGTAGTACTAAAAAGCAGTTTAGTCCCCAACTTAGCCCATAAACATCTCCAAAAGTGGCTAAGAAATTTAGTATCACGATCTGAAACAATAGTATTTGGCACACCATGCAAGCAAATAATTTCACGAAAGAACAAATCAGCAACATTAACAGCATCATCGCTTTTATGACATGGTATAAAGTGTGCCATTTTCGAGAATCTATCCACGACAACAAATATGCTATCCTCCCTTCTTTGTTCGAGGTAAACCTAAAACAAAGTCCATAGATATATCCTCCCAAGGAACACTAGGCACAGCAAAGGCATATATAAACCATGAGGATTGAGTCGTGACTTAGCTTTTTGACATGTAGTGCAGCGAGCAACAAAACGCTCAACATCCGTCTCATCTTTTGGCCAAAAGAAATGTGTAGCAATTATATCCTCCGTCTTCTTCACGCCAAAGTGTCCCATTAATCCTCCTCCATGCGCCTCCTGCAACAACAAAAGACGAACAGAGCTAGCAGGAATGCATAGCTTGTTAGCACGAACACAAAACCATCATTAATAACGAACTTGTTCCATGTTCTTCCTTCTTTACAATTCTGCATTACATCTTTAAAATCAGCATCATGCACATATTGATCTTTGATGGTCTCCAAACCAAATATTTTGAAGTCAAGTTGTGAAAGCATAGTATAGCGATTTAGACAAAGCATCAAGAATAACATTTTCTTTACCCTTCTTGTGTTTAATGACATAAGGGAAAGTCTCAATGAATTCAACCCATTTAGCATGTCTACGATTTAGTTTAGCTTGACTTTTAATATGTTTCAAAGATTCATGATCAGAATGTATAACAAATTCTTTGGGCCATAAATAATGTTGCCATGTCTCTAAAGTCCTAACAAGAGCATATAATTCTTTGTCATAAGTAGAATAGTTCAGACTAGGCCCACTCAATTTTTCAGAAAAGTATGCAACAGGTTTGCCATCTTGTAATAACACACCTCCTAATCCAATTCCACTAGCATCACATTCAAGCTCAAAAGTCTTATTAAAGTCGGGAAGTTGGAGTAAAGGAGCATGTGTCAACTTATCTTTCAATACCGTGAAGGCTTCTTCCCATGCGGTACCCCAAACAAAAGGCACATCCTTCTTTGTAAGCTCATTGAGAGGTGCAGCAATGGTGCTAAAGTCTCTCACAAAACACCTATAGAAACCAGCGAGTCCAAGAAAACTCCTCACTTGTGTGACCGTTTTGGGCTGCGGCCAACTCTCAATAGCTTCAATCTTGGCTTTATCAACTTCAATTCCTGTGGAGTAACAACATAGCCAAGAAAAGATACTGCTCGTGCAAAAGGTGCACTTCCCAAGGTTACCAAACAAGCGTGCATCACGTAGAGCATTAAAAACAGCACGAAATGTTCCAAATGTTCTTCCAAAGATTTGCTATAAATCAGTATATCATCAAAGTAAACTACCACAAATCGTCCAATGAAAGCACGTAAAACTTCGCTCATTAATCTCATGAAAGTACTAGGTGCATTAGTTAACCCAAAAGGCATGACTAACCACTCATATAATCCAAACTTAGTTTTAAATGCTGTTTTCCATTCATCTCCCAATTTCATACGAATTTGATGGTATCCACTACACAAATCAACTTTGGAGAATATTGTAGAGCCACTCAATTCATCAAGCATATCATCTAGCCTAGGAATAGGATGACGATAACGAATAGTAATATTATTAATGCCTCTACAATCAACACACATACGCCGACGTACCATCCTTTTTAGGCACTAGTATAATAGGAACAGCACAAGGACTAAGAGATTCAGCGATATAACCTTTGTCGAGCAGCTCCTGTACTTGACGATAATCTCCTTCGTCTCCTCCGGATTGGTACGGTATGGTGCGCGGTTGGGTAGCGATGCACCGGAATTAAGTCAATTTGATGCTCAATCCCTCGAATAGGTGGCAATCCGGTGGCACGTCTTGTGGGAAGACGTCAGCGAACTCCTGCAAAATGTTAGTGAAAGTAGGGGGCAAAGAGGAAGGCACGTCCTCGAATGAAAATAATGCCTCTTTGCACACAAAAGCATAGCAAACAGATTTGCTAGAATCTAGCTCATCAATATCAGATTTGGTGGCAAATAAACATGCACTTTTCAGTTTAATTTCAGAAGCAACAGTAGATGGTTTATTATTAGGCTTCATTTGTTGCTCAAATTCTTTTGCCACAATCTGATTTTCACTCTTATTTTTCTCCTGTTTTGCTTTATTAGCTCTATTAATATCATCTTTCAAAATGGAATCAGGAGTCATAGGAAGCAAAGTAATATTTTTATCCTTGTGAACAAGAGTATACTGATTGTTTCTACCATGGTGTACAGAATTTTTATCAAATTGCCATGGTCTACCAAGTAATAAGGAACATGCTTGCATAGGTACCACATCACAATCAACATAATCAGCATATGTAGAGATACTAAAATACACACGAACAGTACGTGTTACCTTAACCTTGCCGCTGTTGTTGAACCATTGGATGTAGTAAGTGAAGGAAATATGCCCTAGAGGCAATAATAATGTTATTATTTATTTCCTTATATCATGATAAATGTTTATTATTCATGCTAGAATTGTATTAACCGGAAACATAATACATGTGTGAATACATAAACCTACAGAGTGTCACTAGTATGCCTCTACTTGACTAGCTCGTTAATCAAAGATGGTTATGTTTCCTAACCATGAACAAGGAGTTGTTATTTGATTAACGGGATCACATCATTGGTTGAATGATCTGATTGACATGACCCATTCCATTAGCATAGCACCTGATCGTATAGTTTGTTGCTAGTGCTTTTCTTCATGACTTATACATGTTCCTATGACTATGAGATTATGCAACTCCGTTTGCCGAGGAACACTTTGGGTGCTACCAAACGTCACAACGTAATCGGGTGATTATAAAGGTACATTACAGGTGTCTCCGAAGGTACATGTTGGGTTGGCATATTTGAGATTAGGATTTGTCACTCCGATTGTCGGAGAGGTATCTCTGGCCCTCTCGGTAATGCACATCACATAAGCCTTGCAAGCATTGCAACTAAATGTGTTAGTTGTGAGATGATGTATTACGGAACGAGAAAAGAGACTTGCCAAGAATCTAGATTGAACTAGGTATTGGATACCGACGATCGAATCTCGGGCAAGTAACATACCGATGACAAAGGAACAACGATGTTGTTATGCGGTCCGACCGATAAAGATCTTCAGTAGAATATGTAGGAACCAATATGGGCATCCAGGTCCCGCTATTGGTTATTGACCGAGAGGTGTCTCGGTCATGTCTACATAGTTCTCGAACCCGTAGGGTCCGCACGCTTAACGTTTCGATGATGCAGTTATTATGAGTTTATATGATATTGATGTACGAAGGTTGTTCGAGTCCCGGATGAGATCACGGACATGACGAGGAGTCTCAAATGGTCGAGACATAAAGATTGATATATTGGAAGCCTATGTTTGACTCGGAATCACTCCGGGTGAAATTGGGAATTTTACCGAGTACCGGGGTTACGGAACCTCCCGGGGTCAATGGGCCTTGATGGGCCTTAGTGGAAAGGAGGAAAGGGGCCCAAGTGCTGGCACACCTTCCCCTTCCTAGTCCTATTAGGACTAGGAGAAGGGGTGCGCTCTCTCCCTTCCCACTTGGCCAATCCTAGTTGGACTAGGATTGGGGGGAATCCTACTCCGTGGGAGTAGGACTCCCGTGCGCAGCCCTTGGTGGCCGCCAGCCCCTCCCTTCCCTCCTTTATATACAGGGCAGAGGGCACCCCATGAGACACAAGTTGATCATTGAGATCGTTCCTTAGCCGTGTCGGTGCCCCTTCCACCAAACTACACCTCGAATATACCGTTGCGGAGCTTAGGCGAAGCCTGCGCCGGTGGAACATCATCATCGTCCACCACGCCGTCGTCGTCGATTGAAACTCTCCCTCAACACTCGGCTGGATCGGAGTTCGAGGGACGCCATCGAGCTGAACGTGTGCAGAACTTCGGAGGTGCCGTCGTTCGGTACTTGGATCGGTTGGATCGGGAAGAAGTACGACTACTTCCTCTCGTTGCGCCAACGCTTCCGTTGCTGGTCTCGAGGGCGTGAGACAACACTCTCATCTCGTTGCTATGCCATCACCATGGTCTTGCGTGATCGTGGGAAATTTTTGAAATTACTACGTTCCCCAACAAAGGGTATCGAGCCTGGTTTTATGCGTTGATGTCATGTGCACGAGTAGAACACAAGTGAGTTGTGGACGATACAAGTCATACTGCCTACCAGCATGTCATACTTTGGTTCAGCGGTATTGTGAGATGAAGCGGCCGGACCGACATTACGCGTGCGCTTCGCGAGACTGGTTTCACCGCTCCGAGCACTCGTTGCTTAAAGGTGACCGGCGGTGTCTGTCTCTCTCACTTTAGTTGAATCGAGTGTATACGCCGGTCCTTGAGAAGGTTAAAGCGGAGTCTATTTGACGAAGTATCGTTGTGGTTTTGATGCGTGGTAAGAACGGTTCTTGCTCAGCCCGTAGCAGCCACGTAAAACTTGCAACAACAAAGTAGAGGACGTCTAACTTGTTTTTGCAGGGCATGTTGTGATGTGATATGGTCAAGACGTGATGCTATATTTTAATGTATGAGATGATCATGTTTTGTAACCGAGTTATCGGCAACTGGCAGGAGCCATATGGTTGTCGCTTTATTGTATGAAATGCAAACGCCATGTAATTGCTTTACTTTATCACTAAGGAGTAGCGATAGTCGTAGAAGCAATAGTTGGCGAGACGACAACGATGCTACGATGGAGATCAAGGTGTCGCGCCGGTGACGATGGTGATCATGACGGTGCTTCGGAGATGGAGATCACAAGCACAAGATGATGATGGCCATATCATATCACTTATATTGATTGCATGTGATGTTAATCCTTTATGCATCTTATTTTGCTTTGATTGACGGTAGCATTATAAGATGATCCTTACTAAATTATCAAGAAATGTTCTCCCGAGTATGCACCGTTGCGAAAGTTCTTCGTCTTTGAGACACCACGTGATGATCGGGTGTGATAGGCTCTACGTTCAAATACAACAGGTGCAAAACAGTTGCACACGCAGAATACTCAGGTTATACTTGACGAGCTATGCATATAAGATATGACCTCGGAACACGGAGACCGAAAGGTCGAGCGTGAATCATATAGTAGATATGATCAACATATTGATGTTCACCATTGAAACTACTCCATCACACGTGATGATCGGTCATGGTGTAGTTGATATGGATCACGCAATCACTTAGAGAATTGGAGGGATATTTATCTAAGTGGGAGTTCTTAAGTAATATGATTAATTGAACTTAAATTTATCATGAACTTAGTCCTGGTAGTATTTTGCAAATTAT
Organism: Aegilops longissima; assembly: GCA_021605205.1. Classification (NCBI taxonomy): domain Eukaryota; kingdom Viridiplantae; phylum Streptophyta; class Magnoliopsida; order Poales; family Poaceae; genus Aegilops; species Aegilops longissima. The sequence continues at coordinate 682,255,120 of CM038679.1, forward strand.
GTTGTAGATCAATAGCTCGCGTTGTTGCTTCCCTATGTTTTTATATGTGTTCCTAGAGAAAATTGTATTGAAAGATGTTAGTAGCAATGATGCGGATAGGATCCGTGATCTGAGGTTTATCCTCATTGCTGCAGAAGAATTATGTCCTTAATGCACCGCTAGGTGACAAACCTATTGCAGGAGCAGATGCGGGCGTTATGAGCGTTTGGCTAGCTCAATATGAGCGAATCTGACGTTATGAGCGTTTGGCTAGCTCAATATGATGACTACTTGATAGTTTAGTGCACCATGCTTAATGGTTTAGAATCGGGACTTCAAAGACGTTTTGAGCGTCATGGACCATATGAGATGTTCCAGGAATTGAAGTTAATATTTCAAGCAAATACCCGAGTTGAGAGATATGAAGTCTCCAACAAGTTCTATAGCTAAAAGATGGAGGAGAATCGCTCAACTAGTGAGCATGTGCTCAGATTGTCCGAGTACTTCAATCGCTTGAATCAAGTGGGAGTTAATCTTCCGAGATAAGATAGTGATTGACAGAATTCTCTAGTCACCATCACTAAGTTAGTAGAACTTCGTGATGAACTATAGTATGCAAGGGATGACGAAAAAGATTCTCGAGCTCTTCGCGATGCTAAAATCGTGAAGGTAGAAATCAAGAAAACATCAAGTGTTGATGGTTGACAAGACCACTAGTCTCAAGGAAAATGGCAAAGGGAAGAAGGGAACTTCAAAAGGAACGGCAAGCAAGTTGCTGCTCGAGTGAAGAAGCCCAAGTCTAGACCTAAGCACGAGACTGAGTACTTTTGCTGCAATGGAACTGGTCCTTTGGAAGCGGAACTACCCCTGAATATTTGGTGGATAAGAAGGATGGCAAAGTGAACAAGGTTATATTTGATATACAGGTTATTGATGTGTGCCTTACTAGTGTTTATAGTAGCCCCTGAGTATTTGATACTGTTCGGTTGCTAAGATTAGTAACTCAAACAGGAGTTACAGAATAAGCAGAGACTAGTTGAAGGGAAGTGACGATGAGTGTTGGAAGTAGTTCCAAGATTGATATGATCATCATCGCACACTCCCTATACTTTCGGGATTAGTGTGGAACCTAAATAAGTGTTATTTGGTGTTGAGCATAAATATGATTTGATCATGTTTATTGCAATCTGTTATTCATTTAAGTAAGAGAATAAATTGTTGTTCTGCTTACATGAATAAAACCTTATATGGTTACACACCCAATGAAAATGGTTCATTGGATCTCGATCATAGTGATACACATATTCATAATATTGAAACCAAAAGATGCAAAGTTAATAATGATAGTGCAACTTATTTGTGGCACTTGCCGTTTAGGTCATATTGGTGTAAAGCGCATGAAGAAAACTCCATGCCGATGGACTTTTGGAATCACTTGATTATGAATCATTTGATGCTTGCGAACCGTGCCTTTTGGGCAAGATGACTAAAACTCCGTTCTCGGAACAATGGAACAAGCTACTGACTTATTGGGAATAATACATACCGATGTATGCGATCCAATGAGTGTTGATGCTCGTGGCAAGTATCGTTATTTTCTGACCTTCACAAGATGATTTGAGCAGATATGGGTATATCTACTTGATGAAACATGAGTCTGAAATAGTTGAAAGGTTCAAAGAATTTCAGAGTGAAGTGGAAAATCATCGTAACAAGAAAATAAAGTTTCTGCGATCTGATCGTGGAGATGAATATTTGAGTTCTGAGTTTGGTCTTCAATGAAAACAATGTGGAATAGTTTCACAGCTCACGCCACCGGAACACCACAACATTATGGTGTGTCCGAACGTCAGTAACAGTACTTTATTTTGATATGGTGCGATCTATGATGTATCTTACCGATTTACCACTATCGTTTTGGGGTTATGCATTAGAGACAGCTGCATTCACGTTTAATAGGGCAACCATCTAAATCCGTTGAGATGACACAGATGAACTATGGTTTAGCGATAAACCTAAGTTGTCGTTTCTTAAAGTTTGGAGTTGTGATGCTTATGTGAAAAAGGTTTCACCGATAAGCTCGAACCCAAATCGGAGAAGTGCGTCTTCATAGAATACCCAAAGGCAACTATTGGGTACACCTTCTATCACAGATCCGAAGGCAAGTTTTAGTTGCTAAGATGGATCCTTTCTAGAGAAGAAGTTTCTCTCGAAAGAAGTGAGTGGGAGGAAAGTAGAACTTGATGAGGTAATTGTACCTTCTCCTTATTGGAAAGTAGTTCATCACGAAATCAGTTCCATGATTCCTACACCAATTAGTGAGGAAGTTAATGATGATGATCATGAAACTTCAGATCAAGTTGCTACCAAACCTCGTGGGTCTTCGAGTAAGATCCGCACAGAGTGGTACGGTAATCCTATTCTAGAAGTCATGTTACTAGACCATGATGAACCTACGAACTATGAGGAAGCGATGATGAGCCCAGATTCATGAAATGGTTTGAGACCATGAAATCTGAGATGGGATCCATATATGAGAACAAAGTGTGGACTTTGATGGAGTTGCCCGATGATCGGCAAGCCATATTATATAAATGGATCTTCAAGAGGAAGACGGATCTTGATAGTAGTGTTACTATCTACAAAGTTCGACTTGTCGCAAAAAGGTTTTCGACAAGTTCAAGGTGTTGACTACAAATGAGATTTTCTCAATCAGTAGCGATTCTTAAGTCTGTCCAATCATGTTAGCAATTGCCACATTTTATGAAATCTGGCAAATGGATGTCAAAACTACATTCTTTAATGGATTTATTAAAGAAGAGTTGTATATGATGCAACCAGAAGTTTTGTCAATCCTAAAGGAGCTAACAAAATGTGCAAGCTTCAGCAATCCATCTATGGACTGGTGCAAGCATCTCGGAGTTGGAATAAGCGCTTTGATAGTGTGATCAAAGCATATAGTTTTATCTGAGACTTACGGTGAAGCTGTATTTACAAGAAAGTGAGTGGGAGCACTACAACATTTCGATAAGTATATGTGATTGACATATTGTTAATCGGAAATGATGTAGAATTATTATGCAAAGCATAAAGGAGTATTTGAAAGGAGTTTTCAAAGAAAGACCTCGGTGAAGCTGCTTACATATTGAGCATCAAGATCTATAGAGATAGATCAAGGCGCTTGATAAGTTTTTCAATGAATACATACCTTGACAAGATTTTGAAGTAGTTCAAAATGGAACAGTCAAAGAAAGAGTTCTTGCCTGTGTTACAAGGTGTGAGATTGAGTAAGACTCAAAACCCGACCACGGCAGAAGATAGAAAGAGAATGAAAGTCATTCCCTATGCATCAGCCATAGGTTCTATAAAGTATGTCATGTTGTGTACCAGATCTATTGCATACCCTACCACTAAGATTGGCAAGGAGTGCAATAGAGATCTAGGAGTAGATCAATGGACAGCGGTCAAAATTATCCTTAGTAGAATAAGGATATATTTCTCGATTATGGAAGTGAAAAAGGTTAGTAAGTAAAAGGTTACGTCGATGCAAGTTTTAACACTAATCTAGATGACTCGAGTCTCAATCTGGATACATATAGAAAGTGGGAGCAATTAGCTAGAGTAGCTCCGTGCGAGCATTGTAGACATAGAAATTTGCAAAATACTTACAGCTCTGAATGTGATGACCTGTTGACTAAAATTATCTCACAAGCAAAACATGATCACACCTTAGTACTCTTTGGGTGTTAATCACATAGCGATGTGAACTAGATTATGACTCTAGTAAACCCTTTGGGTGTTGGTCACATGTCGATGTGAACTATGGGTGTTAACCACATATAGATGTGAACTATTGATGTTAAATCACATGGCGATGTGAACTAGATTATTGACTCTAGTGCAAGTGGGAGATGAAGGAAATATGCCCTAGAGGCAATAATAATGTTATTATTTATTTCCTTATATCATGATAAATGTTTATTATTCATGCTAGAATTGTATTAACCGGAAACATAATACATGTGTGAATACATAAACCTACAGAGTGTCACTAGTATGCCTCTACTTGACTAGCTCGTTAATCAAAGATGGTTATGTTTCCTAACCATGAACAAGGAGTTGTTATTTGATTAACGGGATCACATCATTGGTTGAATGATCTGATTGACATGACCCATTCCATTAGCATAGCACCTGATCGTATAGTTTGTTGCTAGTGCTTTTCTTCATGACTTATACATGTTCCTATGACTATGAGATTATGCAACTCCCGTTTGCCGAGGAACACTTTGGGTGCTACCAAACGTCACAACGTAATCGGGTGATTATAAAGGTACATTACAGGTGTCTCGAAGGTACATGTTGGGTTGGCATATTTGAGATTAGGATTTGTCACTCCGATTGTCGGAGAGGTATCTCTGGGCCCTCTCGGTAATGCACATCACATAAGCCTTGCAAGCATTGCAACTAAATGTGTTAGTTGTGAGATGATGTATTACGGAACGAGAAAAGAGACTTGCCGATGCGAGATTGAACTAGGTATTGGATACCGACGATCGAATCTCGGGCAAGTAACATACCGATGACAAAGGAACAACGTATGTTGTTATCTTGATCGACCGATAAAGATCTTCGTAGAATATGTAGGAACCAATATGGGCATCCAGGTCCCGCTATTGGTTATTGACCGAGAGGTGTCTCGGTCATGTCTACATAGTTCTCGAACCCGTAGGGTCCGCACGCTTAACGTTTCGGCGGTTATTATGAGTTTATATGATATTGATGTACGAAGGTTGTTCGAGTCCCGGATGAGATCACGGACATGACGAGGAGTCTCGAAATGGTCGAGACATAAAGATTGATATATTGGAAGCCTATGTTTGGACTCGGAATCACTCGGGTGAAATTGGGAATTTTACCGAGTACCGGGGTTACGGAACCTCCGGGGGTCAATGGGCCTTGATGGGCCTTAGTGGAAAGGAGGAAAGGGGCCCAAGTGCTGGCACACCTTCCCCTTCCCTAGTCCTATTAGGACTAGGAGAAGGGGTGGCGCCTCTCTCCTTCCCACTTGGCCAATCCTAGTTGGACTAGGATTGGGGAGAATCCTACTCCCGGTGGGAGTAGGACTCCCAGCGCAGCCCTTGGTGGCCGCCAGCCCCTCCCTTCCCTCCTTTATATACAGGGCAGAGGGCACCCCATGAGACACAAGTTGATCATTGAGATCGTTCCTTAGCCGTGTCGCGTGCCCCTTCCACCAAACTACACCTCGAATATACCGTTGCGGAGCTTAGGCGAAGCCCTGCGCCGGTGGAACATCATCATCGTCCTGCACGCCGTCGTCTTGACGAAACTCTCCCTCAACACTCGGCTGGATCGGAGTTCGAGGGGCGTCATCGAGCTGAGCGTGTGCAGAACTCGGAGGTGCCGTCGTTCGGTACTTGGATCGGTTGGATCGGGAAGAAGTACGACTACTTCCTCTACGTTGCGTCAACGCTTCCGTTGTTGGTCTCACGAGGGTGCGTAGACAACACTCTCATCTCGTTGCTATGCCATCACCATGGTCTTGCGTGATCGTAGGAAATTTTTGAAATTACTACGTTCCCCAACAGTAAGGATGTGGATGTGGTCTTGTGGTGAGAGAAAGCTTCTCCACCATATCCATGCTAGCCAAGTTGTTGCAGCTCCCTCCATCTATGATGACACGAATAGAACGTTCCTTCACAACTCCCTTTGTATGGAACAAGTTATGCCTCTGATTTTGCTCAGCTTGTGTAACCTGCACACTCAAAACACGTTGAGCAACTAAACATTCATACCTGTCAGCATCTTCAGCAGCCATGTATTGCGTCTCATGATCAGAATCATCTCCACCGTGTTCTTCATGTGTAATAAGAGCCAAAGTCTCTTCATCATAGTCACTAGCGGACTCATACCCACCATCCTTAGTAGCAATCATCACACGCTGAGATTGGCATTCTCTCGAAAATGTCCTCTTCCCTTACAACGACGACAAATAATATCACTTGTGTGCCCTGTTGACGCCATGGAAGAAGAAGAGCTCTGTGTAGGCCCAGCAGGTGTGCTCTTGGCAGATAGTGGTGGTTGTTCCTGCTTTCTTGTATCACGGTTGGAGGTGGCAGCCGACGGAGGTGCCGGTGTAGTAGAACGTGTGGAAGTAGATGATGCACGTGGTGTCCATGATGAAGGTCGACCTGCAGAAAAGTTAGTCCGCGCCTACGCCTGTCGATCCTGCACTTCACGTTCAGCTTTACAAGCAAGATGGAATAATCGAGATATTATTATAATCCTTGTAGTCTAGAATGGTCTGAATCTCTCTATTTAATCCACCCGAAAGCGTGCAAGCATAGCTTCATTCTCCTCAACAATACCACATCTAATCAAGCCAGTTTGTAATTCCCGATAATATTCTTCTACCGAATTTTTCCTTGTCTTAAGCGCTGCAATTTTGAAGTAATTCACGCTGATAATATGGTGGAACCCAACGAGTACGCATAGCAGTTTTCAAAGCAGCCCAAGTAGCTGGAACAGGATATAATCTACAATGTTCAGACCACAAAACACATGCAAAGCTAGTGAAAGCACAAACAGCAGCGAGAACACGTCTCTCCTCGGGATATTGTAAACATGTAAATCGTTGTTCAGTTTCTAACTCCCAAGTAAGATATATATCAGGAACATATCTACCCTCAAATGGTGGAATATTCAATTTCAGTTTAGGGAGATGGTCATGATCTCGTACCTGAAGGGGAGCCCAACATTGCCATTATTTGCATGTGGGCGACCTGGTGGTTGTGGTGCTGGTGGTTGCACGTAGTTCTGATGTTGATCAACCTCATCCTCGTAATCTCTCACATAATTATCCTCCCCCACCGCAGCAGCAGGAGCCACAGAAGTATCAACAGCAGCACCAGCAGCTTGGCCAGGCTGAAGAGGGACACGGGAAGCTCGGCGGAGGGCTGTTTAGCGATGTGGAGGTAGTCCTTGTTGTTGTAGTAGAGGTCGTTAGGTGCCGCGGTGGTGGTGGTGGTAGCCATGAGCAATTCATTAAACCTGTTATCGAGCTTTGTTTGAACGCCTTCTCAATGCCATCTATCTTCTCCATGGCCTCTTCAAATCTATTTAGCACATCTTCCACCTGCCCACTCATCATTTGTTGAAACTTATCATGTAGCGCTTTGTTTGTCATGTTCTCCCGATCGATCCGTCGGCATGTGATCCTGCCATGGTTAGCAGCAATAGAAAGACACAAGAATATGATTGACGGACTACTAGGAAGTGGTGGTGGTGGTGTGGTGGACGATCACAAATCCGTCAAGCAAATCTCAAATTCTTACCAGTTCTTACCCAGCAGCAAAGCGGTGATCGGCAACCGATGTAGTCAAAACTCTCAAAGCTTGGATAGAGCGATTACCGGGGAGAGTCAAGCATACGATGTAGATGTATGTGGAGCTGGGAAGGCTTATAATATGGTAGCAAAAGGGTCAGCAATAATCAGTTCAGAGATGCAAAGTTGAATAAGCGCTCAATGGCGATCTTGTGCTGGTCCTAGGCTGAACCGTGCTAGAGGCGCGAGCCTAGAACACTAACAAAATCACGGCGCTGCTGCGTAAACAAGGGAAAAGCACAGTCTGGATTTTTTTTCGCTCTTTTTTTGCTGCTCTTTTTTTTGCAAAAATCACTATAATGGCGAGTGTCTCAAAACTCTTCCGAGGTCAAATGACGGGATGGGCACAAAATTTTTCGACCAAAAATTTTTTTTTCGATTGCCGGACCCAAAAACTAGAAACAGGTCAAAAAACTTTCTATAACGGCGATTGTCTCAATACACTTAGAAACACTTAAAAACAGGATAGCCAGAAATTTTTTCGACAAGTGCGTTTTCGGAAAATTTTGGGCCTAAACGGAGGGTGGTTTCCAGACTCTTCTTTTTTTCGAAACCTACTCCGGCAAGGAAACACGAATCGGAAACTAGATGGATCTCGAAAACAAACCTAATATGAGAAGAACTCGGATTGGTGGTGGATATATGGTGGTGGTATATGGCAGCGGTGGTGGTAGCGGTGGTAGTATATGGATATGGATCGGTGGTGGTATATGGAGACGGATTGGTGGTGGTATATGGATACGGATTCAGAGCGGTGATGGTAGGTGGCAGGGGCGATGATGATGGTGCGGTGGCGGCGTGACAACTGATGACCAGAACTCGAAACTCTAAAAGACTAGACGCTAAGACCAGCAACTAGACACGACGATGCAACCGCAAATTCAACAAAGCAAAACCCTAAAAAGATTATGCAAAGGCTCAGATTGGTTCGGATATGATGAACTAACCTAATTCTTTTGTGGCTTTTTAAGTGGACTATAGGTATGAAGAACAGACTCGATCTAAACTACGGAAAACTGTAAAATCTCACGAGCAACACTGGAAATCTGATACCACTTGATAGAGGCAAAGGTGTCCCGTCTTCGATGAGATGTTGGTTTTCGCTTTGGAGGAAATCGACTTTGGCGATCCGACTACTGAGCGTCGAGGACGTCGCGCCTTAGCAATCGCTAAACCAACTCCGAGAGGTTATTGACCACGCCGAGCACGATCAACGACCACGAGGGCATTTCCTGCGAGCAAGCGAAGAACAAGCAAGAAACTGAGATTGCAATCTGGATATTGCGAATATAAGATGAAAGCTTTATTGATCAAGGTGGGGTTACTGTGGCGCCTTTGTGCAGTCGTTGAACACAAGCGAAACGCAGCGAAGTTGCAGCTATGGCGAACTTTTAATCTAAACAAAACCCAAGGTCTAAGCGGTGCCCTAAGGGCTGTATATATGGAGGAAGAGGGGGAATTTCGTGGCCCTTGGTGGAGGGTCCAAATCAACCCTAACTCTTGTTTCCCCACACATACGGACTCTAAAACAGCCTATACTTAAGTATTTCGAAATTACATGGGCCTGGCCCAATAATAAGGTGACGCAGCACCTAGAATAGCCTATGGACGAATATTATGAAGTGGCATCTTGTATATTTCGTCCAAGGCCTCATGCACTCATTAGGGTGGCTTCAAAGTCTGGAATCATCACTTGTAACTCCGTTCTTGTTCCCCTTGCATGCCAACATCTCCATGCTTGAACTTGCTCCAAGGTTCATCTTTCTTGTCCATGGTAGGCCCTTCATTTGTAAGCAAAACAAATGTATCCAATTTAGGCAGCATCATATTCTCATGAACATTGGAATCGTTACCAAGAAACGAAAGTACCTGATAATTCAATTGGCGTGCGCGAGCTCTAGTAATTGGTCCAGTATGTATAGCAGCAGGGGCTGTGGGTGTAACAATGGTATTGATGTCCTCATCACCTTGGTATGATTTCTAATCGATTACCTTCTGAGAGATTGCATTGAGGAATGCACATAGCTTCACAATGGCTAATCGAACGTTTTCCGGTAGAAGCCCCCTTAGTGCAACCGGAAGGAGTTGCGTCATAATCACGTGGCAGTCATGAGACTTTAGGTTCTGGAACTTTTTCACTGCGAAATTTATTATTCCCTTTATATTGACGAGAAGCCGACGGTACCTTCATCTTTGAGCAGGCATTCAAGAAGATTTCCTTCTCTTCTTTGGTAAGGCGTAGCTGGCCTGACCACGATGTATGCTGTCTTTTCCGTGCATATGTTGCTGGTCCTCCGTGCCTCTGGTGTATCTTTTGTCTTCCCATACGCGCCAAAAATCAAGCAGGGTCACGCATAAAGATTCTTCGTCACGTGCATCACGTCGATTGGAGCGGACCTCTAGGTCTTTCCAATATGGCAGGTCCCAAAATATAGACTTCTTCTTCCACATGGTGTGCGCGTCCGTCGGCGTCCTTGAACAGGTTTTCCGCCAGACCCTTTCAAAGATTACCTCAAATCCTTTACCATATCATGTACATCAGCACCAATGCGGTGGCGAGGCTTCGTCCGTAATCCGCCTCACCTTTGAAATGCTTGCCTTTCTTTCTTACGGGATGCCTTGTCGGAAGAAATCGGCGATGTCCTGTACACATTCTTCCTACAACTATCCAAATATATCTTGTCGATATCATCCAAACAGTGCGTGCATCTGCGGTATCCCTTGTTTATCATCACGAAAGGTTCTTGAGAGCAGGCCAATCATTGATGGTCACGAACAACAACGCCTTTAGGTCAAATTCTTCCTGTCCGTGCTCATTCCACGCACGTACACCTATTCCATTCCACAGCTGTAATAGTTCTTCAACTGATGGCCTTAGGTACACATCAATGTCGTTGCCGGGTTGCTTAGGGCCTTGGATGAGCACTAGCATCATAATGAACTTCCGCTTCATGCACAACCAAGGAGGAAGGTTATACAAACATAGAGTCACAGGCCACGTGCTATGGTTGCTGCTCTGCTCTCCAAAAGGATTAATGCCATCTGCGCTTAGAACAAACCATACGTTCCTTGGGTCACCTGCAAACTCCTCCCTGTACTTTCTCTCGATTTTTCTCCACTGCGAACCGTCAGCGGGTACTCTCAACTTTCCGTCTTTCTTACGGTCTTCTGCGTGCCACCGCATCGCCTTCGCATGCTCTTTGTTTTGGAAGAAACGTTTCAACCGTGGTATTATAGGAGCATACCACATCACCTTGGCAGAATCTTCTTCTGGGCGCTCGCCCTCGACATCACCGGGTCATCACGACTGATCTTATAACGCAATGCACCGCATACCGGACAGCGTTCAAATCCTCGTACTCACCGCGGTAGAGGATGCAGTCATTAGGGCATGCATGTATCTTTTGCACCTCTAACCCTAGAGGAAGACAACCTTCTTTGCTTCATCGTACTCTCGGGCAATTCGTTGTCCTTTGGAAGCATATTCTTTATCATTACCAGCAACTTTCCAAATCCTTGTCGGATACACCATTCTTTGCCTTCCATTGCAGCAATTCAAGTGTGGTGCCCAACTTTTTTGTCAACCATGAATTGGTACAACAATTTCTTGTGATCCTCTAACATGTGCTGCAACCGTCCTCTCGGATCACTTGCACAGTTTCTCTTTGCATCGGCAATGGCCGACCTAGATCATCAATGGGCTCATCGATGCCTCTTCTTCACTTCTTCCCGCATTGCTGGCTCGAGAATCTTCCCCATTGTTGTATCATCGTATTCAGGGAACCCATGGCCAGGATAGCCGTCGTCGTCCTCTTCTTCTTCATTGTCTTCCATCATAACCCCTCTTTCTCCGTGCTTGGTTCAAACATTATAGTGGGGCATGAAACCGGACTCAAATAGGTGGACGTGAATGGTTCTTGACGTAAAGTAACTGTGACCATTCTTACAGCCAGCACATGGACAAGGCATAAAACCATCTGCCCACTTGTTTGCCTCAGCGGTCCACAGAAAAGTATGCACGCCATTAATGAACTCGGGAGAGCATCGGTCATCATACATCCATTGTCGGCTCATCTTCATTACACAACACCAAATAGACCAAATTAATACAAGTTCATACATAAAGTTCATACATAAAGTTCATATACAACACTTAATTAAATGCAACATACAAATAACTCTCTAGCTAAAGAATTTAAATGCAACAAAAAATGCGATGAAGATCGCAACTAAGGTAACAATTGATCCAACAGCATAATGATACCAAGCCACACTATCAATGGCATATTTTCTAATCTTTCTAATCTTCAACCTCATTTTCTCCATCTTGATCTTGTGATCATCGACGACATCGGCAACATGCAATTCCAATTCCATCTTCTCCCCCTCAATTATTTTCAATTTTTCTTTCAAATACTCGTTTTCTTTTTCAACTAAATTTAACCTCTCGACAATAGGGTCGGTTGGAATTTCTGGTTCACATACCTCCTAGATAAAAATATCTATGTCAACTTGATGGGCATAATTTGTCATAAACACGAAATGCAACAACTAGTTTTAAAGAGAATATACCACATCCGAATCATAACAAGGACGAGGGCCGACGGGGCGGATATCAAAACCATGGCACTATGTATAACAAACAACGTCGGGTAAGATAATTATCGAGTAACTATATATCCAAATCACACAAGCGTCAATTTGGTAATGTAAAACATTCATGAACAAGATCCTCACCACAAGGTGGTGCCGGCGACAGGACGGTGCGGCGATCGGCGGTGAATTCTGGCGGAGATTTAGAAGGCACTAAGTAAACCACACCTACATATGAAAACTAAGTGTTATTTTTGACCTCAAATTGCATATAAATCAAATACTAGCAAATATAATTCCTCCCAAATTAATCACTATACAAAGCATTGCAAGAGCTAATCTAGCAATGAGAGTTGAAAGGACAAAGTTGCTAAACTTTGTGATCATTTGAATGGATGGGGGCCTTCAAATCTTGACAAATTTTGGGCAAAATTTGTGAGGAGCTCGAGGGGAAAGGGGAAGAACAGAGGAGAAGTGAGGGGAAAGGGGAAGAACAGAGTGGCTCGGGTGGACGAAGGGTTTATGTGCATCGACCTTTAGTACCGGTTCGTGCCACGAACCGGTACTAACGGTGCTGGACGGGCCCCAGACTGACAACACCCTGCCACCACCCTCTTTAGTACCGGTTCGTGGCACGAACCGGTACTAAAGGTTCGCCACGAACCGGTACTAATGAGGACGGTCGGCTAGCCGTTGGAACCGGCACTAATGGACACATTAGTGCCGGCTCGAAACCAAACCGGCACTAATGTGTCTCATATTAGGTCCGTTTTCTACTAGTGAATCAATGGGAGATGCGCGGAACTAGCTAGTAGTACTTACTTTCGGGTGTGTAAATCGCAGCTCCGTCGGCAGTCCCGGAACAATTGCGGTGAACTCTTTCCAAACCCTGCCAGATAAAGACAATAATTACTTGATATCAGGAAATGAACAAAGTTGCCGATATGGTGCGATAATGATTGATTGAACTTACTTCTAGAGCATTTCAGTCATGTCCGCATACTCCTGGGGATCTTTTCGTCTCGAGTCTAAGACAGTTACTTCTCCCCGGTCAAGCTTAATCTTTAGCAGAATAAAGTGGAATCTACACACGCATGCAGAACTTATCAATTACATTACTATAACCTTGAGTAAGGGAAACTGAATATGCACAAGACAGTAACACCCACTTGCAACTGTAAGGAAAGAGTATTTTTGATTTATTTTGACTTACAAGCAACGATTGTAGCAAGTTGTCCTCGGTATCCGTGACTCTATTTTTAACCGTCCATTCATGTATGATATTTGGGTTAATGAACCCAATGTCATAGATTTGTGCTTTTCTGCATTTGACGATCTTCAACCTGCATAATATAGTGAGGATAAATATATATACATGCAATGAAAGAGCTGGGATATATATAGAGACTTAATTACAGAAGTAATACTTACAGACAGTAGCAAGTCGTGAGTTGTTTGTCGAGGGCCATTTGATTGTGTAACTGGAATAGCTCCACAAATTCAACAGACAACAACTCAATTCCAAAGAAGTCGTGCTCCTTTTTAATTCTCAGCATGAAACTATTCTTCCCAGACTCGCTGCAGGTTTTCATGTACCATTCATGCCATCTTCACATCATTGTTGATAGAGGAGGATGATCAGATTTGACGAGAGGCTTCCCATATTCGTATGTCAAGGTGTCCGCCTCTATTATTTCATACTCTACATGATTGCTCAGGTAATCAGCAAGATTGGTACCGGGCACCATCCTCGGATGATTAGCGACGATATCGCTAGACACCTTGAGCGAGGGGCACATTTGGTTCGCCTGTTCGCCGAGCTAGGGAATTTTTCCCACTTGTTTGTTATGCTAACCTTGCATCACTGCAAGTACTTCCGGACCGCTCCGCTTCCTTATATGTCTTTTTAATAAGGTGGACATAGTTGGAATCCGGCGGAGGCGGTGGTGGTCGCTTCAGGGCATCGATAGTCCGCTTCGCTTTCACCGGATCTACCATTTCCTTCGGAGGTGGAGGTTTTCGTGAAAAATGGTCCCTCACTTGGGCATGACAGATGTCCTTGTTTTCCTTGTTAGTCCTCTCATATGGCAATTTTTCTGGAGCCTTGAGAGATGGACTGTATTTGAATTGCTTCCCGCCTCTTCTTGTACTACTAGCCGCCGGAGCGGCGGCGTTTCTCTTCCACCATTGTTGACACGGCGGATTCCGCTGACACGCCGGAGGAGATAGAGTGCTCCGACACGCCGGAGGTGGTGGAGGAGGAGCCGGAGTGCCCTCACACGCCGGAGGAGGCGGAGTGCTCGTCGGAGGAGGCGAAGGAGGAGCCGGAGTGCCATCACACGCCGGAGGAGGCGGAGGAGGTGGCGGAGTGCCCTGATCACTCGCGGGAGGAGGAGGCGGAGTGCCCTGATCACTCACCGGAGGAGGAGGCGTCCAGTTTGGAAGCTTGATGTACTCCTTCCTCCATAGACATGTACTCCATAAAGCAGCTCCCAGATGATTCTCCCTGAGGGAGTCCTGGACTAGGGGGTGTCCGGATAGCGGAACTATCATCTTCGGCCGGACTCCTAGACTATGAAGATACAAGATTGAAGACTTCGTCCCGTGTCCGGATGGGACTTTCCTTGGCGTGGAAGGCAAGCTTGGTGATACGGATATGTAGATCTCCTACCATTGTAACCGACTCTGTGTAACCCTAACCTATCCGGTGTCTATATAAACCGGAGGGTTTTAGTCCGTAGGACGAACAACAATCATACCATAGGCTAGCTTCTAGGGTTTAGCCTCTCTGGTCTCGTGGTAGATCTACTCTTGTACTACCCATATCATCAATATTAATCAAGCAGGAGTAGGGTATTACCTCCATCGAGAGGGCCCGAACCTGGGTAAAAACATCGTGTCCCTTGTCTCCTGTTACCATCCGCCTAGACGCATAGTTCGGGACCCCCTACCCGAGATCCGCCGGTTTTGACACCGACATTGGTGCTTTCATTGAGAGTTCTGCTGTGCTGTCGCCATCAGGAGGGATGCCTCATCCCGTCTTTAAAGATGGCTCTGTTGATAAAGGAGCTTTGGCTATCGGCCAAACTCTCCGGCTAGGTGGTTTTCTCATGACCGCCAGTTTGGCCACCGCGCGACGATGACTTCTCGGGTCATCGAAACCAATCTTCACGTCAACTCGGAACTCGCCAAACAGTTAGATCCGATCGAGCTCTCCTCCGTAAACGAGCTCTTGGATCGCATCGCCGCACTGGGAGTCACCACAGACTACAACCAGATCGGGCTTAAAACCGATCTGAGAGAGATCAACTCTCCCCAGGCTACCCATCATGTTGTTGTGATAGAAGAGCAATACGGCGATTCTTCTTCTATCTTAAGGACTAGCTACGTCCGAATTCCCGATCCCTCCATGCCGGATTGCCGCAGAGGGACAGACGTCGATCAAGCCCTGAACTTAAAGTCATGCGGCGGGTTGGATTCATTGGATAGCATTCAAAAATCCAAACTTCCAAGTTCGGAAACTTCTCGGCCCCTGAGTCTTAAATTGGACGGGGTTCCGGATCTAGTTCCACCCGCCCACCCAAACATTAGCAATCTATCCCGAAGTTGGCAAGAGCCCGCTGAAACAGTACATCATTACTGGGCCAGATTCCTCCTGGTTATGGACATGATAAAGGACTGCCGAGAGGAGGACGCAATCTCACTTTTCTGCAATAATTGCACGGACAAGGGAATCCTAAACGCCATAAGTCGTCGCGAAATTACACGCTTTGATGACTTGGTGACCATAGTACAAAAGTACTGTGCGATGGAGAGTGCTCGGAAAACCGAAAGTAAATTTTGGGATAATCCGGCCCCGAATACATCCCTAGTTCGAAATAAAAGGGTGCATCATCACCGAGCACCTGGGTTAAACACCAAAAAACCAAAACCCCCTACAAGGGTACGGAACCGTACTGGAGGGTTGGCTAAACGGACCCTGAAAAATTCATAGCACAGAGGGCGCCACTCCAACTCATATCCTTGAGCATGTTGGATACTCGACGGTGGCCAAAAGTGGCGAAGAGCTTCTAGCTTCGAATCCCAGCCCAGCAATACCGATGCAGTGTTAACAGTCTTGAGACTTTGCATCAAATAACATGCGGAAGCGAACACTCCATAACCTTGCGAAGTCTACCAAGTAGCAATAATACATCCATGGGTGACACGGCTATTACCTTTAATGCCATGATGAACCCAAATTCGAACTGCCAGAGCACCAACCGCATTGGTTCTCAGTCCAATAGTGGACGGCTTTCGCCTTACAAAGGTACTCATGGATGGCGGCAGCGGACTGAACCTCATCTACGCGGAAACCTCCGAAAAATGGAAATAGACTAGAACCGCATTGAGCGAAGCAACACAACCTTTAGAGGAATAATCCCTAGCCAGGAAGCATGCTGCACAGGAAAAATCACACTGGACATAGTGTTCGGCTCGCTGGACAATTACAGGTCCGAGGAGGTCACATTTCAACTGGCCCCGTTCAGCAGCGGATATCATGCTTTATTGGGGCGAGAGGGATTCACAATTTTTCAAGCTATACCCCATTATGGGTACATGAAGCTTAAAATGCCCGGACCTAACGGAATCATCACTCTCGCTAGTGATCTGAACATAGCACTCCGCGCTGAAAACAAGACAGCCGCACTAGCCCTCGAGGCACTATCCGAAGCCCTAGCGGCTGAGGAACTCACTGCGATGTGCTCCACGGTGAACAGGGACGATGTGATACTTGATAAAAGATCCAAGTCCACCTCTTTTAAACCAACGGATGAAATAGTCAAATTCCAAGTCCACCCAACGGACCCTGCAAAGACGACCTCCATTGGGGCACAATTAAACCCTGATGTAGACGCTGCACTACGAGAATTTCTACGAGAAAACTGGGACATTTTTGCCTGGCACCCTTCAGACATGCCAGGAATCCCACATCAGCTGGCCGAGCACAACCTAAATATCCTAAAAGGATTCAAGCCAGTCAAACAGGCTCTTCGGCGCTTTTTCGAACCCAAGAGACAGGCCATGGGAGAGGAGCTAGCCAAACTTCTGGAAGCCGGATTCATCGAGAGATATAAAACATCCGGACTGGTTAGCAAATCTGGTGATGGTACCAAGAAGGACAAATCCTGGCGCCTATGTGTTGATTTCAAAGACCTTAATAAGGCTTGCCCAAAGGATCCCTTCCCCTCCCTCGAATTGATCAAATTATCGGCCTTCTGCAGGATCGACTCATTGTGCTTCCTCGACGCGTACTCCGGCTACCACCAAATCTAGATGGCGGAGCCAGACCAAGCTGCAACAACATTCATCACTCCATACGGCCCATTCTGCTTCAACACAATGCCCTTCGAGCTCAAAAACGCCGGCGCAACATATCAGCGCATGATTCAGACATGTCTGGCAAACCATATCGGCAAAACAGTGGAAGCATATGTAGATGACGTGGTCATCAAATCCAAGCATGTCGAAACTATAGTAGACGATTTGAGGCTCACATTCGACAATCTTGGAAAATATGACATCAAGCTCAATCCGGAAAAATGCGTCTTCGGCGTTCCAGCCGGAAAGCTCCTGGGCTTCATTGTGTCCGGTAGAGGAATTGAAGCAAACCCAGCCAAGATCCGAGCTCTGTCATAATTGGATATTCAAAGACCTCAAACAAATACAAAATTGATTTGGATGCGTGGCGGCTCTAAGCCGCTTTATTTCCCGTTGGGAGAAAAGGCGTTACCCTTTACCGCCTCCTCCGCCGCACCAACACTTCGAGTGGATTTGGATGCCGCCACGGCCGGACTAGAAGAGATAAAAGCCATATTGGCAACAAATCCAGTCTGGCCGCGTAGCAACGGCGCGAACCAATGCTATTATATATCGCGCAACACATCAAGTTGTCAGTGCGGTGCTCGTTGTCGGCGAAAAAGAACGGACACGGTTCCCTCTTCAAAGACCGGTTTATTATGTGTCCACTGTCCTCACTCCATGCAAGTCCCGGTAACCACATTATCAAAAGATAGCATACGCGGTGTTCATGGCATCCCGGAAGCTGGGACACTACTTTCAAGAGTGTTCGATAACGGTAGCCTCTGAAGTACCTCTTAACGACATTATAAACAATCGCGACGCAACGGGCCGGATTGCTAAATGGGCCATAGAGCTCCTTCCATTCAACATAACCTATAAGCCACGACGAGCTATCAAGTCGCGGGTTTTGGCCGACTTCGTGGCCGAATGGACCGAAGCCGAACTCCCTAAAGACTACGTCGCATACTACAATTGGATCATGCACTTTGACGGCTCCAAAATGTTAGCCGGCCTGGGGGCTGGCGTCGTCTTGACGTCCCCAACCGGGGACACAGGCCAATACGTCCTTCAGATAATGTATACGGACTCCAACAACGCAGCCGAATACGAGGCCCTTCTGCACGGCCTCCGGATGGCAGTCTCCATGGGCATTAAACGCCTAGAGGTGCGCGATTGAACCTCACGATATCTCAAATAAACGGAGACTTTGACGCCAAAGATCCGAAAATGGCAGCATACCGCAATGCGGTCCTAAAAATGTCAGCACGGTTCGAAGGGCTCAAATTTCATCATATAGCCCGGGATAACAACCAGGCGGCGGACATATTGGCACGCATCGGTGCAAAACGCGATGCCGTCCCGCCCAACATCTTCTTGGAACGGCTGTTCAAGCCATCCGTACTATCGGAAGGGGAGTCCGGAAATAACAATCCAGACCCAACCGCACTGCCTGACGCCGAACACTCTGACACAATCGGAGGCTCTGCCACCGAGATAACACCCTCCGCCCACGAAATAATGGCGGTTACCGCCCCATGGACGGAACCATTCCTAGCCTACCTAACTAGGCAGGAACTCCACGAAGACCAAAATGAGGCTCGCTGCATAGTACGGCGATCTAAAGCCTATAAAGTCCACGAGGGAGAGCTTTATAAGAAAAGCACAATAGGAGTCCTTCAAAGGTGTATCTCCAAAGAGGAAGGGTGAAACCTCCTGGCTGAAATTCATGCCGGACTGGGTGGGCACCACACCACTGCCCGGGCCCTTGTAGGCAAGGCCTTCCATACAGGATTTTATTGGCCGATGGCCCGGGCAGATGCGCAGGATTTAGTCCAACGATGCGTCGGTTGCCAGCTTTTAGCTAACCAAAGCCACATGCCACCCACCGCCCTCAAAACTATACCCATCACCTGGCCGTTCACGGACTGGGGGCTTGACATGGTTGGACCCCTTAAGGGAGGAACCCACAAGCAAAAATACCTATTGGTCATGGTGGATAAATTCACCAAATGGATAGAGGCCAAGCCTGTTAAAATGGCCAAATCCGGACCGGTGATAGACTTCATATCAGGGGTAGTGCACCGTTATGGCGTCCCCCACAGTATCATCACTGATAACGGCACCAACTTCACGGCCGATGAGGTCAAATATGGTGGAAAAACATGGGCATCAAGCTCGATTACGCTTCAGTCTATCACCCTCAAACCAACGGTCAAGTCGAACGAGCAAACGGTCTAATCATGAGCGGCATTAAACCCAGACTAGTGCGGTCCTTCAAGGAATCTAACACGCACTGGGTTGAGGAGCTCGACTCCGTACTCTGGGGGCTGCGGACCACGCTGAATCGTACTACCGGATTCACACCATTTTTTATGGTGTACGGCGCAGAGGCAGTCTTGCCCTGCGACATAATTCATGACTCACCTCGCGTGCGCATGTATGAAGAAAGAGAAGCCGAGCT
Organism: Aegilops longissima; assembly: GCA_021605205.1. Taxonomy (NCBI): domain Eukaryota; kingdom Viridiplantae; phylum Streptophyta; class Magnoliopsida; order Poales; family Poaceae; genus Aegilops; species Aegilops longissima. The sequence continues at coordinate 682,274,901 of CM038679.1, forward strand.
CGATCGGCAGGACAGTTTGGACGCATTGGAGGAGGAGCGCGACATGGCAAAAGCTCGTTCCGCATTTTATCAACAGAAGGCTCGAAGATATCAAAGTAGGGAAGTACGGGCCAAAGCTTACAACGTTGGCGAACTAGTTCTACGCCTGCCGGACAAGAAAAAGGACAAACTCAAGCCCAAATGGGAAGGTCCCTTCATCATCGACCAGGTCCTGACCGGCGGAGCATACCGTCTGCGAAACGCATCGGATAACCGACTCGAGCCGAACCCATGGAACACAGCCCATCTACGAAGATTCTACGCCTAAGCGCCGGCCTCCAAGTTCGTCTCCTTCCTCCGTCCACATTTTCTATTTTTTGCTGTCTTTTATTTCTCTCCTTCCTCCCCTTTCTTTTTCAAGCCTTTAGAGGCTCGTTCGCGCTTTGTTCGCACGTACTTGATGCGCTGTCCGCGCTCATTATACATGGGGGCTTCTTTAACAGAAGCTTATTTATACGGGCTTCATGCCCAACACATGTGTCAAACTTTCGCATGTACCTTTTATTCACCATTATATGCATCGATATGACTTAAGTTTTGGCCAAGCTGGGTTGCCTGGCTCCTGTGCTTACCCCTACGTTCCCGATTGTTCGGCTAGGTGGTAAAGGGAGCACCTCTGCGATTGTTACTGCCGGGTCAGCCGGATGTGTACCTCAGACTGGGTGTAGCCGAAAGCTAGCGTTCTTAAGGGAATATTCGGTCGGTGAACTGAAAGATGATTTTTAACTATTTATCCATCCGCCCCCAGATGATTTTCTGCTTTCTTAGCAGTTTTGACATGCACTTTAGGGCATGCATCCCAGCGAAAGGAACCCTTAACGGAACTATTCTCCCTGGAAGATGTTTCTTACTATCCATGTAATATAACATAACTAGTTGGGCACTTGTCTGATACGGCAATAATGACCCCTACGCCTTGTCTCCATGCATACCCCGGTTCTTATATAACCACGAAGGTATTCGGACACACTCCGGACTATTGGGTCCTGAGGTCGAAGCGAAAAGGTCCGCTATGACAAACGATCTACAATTCGGCTAGAAGACATTTTTCATGTCATATTTAATTACATAGTCAACTCGACTCATTGTATTCCTCCTCAATGCCATCTAATAGGCTATCTAATTTACAATCTTGCTGGGAATACTTAGCGGCCAATTCTACTTGGTCGTACACTAAGCTTACAGGGATCTCCTTCCCATCAGGCCCCACAGGTCCGACCTCGGCCATGTGGTTTGGGTCAGCCTTCGTGTACCGCGTCTTCACCATGGCCCAGGCCTCCCTGGCGCCCTGACGGCAGGCCGATATCTTCCATAGTCGGAAGCGCCGCCGTGCTCCTTGAAGCCGCTCTGCCAGCTCTCCAATGCCTTCGGGCAGGGAGATAGATGGCCACAAGGCCTGGCCGACGCCTTTCATCACCTGCCGAACTCGTTCGTGCAGCTGGCGCAGTTCGGGAAGAAGATCACCCGAAGAACTAGGCATCTCCTCTTCCGGACGACCTGTGAGCAAACCTACATACATGTTTATGTTAGTCTCCTTCTTCGCCGAACTCTTTCAAAGTTCGCTGAAGCACTTACTAAAAATGCCGCGACGAAGCCGTCGATTCTCCTTTACGGAGTCAGACAACTGGGCACGAACATCCTTTAGTTCCTCACCCAGTTGGGTGGTGGCATCTTGGAGTTTATTTTTCTCCTGCCGCACCCTCGTAAGCATGCTCTCGCCGGCCTTCAACCGGCGCAAGAGCTGTTGCTTGTCCGGATCTAGTCCGGCGCCATCTGCAATATTGTTGTCAGATTTACACACACGCCGCACTTCACAAATTATTTATCTTTTGAAGCATATATTACCAGAGGGGGTCTCTGTGGCTCCCCCTGTAGCGGCTAGTGCGGCCTCCAGTTGGGCTTTGCATTCTTCGAGCTCCTGAGACAGTCGGGTATTCTTTTTTGCAAGATCCTGCATAACAAATGATCCTTAAATCAGTTATTCTAACTACTAGTCGTCAACCCGTGCAACTGCACGGGCTAGCAAATTTTAATGTTGCACAGGCTATGGCACGGAAAATCATAATATTATTTATTGAGTTTTTTAAGTTGTCTTTTCTAAAATCTTGTAGAAAATAGATACAAAATATTTAAATTAATATTTAGTATTTTACTACATATTTTCATAGCATAAAAAAATTATAAGCTTTGTGCCAGAACCAAAGTTGGTTACACAGTATATTTTTAACAGTTCTTATTTGAGCAATTATTAATTAGAATGACGATGTGTTCCTTGTTAACTTACTGTACATATATTACCTATGATTTACTCTGTACTGGTTACTACTTGCATGTTTACTCCATGGTCCGACATGCATACTTGTGGTTAATATATTCCATAAAATACAGTGCAACAACCGTTCTGCATGGTTAGTTTATGTCGGCCACTCCCAATCCCGTACACACATCGATATCTAACTCATCGATGCTCCTGTCAACCAAGTGTGTATCAGTTCAACATATACGTGAGCTCTGCACCTCAATAAAGGTCGCAACTCAGCTCAAACTTGTCGTTGTACTTCTAAAATATTTGTAAGATCGTTTAACTTGTTGTTTTTTTTAACTCGTGGATGCTTTCGCGTCTTTTCAACAATTCTCTATATTTCTAGTTTTCTTGTCGAAATCTTTCTTTTACTTGGACTGTAATATTCTCGTAGTCATCCTAATAACTTCATATTCAATAATGAAATTTAAATGTTTGCTCAAATATTATAATATCTCCCCTAAATTATTGGATGCATGCCTGTAAGATTTTAAGAGTTACCTTCAACATTTTTTAAAATTAACTGATCCTTCTGGCATCCCGAATGAACCACTCGGATAAGTGGTGATGCTATTATTCTTTAGGCCATGATCAGCTAGCCGATGTCCTAGTCTATGATATATTGCTTTATCTAGCCCATGTCTATGTCCATTCTCATTTTGGTAACTATTAAGAAAATTAATTAGGTGCTCTGGCATCATTGTGGTCTTATTCCTTAAATGCAAAACTTAGACGACATGCCCAAACTTCTGAAAAATAATGGTTTTCTAATGCGCTTGCACAGTTTCGCAAATTTTGTTTTTAATAGAATATAGGATTTACTTATTAATATATTTCATAAAAAAATTGATACTATTCTTTCTCAATTTTCACCAAATAATGTGCTGCCACATACGGATTTTGGAGTATATATCTGTGGGTGATTTGTCGACGGGGTTTAATTGTTCCATTAGTATATTTCTTGTGGTTGTGTGTGTGGCGATTTCTGGATGAGAAAAAAATAGTTCATTTACCTAGGTATACGCACCAGACATTGAAATATTGTAGGCAGATGTTTAGTGAACATGACAACATTTATGTGCGACACTGAGCCATGATATCGGCTCCATGCATGCATCTCCTATGTTTTCGGAAAGAAAAACTTTAGTTTTTAGGTGATTTTAGTTTGGACATTTTCTTCTTGTCTTTTCACAACCTGGACGTTTCTTTCCTTTCGTTAAAAAAACTGGGTATTTCTTCTATTGTAACATGTGTGGACTCTATTAGCAAAAAAAAAACATGTGTAGACTCTTGGGCCCTTTACGTGAGGTGGTATAGTTTTTAAATTCTGGATGTTGTAACATGTATGGACCATTTGGCCTTGTACGTGAGGAGGTTCCTTAATCCTGGACGTTGTACCCCACAAAAAAAATCATGGACGTTGTACCCTACAAAAAAATCATAGACGTTGTAACCTGTATGGACTCTTGGGCCTTATACGTGAGGTGTGATATTTTCCTATCTCATTTAATCCTAGACGCTTCCTATCTCGTTTAATCCTAGACGCATAATTCAGATCTAATGGTTATTCTATAGTAGTTTTTAAGGATTAACGTGGAGGCTCGTATGGTGCTTCCAATTAGTAAATATAAGATGAACTATTTTAGTCTCGTGGGCTACTGGCATATATAACTGTCAAATTTCCTCACCCGTATGTCCTTTACATACTGCTCCGTGGCTCTGGCTAGACCAGCTTGAGCGGCACGGAGGTGCGCATCTCCCGAATTGAAGGCTTCCAAGGCCTCTTGGGAGAAACATGCGTCATGAAGAACTGTCCGGCGGCGCCGGTGATTCATGGCGCTCTCCACCTCTGAGTTGGTGGCGGACAATCTGTCGGCATCCTCTGTCGGAGGAGCATCCGACGCACGCCTCGTGCTCGCCTCTGCTTCTGGACCCGGCTTTGGAGCCTGGCCGACGGAGGCTCGATTGGCAACCTCTCCGGACTCAGTTCGGCGAGCGCTCTTTTTCCTGAAAAGAGCACCAGCGTTAGTACGCCTTCCAGGAATCAATCCCAGGGATATGGTGACATGCTATACCGTTGCGGCGGAGTTTCGATCTGGACCACACTTCTTTTTAGCCTGCGGGGCCGTACTGCCCTTTGTTGGCTAGCCGCCGCGGGCTCGGCCTCCTGCCTCAAAGGCACCCCCTGCGAAACACCATCAAATACGTGGTGATTAGAAATAAGCACGGATGGGTCATTATCAGAGTATTGGGACCTCGGTCTCAGTTACCTGTGAGGCTGGAAGTATTCCGGGATAACCGACCGTAATGGCAACCAAAGCATTGTCGATGCTAAGTTGGTGGAACACCCCGTCGATCAACTCCACCTTTATATTCGGATCCTCTTCGGAGGTAGGATCGAGGGACCGTTCCGGATCCTCGGGTTGTGGGGGCGGGCTGTGTATCTTCTCCATGGCCCGGCGCAGTTCCTGCGTAGAAACCATGAAATGAGATATCTAACCACGGGAACATGGATCGGACAGGCCACTAAGGTATTTGCTTACCCAACTCCGAGGATTATTCGAAGAAAACTCGTTCAGCGGATTGACGCGGAGAAAATCCTCCTCTTCCCCTTTGTACATGGAGGACAAGGTCTTCACCAGTTCGGTGACCGATCCCGGCCCTTTGCGGCCATGGCGGGTGGCATCATCCTCCCCGTTGAAATCCCACATGGGGTGGCCCCTATATTGGAGCGGCTGCACTCCCCTCATAATGCAGATTGCCATGACTCCAGGCATGGTCAATCCGGCATGAGCCAGTAATCTTATTCGGCTCATCAAGTAAAGGACGTCCCGGTCATTTTCCTTCTGGGGGCTCCGCGGGCGCCAACTTAGGCGCTTCTTTAGAGGAGCGCTGCTAAAATCCGGAAGACCGATCCGAACAGGATCCGGCAACGGGACGTCCTCCATGTAAAACCATTCCGAAGGCCAGTCTTCGGACGCCTTCTTCGGGGTTCCGGATAGATATCCGGTCCCGGCGATGCGCCATAGTTCGGCTCCGCCCACTTGATATATTGACCCCTCATGAGAACGGGGTACAAGGCAGAATAATCTCTTCCACAGCGCAAAATGAGCCTCGATGCCCAAGAACAGTTCGCAAAGGGCCACGAAGCCCGCGATGTGTAAAATGGAGGCAGGCGTAAGGTGGTGCAACTGGAGGCCATAGAACTCCAAGAGCCCCCGGAGAAACGGATGAATTGGAAATCCGAGTCCTCTTACTAGATAAGAGATAAAGCACACCCGCTCTCCTTTAGAGGGATCGGGGACACTCTCCGCTTGCTTTCCGCCCTTGTAGGTGGCAAGTCCGGCTCGAACCGGAACCATGAAGGCCGGGGGAAGAAATCCCTTGGTTTGGAGTATAACTAGCTCGCTATGCGGGACTGAGCATCTCTCCCAATTTCCAGGCTGAGGGCTGGGAGCGCGAGAGGAGGAGCCGCGTCGACTGTCCATGATGGAATGGGTTTTTGTCAGAGGCGCTCCGATGAAAGCTTGCGGAGGGAGGATGGTGTGACTCAGATCTAGATCCTCGCCCCTTTTATGGGCGGCTCATTTGCGCAGCTAGGGGGGTAAATGTAAAAATACCCTGGCTTTTCGCATTCATTTAAACACGTGGAAGACGACCATTATTGGGCATAGAAGCCAAGGAGCGCAGCATTTATCAAAAGCCGGACACTAGTCGACAAGTATATGGAATTTGGAGAAGAACCCGCCTCGCAATGCCGAAGACAATCTACGCACTGGACTCGTCGTCATTGAAGACTGGTTCGGGGCTCTTGAGGAGTCTGGACTAGGGGTGTCGGATAGCGAACTATCATCTTGGCGGACTCCTAGACTATGAAGATACAAGATTGAAGACTTCGTCCCATGTCCGGATGGGACTTTCCTTGGCGTGGAAGGCAAGCTTGGCGATCGGATATGTAGATCTCCTACCATTGTAACCGACTGTGTAACCCTAACCTATCCGGTGTCTATATAAACCGGAGGGTTTTAGTCCGTGGGACGAACAACAATCATACTATAGGCTAGCTTCTAGGGTTTAGCCTCTCTGATCTCGTGGTAGATCTACTCTTGTACTACCCATATCATCAATATTAATCAAGCAGGAGTAGGGTATTACCTCCATCGAGAGGGCCCGAACCTGGGTAAAAACATCGTGTCCCTTGTCTCCTGTTACCATCCGCCTAGACGCACAGTTCGGGACCCCCTACCCGAGATCCGCCGGTTTTGACACCGGCACTCCCCTTCACCTGTAGGGTGGTCAAGCTCCAGCTCCTGAAATCCCTCCATTATTTCATCCACCGTCATAACAACATAGCCATGTGGAATCGTACGACAGTGAAAAGATCCTTCAGCTCGAGAAGGTGCAACAGAGCCAACAACCGCCTTCAAAGTCAGGTTCTTCGATTTTGTTATAAGCTTGCAATGTTGAGCCTCCGTGATAGTATCCATGGGGTAGTGAGGAGCCGTGAAATCAGCTGAATGAGCTCCGTGGAATCCACACTGTTTCTCCGCTGTGATGGCATGGTAGCTTCTGGGGTAGCTTCGTGCCGCTGAGATGGTTGGCCGGCAGCTGCAAGTTCCTCTAGCTTCGCTAATCTTGCATTGAGCTTCTGCAATTCTCTCAGCTCCGCTTTCCTCTTTCTCTCTTGGGATCTGTAACCGCCTGCGCCGGGGAACCCATGCACCCACGCAATGGAGCCTGGGTGCCTCGTGTTCATCCAGGCTGCTTAGGATTCTTGAGGGCCTCAGTCAACACGTCCTTATCTCTGTCGGGAATGAACATCCCTTTTTGTGCTGCGGCAAAATAATCCTGAAGCTTCTTAACGGGTATTGCAAGTTGCTCGTCCGTCCAACGACACTCCCTTGTTTCTGGGTCCAAAGTTCCCCAAACCCCGAAGAACCAAGTCCTTGAACGGTCTGGCCAGTTTAGTGTCGCTGGTTGGACCCCTTTAGGAATCAGGTCATTCTCAGCTTTGTCCCACAACAGCCGGGCTTTGAGGCATCCACCTGACCCCGTGTGATGGTGGTACTGCTTCTTTGTAACATTTTTCTTGTTTATCTCTGACATTTTCTTACCCTTATCCGATGTCTTGTAGGCCACAAATGCGGGCCAGTGATCTCTTATCTTCTCATATCGGCCAGTGAATTCTAGAGTCTCTCCTTTGTCGACAAACTTTGTGTTCAACTCTTTCTTCCACCTCCTGAATAGATTTGCCATCTTCTTAAGAGCACATGCCTTGACCTTTGGCTCTATAGCTGGCTTATTCAGATCCTCCTCTGGCGGTAGGGTGAAATTTGCCTTGAGCAAGGTCCAAAGATCATCTTTCTATCTATCGTTAACATAAGAAACTTCAGGGTCGTCCTTAGCCGGCTTATTTCATTGCTGGATGCTGATGTCTGCTACAACTACGTCGATATTTCCCTAAAGAGGAAGGGATGATGCAGTATAGCAACGGTAGGTATTTCCCTCAGTGATGAGACCAAGGTTATCGAACCAGTAGGAGAACCTCCTCACACCACGTAAAGAACACCTGCACTCAAATAACCAATACTCGCAACCCGACGTGTTAAAGGGGTTGTCAATCCCTTCCGAGTACAGCGCCTCAAGGTAGGCAAATAACATGAGGTAAAAAGTGGTAGATTGGATAAATAGATCGCGGAACAAATAAATTGTAGCAAGGTATTTTTGTATTTTTGGTTTAATAGATCTGAAAATAAATGCAAGAGAAAATAGATCGCAAAGGCAAATATGATGAAAAGAGACCCGGGGGCCGTAGGTTTGACTAGTGGCTTCTCTCGAGAAAAATAGCAAACGGTGAGAAAACAATTACTGTTGGGCAATTGATAGAACTTCAAATAATCATGACGATATCCAAGCAATGATCATTATATAGGCATCATGTCCAAGATTAGTAGACTGACTCCTGCCTACATCTACTACTATTAGTCCACACATCGGCCGCTATCCAGCATGCATCTAGTGTATTAAGTTCATGAGAAAACGGAGTAATGCAATAAGAATGATGACATGATGTAGACGAGATCCGTTTATCTATTGCGGCAGATATAGATCTCGTATTGTTATCCTAAGTAGCAATGATACATACATGTCGGTTTCCTTTCTGTCACTGGGATCAAGAACCGTAAGACCGAACCCACTACAAAGCACCTCTTCCCATTGCAAGCTAAATAGATCAAGTTGGCCAAACAAAACCGAAATATCAGAGAAGAAATACGAGGCTATAAGCAATCACGCATATAAGAGATCAAAGAAGACTCAAATAACTTTCATGGATAAAAACATAGATCTGATCATAAACTCAAAGTTCATCGGATCCCAAAAAGCACACCGCAAAAGAACTTACATCATATGGATATCCAAGAGACCATTTTATTGATAATCAAGAGAGAGAGAGAGAGAGAGAGAGAGAGAGAGAGACTGGAAGCGATATAGCTACTAACTACAGACCCGTAGGTCTACAAAGAACTACTCACGCATCATGGGAGAGGCACCAATGGAAGTGGTGAACCCCTCCATGATGCTGTCTAGATTGGATCTTGGTTGTTCTGGACTCTGCGGTGGCTGGATCAATATTTTGTCGACTCCCCTAGGGTTTCTGGAATATTGGGGTATTTATAGAGCAAAGAAGCGGTTCGGGGGGCACCCGAGGTGGGCACAACCCCCCTGGGCGCTCCTGGGCTTCCTGGCGCGCCCTAGTGGGTGTTGCTCACCTCGAGCAGCCGCTCAGGTGCTTCCTTGGCCCATTGGCTTTCTTCTGGCCCAAAAAATCCTCTAGGAGTTGCGTTGCATTTGGACTCCGTTTGATATTGATTTCCTGCGATGTAAAAAACATGCATAAAACAGCAACTGGCACTAGGCACTATGTCAATAGGTTAGTACCAAAAAATGATATAAATGACTATAAAATGATTGTAAAACATCCAAATGATAAAACATGGAACAATAAAAAATTATAGATACGTTGGAGACATATCATCATCCCCAAGCTTAATTCCTGCTCGTCCTCGAGTAGGTAAATGATAAAAACAGAATTTTTGATGTGGAATGCTGCCTAACATGTTCATCACATTCTTTTCTTTATAGCATGGACATATGGACTTTTATATGATTCAAAGCAATAGTCTAGTTTCGACTTGAAGACTTTAATACTCAAGCATACCAACAAGCAACCATGTCTTTCAAAATATCAACAATAAAGCAAGTTATCCCTAGCCCATCATGCTCAATCATTGATCCATTCATGAAACACACTCAAATATTAGCTACACCCAATGCTCAAATACGATCATAGTGCCCCTTAGTTGGTGCTTTATAAGAGAAGATGGATACTCAAATTCAAAAATAAAAATTGCATAAGTAAAAGAAATGCCCTTCGCGGAGGGAAATAGGGATTTGTAGAGGTGCAAGAGCTCATAGCTTAAATTGAGAGATAAAATTATTTTTGAGAGGCATACTTTTCCTACCAACGAAAACGACTTGGAGCATCCCAACACTTTCCATGCTAGATACATCATCGGTGGTTACCAAACAGAAAATAAAGTTCATTCCTTTTTACACCATAACTTTCACTTTCCGTGGCTAGCTGTATCCACGGGTGCCTTCCATACCAACACTTTCCAAGGAATTTATTATTTGACAACATAAAGTAAATTCATTTATTCATTTCGGGACTGGGCATCCCTAGTACCTTTGTCGTACTCCCGTGTAATGACAAGTGAACAAACACTCATCGTGAGAATAACAGCTCTAGCATGGAAAATATTGGCTACCCTTTACCGCCTCGCGAGTAGTAGAGCACACAAAATAGAAATTTATTTTGAACATTAGAGATGGCACATGAAAATTTTCTTAGAATGACATGGAAGTACCGCATATAGGTAGGTATAGTCGACTCATAAGGCAAAA